>VXBA01005600.1:2031375-2105072 GCA_013399895.1 Serilophus lunatus | reverse complement strand
CTGCTTCACCATGGTCTGCACCATGGGCTGCAGCTGGATCTCAGCTCCGGCGCCAGGAGCATCTCCTCCCCCTCCTTCTTCACTGACCTTGGTGTCTGCGTTGTTGTTCACAGGCTCTCACCCTGCTCCTCTCCGGCAGCCAGCTTCATCTCCTACTACTTTTTTTTTTCCTTCTTAAATATGTTATCACAGAGGCGTTCTGTCAACCACTGATTGGCCCGGCCTTGGCCAGCAGCGGGCCCAGCCTGGGCATGGGGGAAACTTCCAGTAGCTTCTCGAAGAAGCCTCTCCCTCAGCCCCCCCCACTGCCACCAAAACCTGGCCACAGAAAAACCAATACAGAGTCCAATGAGTAGAACTTTCTCAGTGAGTTACAAATGTATATCAGTGCCATGCCAGAAACTGCATCTCCCCTGGTATGAGAGCTGTGAAAATTGTGCCATTAGTCTCAGTGCAGTGGTGACTTTGAATTAGTTGCATTAGAGTATATATAGATTTATATTCTGCTAGCAGGTAAGGATCAACAATAGTGGAGGTAATACTTTATCTGAAATTTTTGCAGACTGGAAAGATTGAAGGCAGGCAGAACTAGTAAGAGAAAGGGACCAAATGCAGAGCAAACAGCGGTGTTAGATATCTCTGTTCTGATTCCTGTAACATACAGCTAATCCAGAAACCAAATTGTGTCCAATTTTGTGTGGTTTTAGATTGGAAATCTTAGGAGACCATGATAAAGAATTTTTTTAGTGCTTTCAAAAATAAGGTAGACATTTAAAAAATCTACCATAATCTCCAAATTACTAAAGTGTTTTTAAGTATGCAGTCCTAATCCAGTTTTACCTTGATTATAAGCAACACTAAACTCATGTTGCTTTTCAAACAGACCAATGTTATGCTATCCCAAAAATACTAACACTATTTTATATTTCTATTATCCATAATCATGGATAAAATATGGTATATTTCATATGTTGGAATTTGATGTATTTTCTAGTTGAAAAACCTAGTGATCAAAAGAAACTTATAAATAAACTTAACAATTTATTGTGGAAAAAAAACACACCACAGGATTCTGGCAGACTTTTACAATCTGGATTAAGACCAGACTGTAGAATTGTACCAATTGCTTTACTATACTGTTGAAATGAGTGTTTTTAATCAAGGCATTGCAGAGGTTGGTGGGAAGATTCTGATTGTGTTTAATGGGCATTTCACAGAATGGTTGGATTGGAAGGGACCTCTGCAGATCATATAGTCCAACCCTCCTAAAGCAGGTTGACCTAGAACAGATTGCACAACATTGCTTCAAGCTTCTGGAGCTTAAGTATTAATTAACAGATTTATTTGGTGAACAGCAATTTGAAGACTGTTCATAATATTTTCTTGTTTTGGAAGATAAAAAGCCTAAACTCTTTATTTTCTTGTTGTTAGACAAGGAATTGTTTTTATTCTTAGTAAGAAATTGTTGATTTTGCATTTTGAATTGTTTATGGCAAGTGTTTTTTAATTGAAAACTGAAATGTATAAATAATTGAGAGAAATTCAGCATACATTCATGAGTATCTATGCAGAGGAAATATGCACGTTTAAGCAGAATTCCCCCAATTGGTTTGCCTTCAGGCAGAAATAATTTATATTCAGATATAAAAAAAGAGAATGTTAATATTGCAAAATGAAGTACTAAAAAGGTTTAAAAAGGCAAAAGTTAAAATTACTTATGAAATTTCATATGCTTTTGTGTGTGCACATTTTGCAAGTTTATTTTAATTGCATAAAAATGTAATTTCTTTTGCTACTTGAAGGTTCCTAAGTATAGCTAGAATAAAATTCACCTATGGGATGGGTAGCCTACATTCACCTTCCAGATTAATAGAGCTTTATACTTGTGCTGCAAATCTGCCAAGCCACTTAAATATCAAATCCTTATTGTGTTGTATAATATAGAAATGGTTTTTCTACAATCTGGTTGGAAAATTGCAAATGGCTGGTAAATAAACCAAGGGGACAACATGTGTGCAGACGTGAATTTCTTCCTTACCTGTGGAGTGCAAAACTGTTACTGAAAAACAACACTGCTGCATTTGAACTGTCCAACCTGCCTGTTTAAAACATTGTCATGTTTCCCTCATAAGGTGGAAAGGTGTGTAGCCAGAGTCTAGAGGTCTCTGTGCTGTTGTATTTGCAAACCCAGGTCCGACACTGGAAGAAGGCAACCTAAGAGGAAGGAACTTGAGGGTTCCAACCTAAGGAAGAACCTATCTCTTTGACAAAAACAACTCGAATTACCAGCTGAAAGCTACCCAAGACCTTTCTGGTTTTTTCTATACTTGAGTCTGTGTTGGAGTTTCTTTTTTTGTAAGCAGCATCTTTTGGTTTAAGATGATACCAAGTTTGTGATTTTTGATAAAACATGAACCTCATGACTTTCCTTCTCTTTATTTTTATAATGAGATTTGTCATAGTGTGGGCCAAGAAGAGGAAAGGGATGTAAAGATATAAATTCCTATATAATTTTTTTTCACAGGAATCTTGAATGCTAGTCTACACATGGCAGTGGCCTAAAGGTGAGTCACAGTCCTAAAGATTCAGAGACTGGCTATCCTGTCAGGCAGGAACCACAGTTTTCTTGTGTATTTATACAATACTCTTTTCTGTATGCTTCTATAGCATTTGGAAAGTTCCGTCTGTGCAAGGATAAAATAAAGGCTAATGAGGACTTGCTGCTGGCTGGCCAAGCAGCATGCTGCTCTCGCTGCTCTCTACAGTAGGTACAGCAGAGTTCTGCCTGTCTCTCTGTATGAAATTTGGATCAATGTCTATCCTCAAGCTCCTAATTTTCTAAAAAGTGGCGGGAATTTACTGTCTTACTGATTTCTTCCCAAATTTCATTGAAGTTGACTACAAACTAGTTGGAGGACAGGGTGATCACATAGGCTTGTTCCCTGTGGAGATCAACCTAAAAGTGTCTTTTTGTACTGTTCATTGTTTGGAGAGAACATAGATATTTATATAGCAGACTGCATCCTGTAGTAACTAGATTGGTTTATCGTGCTATTCCCTCCTCCTTGCCCCAGGTTACATATCCCCGACTGCTAACTTCTAAGATTTGTTCCCAGTTGTGGTTATTTATTTCAAACAGCTTTTCCAGAAAAAAAGGTGTGTAGGAACATTTCAGACCTGAAGATGTACTCAGGTATTTCCAAATCCCATACCTCTGACTACACGAACCTGTTGCGAAATTTTAAGTTTATGTAGAGATGTATTTAAAAATAGGCTCCACATTAGGAAACTTTAAAGACAGAAAGAAGCCTTTCCTTGATGGGATATGGAATTCTGCATAGCCATTTAAAACACTTCCAGTCATAATTTTCATCATATCAGATGAAGCTAATTCTCCTTTGTTATTCTGCGCTTACACTATATTAAAAAGTAGTTCTATTGTTTTCTGCTTGCTTAAGTTAACTGGGGAAAACTTGGTTGTAGATCATAATTTAAAAAGTTTAAGCAGCAAATTGCTAGGAGATAGTCTTTGGATATGATGCTTTTCTCTGTCAGTCAGTAGCAGTCAGAAGCAGCCATAAATCCTCATATATTCCTGGAGAGGACAGATTTAAAAGATTTATTAAATAATTGAGCTCATCCACCTACAAGTGTAGTTCCCCAGTAAATGGCATCTTACTGTTACAGGGTTGTTACTGGTATTGAACTAGCAGGTACGGGCTTGAATTGATATTATAGAAATTAGGAATTTTTTCAGCTCAGGTTAGTATAGTCTTAAGAAAGATTGAGATAAGCTTCTGAACATGCAAAAACGCATGCAGAAAGTAAAAGGGGCCTGTTTAGTTCATAAAAATATTTGTCATGGAATTATTTTTTCTTTTTTAAATTATATTGGTAGACAATTAATATGTTTTAAAAAAGAGATTTCAGGGAAAATCCATGCATTCTTTTTCATTCTGAAAATAAGTCCTGTGAAAATTAAGTATTTTCTTCATTCTTTTGCTTCAGTTGATTTAAATCCAGGTTTATTATTAAGGACAGGGAAGTAATAATATTCTTTACACTAGGAAAAAGTAAGTTTCTTTAATCCTTTCACTGTCACTGCCACTTTCCTAGCCTAATTCTTCAAGTAGAGAACCTTTCAGTTCTGATATAACACCTGGGGACAGGTCTGTATTCTTGCTTTGTAATAATCTCTTCAAAATATTCACAGCAGTGGATAAGGGCTAATATGAAACGCTGTCATTTGTATTTGTATTGGAAGTTTTCACCTGTGAAAGACCTCCTATTTGGTATTTGATGATTGTGAAGTTCATTTTCAATTGAATTGAAATTACTGAAAAAGTATTGCTGTTTACATTGAACTGTGAGTGATGTTATATCAAAAATATTTCAGAAGAACTTTTTTATGTATTCCTGAATACAATGTGTAGCACTGAAGTGAATTTTTTATATAGACACTTCTGTCAGAATCATATTTTGAATGTTTTTGGTATCAAATGTTGCTCTGTTGGCTTTATGTGTATGTTCATAAGACTATGACATTTAATGAAGAGATCTTTTTAAAGTATTGATAGCTATGAGTAAATTATACTATGTTTGATCTGTGTTAAAGATTCAAAGTCCAAGATCTTTGAATAGAACTTAGAATAAAAATGTAATTAGGTTACATCCCTAAAGTCTGATATATCTTTAAACAAGACTGCAAATGAAACTTTATTAAAACTTCAAATGAATTATTTCTTTGCTTTTTTAAATTCTTTTTCCCTCTCTTCTCTTTCATGTCTATTACTGACACTGCTGCTTGTATTTTACCTGTCTTTTCCAGAGTATTTTAATTATTTACTGCTTAATGACTAGTGCTGAGATGAAGCTGCCCGCTCACTAACAGATTTTTTTCACTTGGCTTCAAAGCTTCCCAAGGTTTTGGACGACTGTAGCTGGACCAGTAGTTGTTATCATAAACATTCCTGGAGGCACTGTTTCCTTTTAGTAATTGATAAAGGAGGTTCTGTTTCCAGAGGTGCATTCTCAGTGTCACTGAGAGCTGACGGGGCTGTGTGTCCTCAGCTATTTCCAATAATCTGTGGAAGTCATAGGTAAAAAGTATGAAGCTCTTAATAAAAATATACCATACTCTTCAGAGGATCATTCAGGTTGGTTGGGACCTTAGCAGGTCACTAGTCCAGCTGTTCTACTACATAACAGCTCCAGTGCCGCAGCATTGCTTCTGTTATTAAATTTATTATTAGAAGCTATGAAAAGTAAGGGGAACTAGGTAGAAGGTGAAGAAAATGTAATCACTGCAAAAATAAAAAATATTTAAGCTGAGACAAGGGTTTGACAAGAGTTAGCAAAAAAAGAAGTAATTTAGTGAAACTAATTAGCCTCGGTGACACTTTCTCTACTTAAAAAATAATGATTGTATTAATCATTGAGATTAAATACTAATATAACTTGTTTTCATTTAGTTCTATTGAACTTAACTCTCGTGCCCTGAAAAACAGAACTGCCAAGTATGTGCTATTCGTCATTGAGTTTTCAGCTCCCTTCCCTTCCTCCATCTGGGTATCCATCTACAGACATTGAAATACATGTGAAACCTGGAATGTGAGCATCCCACTGAGTGTGGGCCTGCTCTTATCCAGAGCCTGGAGCCTTACAGTGTGAGCTTCCTGAATGCATTTTGCATCTCAGGTAGCCTTTGCATATTGAAAGCACTTTGATGCTTTGCAAACACGAAAGAAGGCTTGAATGCTATCATGAAGCAAGAATTCCATTCTATCTAAAATGGGTCTGTTGTCATTCAGCTGGTGTTCAACACTTTTTGCAATGTTGTCCTCTAGATTAAAATTTATATATCTCAAAAAGTGTTTATTTATATATAATCAAACGAATCAGAAGGTGGCATCTGATAAATGCTTTCATAAAATGTGTTAACCTAAGAAGATAAAGGAATTGTAATTGTAAACCAGAATTTTGTGCGTTGATTCATTTAAATATGGATATAAGACAGACAAGTTAATGGAATTTTCGTATGGGACCTGTTCAGTTGTCAGTTTTTTCTCCTGCTGTACATTATCCCCAGTGCAGCTGTCATTTCAGCTGCCTGTGGGAAAACCTTCCTTCTTTGCAGTTGAGTAGTGTTGGCAGCAGAAGGGGAAGGGATTAGAGAGCAGACAAGCAGGCAACCAGAGAAACTAGAGTTAATCCCTAACTTGTGAGATGTTGCTTAGAGAGCCCTTTAAGCAACGTCTGTTTACAACACATTTCATACCACAGCATGTTGATGGTGTGATATATCACATGGTGAACTGTCCTACTGTGGGTGCTACAGTGTGCACTGCCCTCTGGGTTTGTGTAGGTGTATTTTGAGTATTTGAGCATTAAGGAAAGTAATTTAGGTCTACAGAGGACAAGACTATATATGCTCTAATGCTTGTAGGATTGCTATAGTTGTGTTTTTCTTTTGGGGCAGCACACACTTGTTTAAGTAATGTGAGCAGAAATAATGTTTCATCCTCTAAACTGCAATACCAAGGATTAGGCCAGCAGTTCTTACCTCAGACAGTGGAATACAAAATAGGTTTTGCAGTGCAGTTTCAAGTCTACCAATGCCATATCTCAGGTTGCGTGATGCTCAACTTTCCTTTTATCTCTCTCCTTTGTGTCCTCAAGCCTTCTACTTCTCAGGCATGCTTTCAGTTGGCCTTAGGAGACTTAGACTCCAAGTAAGATCTGGTGGTCTATTGTCAAACTGGGGAAATGATCAGAATACCCCATGAAGAGCCAGCATGGTCATTACAATATTCTTATCTACTACCCGCGTAATTTCGCTGTGGAATCTTTCTGAAAAAAAAAATGTTACCAGCTCCTGTGAATTAAGTTAATGTAAGTTTTATCCATTCTCGTAAAAGTACTCACTGTTGTGTTGTTACCTGATGATTGGTTGGATTTCAGAGGGATCTGTAGAATTGTGGAACCATGAATTTTATCTTGAATCAGGTCCACAATTTTTTTTCATGCGTTTCAGGTTATTGCATCTGAGAGCTGTCCCAGTGACTTCGGTACAGTTCATTTACCTCAATAGTCCAAGATGGTCCAACTGTTTATTGAATGAGAACCTTGTTTTATGATTCTTGTGAACACACCTCTGTTGGAGACGTAAAACAACCCCTGTAGATAGCAGTTCACATGGGAAACTGTGAAAGATTCTTAACTATTTCAGCATAAATAGTGCTACCATAATTGTCATAATTGAACATAGAAACTAAGAATAATACAAGTAGTTCAAGCAGTTAGACTGAAATGTAAGCCTGTATCTTTTAAAATGATAATAACATTTTTGGGTTTTCATTACCATTAACTGCTGCTTCAACCAGATTTTATGTTCACATTGTACAGTGAAATAACTGATGGCAAAAGATGTTCTAGATGAAAACATAATATACTTAAAGCTTTTTTGTTATTTTAGGTGATTGTTGTAAGCTACACTGGAATATCTTCTGAAGTCCTTGACAATTGTTTACAATTAAGAATTAAATGTGCTTTCTGCTTATAGTAATGCTGCTGAAGCAGTGTACCTAACAGACCTGACACTTTTCTTGTGCAATTGTTTCTGTGGCAGTATTTTCATTGGTAAATATATGAGCTGATAGAAAAGGAAATCATTAGGTGCTCTCAGTATTGCTGAGGCATGGAGCTAGAGCAGGTCAGTCACTGCATTTTGCAGATTGTGACATTTTAAATTACCTGTACACTACTGGAAGCAATCTATGGACCTAATTAACATCTCACCTAATTAAAGTCAAGACTGTATATAGAGAATTCTAGATAGTTTTGCACAGCCTTTATTTATTAAATACCACATTATTCAAATTAGCATCTTTAATTTCAGTATTGAAAACTTCAGATTTGTGTGCTGTTTTCTTAAGTGGGAGTAACTTTTTTTTTTCTCCTTCAAGTAATCAATGCACTGCTGAATGAGTTCATTTTAATGCACTCAATCATGCCTCTAATGTTTGTAGCTTACGGGCGCAAGCATCAGTAATGCAGGAATGTTATATGGCTTTAGTTTGGGCCATTTCATAAAATATTCATGGAATCAAAAATGTGCATCAAAATAGCGGCTGGGAGAATTACATTTATGTGCCTGCTTTTATGGCAGCTTCACATTTAAACCCATTTGTGTTAATATCTAGTCAATCTTTCTACTTAACAAAAAAAAAGGCAAAATAGTAGTCTCCATATATATATATACCCCTTTTGGTTTGATATCTAGTTTGATAAAACAAGTACATACCTTTGGATGGGTTTTTAGGAAGGGGAATTGCAAAGGAAGTTTTAGACAATACAGAAGCGTTTCTCTTCAGTTTTTAGGAAATTACATTGAATTAGTTTGCTTGAATGAATAGAGTTATTTTTTAACTTTGAAACAACTCAGTGAAAACTGTAGCACAAGTCTTTGTGCATACATAAGTAGTTTCTATGAAAATAAAAGGAATTTCTAAAATTTGAGACTGGTGGTGGCAGAGTAATGTCTTATATTTATGTAATTGTTTAAAACCTTTTTTACTCCCAAAATGGTATTGTGACAATTTTTACCGCCCATATTTAAGACCAAGCTATTGCTGAGTTTCTTTTGTTATGCCCTGAGTTGTATTAAACTATAAAATTTTAGTAGTGGTAGTACATATGTTGTAAGACTTACCTTTCTGGGTTTTGATTCCTTTTATAAGAAAGGAAGTGATATATCAGAGACGCAAACTCCATTTAGGTATCCACAGAGCTAAATTTTGCATGGCAGTGAGAGCAGAAACATGCAATTGCTATTAATGTTGCCAACTCAAAATAGCTTTACTGCATTGTGTAACATTTTGCAAATAGATTTTTCAAATATAGACTTCCTAGAAACACCTACTGGATTTTCTCTTTGAATTCCTAGTGATACAAAAATAACATTTCTGCGAACTGTTCCAAGTGATTTTCCCACTCCATTGTTTTTCTTCTCATTTTCTTTTTCTTCCTTCTTTTTTTTTTTTCAGTTGATCGTAAAAGTCATTTAAAACTCTGCCTTGTCACTGCTCAAGTGAGATAAAAATGCTCTTGCTCTCAGAAATGTTCTTCAATTGGCTTATTACTTTCTTTTAATGTTTTTCAAGATTTTCAGACAGCATCTACATATGTCTGCAGCCAGCAGTTACAGTAGTTCAGTGTTTAAAAATTGGATTGCACTGGCCAGATCAATTCCAGCTGTGAACTGACTAATGACAGGGAATAAACTTGCCACCCCCCCGAAAAGATTATATTCCCACATTTGATTTTCACATAAACATTATGGATTGAAGAAATAGGCTGATATGTCATTTGCCAATGGCAACAAGGGATTTCAGATTATTTTCATAGAGGAATAAACTCCATAGTCTAAAATATTTTACCTTCCGTGATTTTGAGAAGTCTCCACATAGCTAGTTTTATTTGAAAGGGTCTTCAGTAGGCAAATTACAGCCATATAAGGGCTTTCAGGTCAGTAATTCCATCTCCTCAGTGTTTAGGAAATTATCAGATATTTTCTTTTTGGTATTCTTGTGGGCAGATTGGTTTACTTTTTGCTTCACCATCTTTCTTGGTAATTCAGTGAAGCCAAATGCAATATAGGTCCATTTGAATATTGCCAAAAAGATTAAATTGCTTTTGTGTTTTGAAATTTATAGGTGAGTTGTATCCAAAGAGGTTTCACTGAGATCTGGCAAAAAGAACGTCAGGTCTCAGCTCTTATGGTTTGGTGAACTCTTGAGAACTATGGGGTTTATGAAATGTATGAGTTCAACTTCTAGTCTGACAGAAAGTTTCTCAAGGAGATATTTCAAGTGAGGAAGCACAAGGAAGAGTTACCATACATGGCAGTTCCATTCTAAACAGTAGTTCTTAAGGTTGCAAGTATTATTTACCGAAATGATGTGTCCCATTAAGATATTATATTACAAAGTCTGAGGAAAAACTCAGTACTGTGTTCAGCTTCAAATTACATATTGAGGTGATAGAACTCATTTGTTTGCTGCTTCCCATTCTTACTAACGATTTTTGAGTAACATCAAATTCTATTATTCTGAAGAGTCCTTTGCACACGTAGTGTGCCAAGATCACTTAAATATGTGGCAATACTCCTTTGAAAGAACAATCAATTTATTAACCAACTTAAGACAGTTCCAAATATGAGTCTGTATGTGCTTATGACTATACAAGTGAACAAAATCTAGCTCCTATCATTAAATGTTGTCGTTAAATTTCAATCCAACTTTCCATCATTTGTCACAAGGCCAAAACCAGCTTCTTCAATCAGAATCTTAAATCTGCATTTAGCAACTGGAATTCTGCTGACTTCTGAGTTGCCTGTGCCCTAACAAGTTAGCTGGACTGGATAGGCAGAAATCTAACTCTTAAGAACGGACAAGAGTTTTCATCTGGCTTTAGCAAGTCTATATCTTTATTTCCTGTTACATGTACTGTCAGTCTGTAAACAGCTTGTACTGGTTGTGATCGTTTCCCTTTGCGTTTCTATTCCTGTCAAGTATGTGATATTTTGGAAAGAATGTATAGACCTTTTCCTGTTTTCCCAGTGGTTTGGGCCATCTGTCCCATGCCTGTCTCTAGCTAGAGTGGAATTGAATAAAGCCTGCTGTCTCCCCTTTCACCTGGCACTTCACTCCTCAGTACTTGTGTCCTCTGGGGGCTCTTAAAGGAATCACAGGTTGTAAAGCCTTAAAATTATTTGTCTATGAAACTCATTTAATTTGTTGTCTCATTGAAAGAACGAAGTTTCTTCTGCTTGTCAGTCTTAGTTGAACTCATTTTAATCATCAGAGAAGCTTTAGTATGAAAATGAATTTAAGTGTAATAAAGATGAGTTACGTTTTATATTGCAGATTTGAAAGCATGGTTATAAAGGGGCAAAAGACAAATCTAAATTGAGTTAATAAGAGAAATCTGTCATAGCTGTTCTGCTGCCTCAGAGGCCTGGGGAACTAGCCTCATTTTCTCTAGGAATGCTTAAAGAAGATATTCCCTCAAGCTTTCCTCCCTTCTTTTCCTACGATTGGAAAATAACTTTTCTCCTTCCTTCTTCTTTTTGCAGTTTGAATGCAGCCCTGTAAAGACAATCTGCAAAACAGCATTGTTCCTTAAAAGACACATTTCAGTAGAGGTGTAAACTACACGCACATCTAAATGAGCTTAGTTTATGATTTAAGCTTTTAGTAAAAATAGCAGCTGATACATTGATGATCTGTGGGACAAGATTCCTTTGTCACACACACACACAAACTCATGAAGGCAGAGTCACATTCACAGTTCTCCCTGCTTTAGAATATTCTTTGTTAAACAATGTGCTGTGACCAGAATGCTTTTTATTGCTATTATTCTTAATTTCAATGGTCTCATCTTACCTGCTTCCCAGAAGTTTTTTCTGTACCTGTTATGTATAAGGAAAAGTTTTCTGTTCTTTTTGAGAGCTTTGAATTTCCTTTTTCCAGAAAGCATGGAAGTTTCCTAATCAAGTTGTATGCACAGAGATAAATCTAACTGAAGACAGATGGAAAACTATTTTCATGCTAAAATTAACTGAACTTTATCTTCAGACTTTCCTTTGCCTTAAAGATGTTTAAGTAACTTATTAAAGACCTTAAAGTCTATTACTTCAGGCTATTACAGTAAATCTACTAGATAAACTCACTAGGGTTGGCCTTGTAATAACTGTTGAATAAACTACTTTTTATGATAATTCTTTTTTCATCAATTAATTTATTAGAATAAAGATTATTTTTTATCATAGTTTTGATATTTTTATCCTCAACCGGTGCTGAAAGATTTGAAACACATTCATTAAGGAATAAGAAACTTGGGGAATGGTTTCAATTGTAATTATTTATGCATAGATGTGACTTTGATATATGAGAACAACAAAGGCTATATTCATGAGTCTAGAATAAGCTTGTTTTCCAGAAAATCCTGACTTTGCATCCTTGACGTCACAATCCTTTAAAATTTTTGTGACTCTACAGAGGAAAGCTAATTTAAAATATGATAAATTTAAATTAGAGCATTACTGGCTACTGTGAGATTTGGAAGTATTTTCCAGTGCTCTATGACTTATAGACTGAAGAGTCCTGAAAAATCTGTGAAATGTTTGGCTGCAGCTTACTTTCTAGTGATAAAATTATTATAGACTACTAACCTTTAAAATTTTTGTTGGTTACACTGATTTTAATGATGAATTACATTTTTCAGGTGATGTCATAAAAGCTGCTGAGCATTATGAAGCATTTTATCAGCTAACAGAGGGCTCATCGTGGAAGGATGAGACAGGCCATACTTACAATTCACTGGCATGTGAGCATCTCTGGAGAATTTATACATTACAAGCAGACAAAATGCTGGAAAATAAAGAACATCAAGAGGCCATCAAAACACTAATAAAAGCTTTAAAGATGGCAAAAGAAGGTAGGTGGAAATAATGCTTTTCCTTCTTTTTCTTTTCCATGCATGTCATGATTTTCCCGAGAGTAAAGCAGATATTGTGAAGAGTTTGGGTGATTATTTTCTATGAAATTCAAAGAAAAATGCTATCAATACACTTGCAGATGTCACTAAAGCAGAAATGGCTTCTTGCTGACAGCGAGGAAACTTTCAGATTCTTTAAAGCTTTATAACTAAACAAACCTGACAATCTTGTGGGAATAATAATGTAAAACTGTGAACCCATAATCAGAAAGTGAGGTCACTGATGGAAGCTTAGGTCACTGATTTTGATTATCTAGTCACTGTTGATTTGGCAATTTTTGAGTGATATTATCTGCCTGAAAATGACCTTTTCACTCTATATAGTTATTTAGTACTTGCAAACAATCTTTCTTCTTCTGAACATCTTAATATACATAAATACTCTGAAACCTAAAGTTAAAAATTACAGATTTACAGAATAGTAGAGGAAGGAAGAGAGACCTCTGGAAATCATCAGGTTGGCTAGAGCAGGCTGCTCAGGACTATATCCAGTCAAGATTTTAGTATCTCCACAGGTGGAACCTCCATAATCATTCTGGGAAACACTTTCAACTGTTCAAACACCCTCAAAATTACAAAGGATTTTTTTTGGTTCAGATAGAATTCAAGTTTGTGCCCTTTCTTCTTGTCCTTTCACTGGGCACCACAGAGCCTGGTTTCCTTTGCTTTACTGATGCCAAAGTGGTATTGATAAGATCACCCCTGAGCCTTCTCTTCTGCTGTCTCAACAGTTCCAGCTCCCTCAGCCTCTCCTCATAGGAGAGGCACTCCCAGTCCCTCAGTCATCCTTGCAGCCCTTTGCTAGACTCACTCCACAATGTCCCTCTCCCTTGCTACCCACTCTACCCACTAGTGTTGGGCTGACTTCTAACATCAGCACACCAGTACCAGTGATAAGTAGTGCCAAAGGATCACCACCCTCAAAATGCTCTGCTTAATGCAGCCTGGGATCCTGGTGGTCACCTCTACCATGAATGTGCATCGCTGCCTCATGGACTTGCTGTCCACTGGGAAACCAATGTTCTTCTTGGACAAGGTTCTTCCCACCCAGTAAAGCCCACAACCTGGCTTGGTTCCTGCAAGTCATCCTGCCCCAGGTGACGGACTTTTCCATTTTCCTTTCCTGAATTCCAGAAGATGGCTAAGCTCCCTCTGAGTGGCAGCACAACCACCTGCCAGTTGGATCAGTCTATCCTCCCCAGTTTTGTATTGTCCACAACATGCTGAGGCTGCACCTGGTCACACCATCTGTGTCACGAGTGAAGGTGTTGATCAGCGTATGCCAGTGTTGATCCCTGAGCACACCACTAGTGACTGGCCTCCCAATGGACTTCCTGCTGCTGCTTACAACCCGTTGAAGGCCAGCAGCTCATCTGCTTTCAGTCTACCTCACTGTCTGGTTATCTAAGCTGTCCTTTATCAGCACATGTATGAAGATGTTATGGGAGACAGTGTTAAAAGCCTTGCTAAAACTGAGAGAAAAACAGCCACTTCTTTACCTATTTCCACCAGGCTTTTCATCTTATCATAGAAAGCCATCAGGTTGGTGAAGCACATATTCTCTGTCTTAAACCATGCTGACTACTCCTGATTACTGTCTTATTCTAGGTAATGGCTGTGTGAAACTATGGGTGGATAGGTTTAGGATTGGGGGAAATCAGAATAGCATTTCAGTATAATTACATATAGTGTGAGATGTTGATCAGCTAGAAATACTGTGCTCTGGAGCATTTCTTAATCCATGAGAGGAATAGAAAAGAGAAAGCAAATCTTCCTAGTTGACTTTATGGAAACACGTTTTTCAGCTTTTTGTGGGGAATCTTAATAATGCTTGTTTTTCAAAAGATGCTGTTAAAGATCTACTTCTACAGACTTGTTTTTTCTAGATGATTTTCCTAGATGATTATTGGAAGGCTTCTCAGAAGATAGAAGTTCTCCAATAATTCTTTTTCCATGCACAGCAATTCAAGAGTCTTTCATGGTATTCCTTAAGGGGCATATTTTGCATATGAATTGCACATACAATTAATATATAATAGTAATTCAATATTTATTACCATATGCATTAGATTTTTAAATTTAATAATGTATGCCCAACATTAATCTGTTTTCTAGTCTTTGAAGTAATAATAGTAATATTTGGGACATATAGAACTAAACTCTCAAAAATCGCAAAAAACCCCTAAAATATTTTCCAAATTTCAAAATAAGCTCTGCCACAAATGAATATTTGACTATACAGGTAGGTAGTATAATATAGCAGCCCACAGAAAAGTATAAAATGTATTCAATAAAACAAAGAAATGAAAATAAATACCTTTATTAGGCCAGTAGATACTCTTGGAAAAAATAGACAAGTTTTCAGGTATCTGATCTCACGTGAATTTTGCTGTTTATTATTTTAAAAAGTGATACCAAATTATTTCTATTCCAGGGTTTTTATGATATAGTCTTTTGACTTTACTAACTCTAAGGAATCAAAATCATCTTGCCTCATCTCATGAAGATAATATTTTAAAACATCATTTGAAATCTAAATGCTTTTCTGTGCTAATTTGGGGGAAATAAACCGAACAAGACTTGGAGGGCAAGAATTCAATTCTTTCCACCCTAAATGTTTAATTTGAACTGTTTAATTTAATTCTTAATTGGAAATGTTTAATGTAAACCATATGGCTGTATTTGGATAAATTTTCCTTATAATTAACTCACTAAATAACCTGTTTGGGGTTTATATGCGTTTTAGCAGATCTGTTTTTTTAGTTGCCTGTTTAGAGCTTTTCTCTTGAGAGTAGTACCCAAATATCAAGAATCCCAATACAGTTAAGCAGCTGAAGAGTGATATATGTACCAAATAACTTCTCCATTTTTTTAAGCTGCATCTGTTGATCAAATACAAGCTTTTAGCTTTTTCTATAGCTCTTGTCTATAATAGATGCTTAAATGACAGCTGGAGTAAAACTTCTACTGCTTATATTTACTGCAGTATCTAGAAGGACTGTTGATGAAATTTCCCATCAACAGCTTCTTGTTGCCAGTGAAAACTGCTGGAAATTAATCACAGAATGAACTAGGTTGGAAAAGTCCTTTGAGATCACCAAGTCCAACCTATTACCAACACCATCCCATCAACTAAACCATGGCACCGAGTACCTCATACTTTTAAACACCTCAAGGGACTATGACTCCAATTGTCAAAATGAGTCAGATGTCTTCCAGAGCTTACTTTGATCAGGCAGATGTTCCAGGTCCCTTAATTCAATCATAGATTCTTGAGGTATGTGTTAAATACCACTGTGCACAGTATATTTGCTGTTGTTCTCTTTAAATTTTAGAACTTCTTTCTGATGAGTTCTCCAGTCCTCATTCCAGAGCCATACTCACTGTGGGATGCCATCTGTAATGTTCATTCTGCCCTTCTGGATCATCATCTGTGTTTATGTATTTTATGAATTAGGATTAGATATTGCTCACTACAGACTTTCAAACTGTTCTTAACCGAGGAAGAAAGTTTATACATTCCTATCAACTTTAAACTTATTATTCTTCTGTGAAATAATATTTCTGTATCCTTCTGCCTTATTAAGCCTTCTGAGGGATGTTGAATATTGAAAAAAAACATGAGGTTTTTGAGTTACAGGCTTTTAATAATTTCAAGTAACATATTAATGCTATAGACAGAACATTGCTATGGCCTTAGCAATATTATCATTCGGAGAGTTCTATAACCAGATATAGGCTTTTGTGTGCTTGGACAAAAAGAATTGGTCTGACAATTGTAGCAGATAATTCCCCTTTTTGTTGTAAATATATTTATGCATTTTACAAAATATCTAGATGTGCAGTTATGCTTCAGATTGATTTTTTTACTATTTTATGTGTTGAAGCAGATTGATATTGAACAAAAGAAAGACTGGGGTTTTGGCTATTTTTATTGCAATTTTATCGACAGGATTTTTTTAATGGATACTCTTTTCTGGAGGAAATTTTTAAATGTAGTGTGATACAGTAAGAATTTAAATAATTGATTTATGTTTATTTCAGTATTGAATTAATGATTTTCAATTGAGGAAGCAATAAAAAAATATCAGTAAGCAGTGTTTGTTAGATCAGGATCAGTATCAATAAATCTGGCAGGGAAAAGTGTGACATACCTCAGTCATCAAGTGCCTGTGCAGAATTTTCTATCACTACTGCTTGCAAGTATAAATTACCCATATTTTTAGGTATTTCAGCCTACAGTAGCTTATAAAATAGCCATGAGAACAACATTTGGAAAGTGTGTGGGTCAACATATGTATTGTGTTTATATATTAAGTTGTATCACATTTGTAGCTACTTTTTAGTTTGTATATTGAGTATGTAAAGAGAAACCACTGTGATCTTCTAATGTGAAGACACTAGGACTGTTATTAAACAACTAGTGACTGAAAACAATACAGAATGTTAATTTGATTGTACTTAATTACTGGAATATATTTGTTCTGACTTTGCTGAACTTTCTTGTTGAATTTTGTTTAAATCCGTAGCCTCCAATTCTGATTATGCCCTGTATATTTTTGAAAAGAGCTAAATGACAGGTGTAAGGAGATTAAAAACTTTGCTACAGTATTTTAACATCTATTTGTTATTTAAGAACCTGCAAAAACTGTTTTGCTGATGTAATTTTGTTCAGGTTACACTGGTGACTGTAACTTTAACCCTTTCTCTAGGAGGTAATATGAAAATGGAAGGAGAAGCTGCTTATTGCTTAAGTTTAGTGCATCATTTCTCTGGAGAACAACAGACAGCATTATCAGTAAGTTTATTTTAAAGTTGCTTTAGCTTTTTCAGTGCCTTTCTCTGCCTCCTTGGAGGGTAGAAAAGACTCAGAGGGACTTACCTCAGACCGTTTATAACTGCATTGAGTTCTGTGGGCAGGGGTACATGTGACTTAAGTGCTTATTGTTCCAATAAATTTCAGAACTGGTGGAATCCAGTTTTCCATACTTGGGTCTGTAGAAATTATATAAATTGACAACTCAAGTTATATGGGGCTAGCTTTCCTTTTCCTGTATATGTGCATATATAAACCAGTTTTTATTTAGTTAGGTTTTGCAAATCAGTTTGATAAAGCGTATTTGTGAGTAACAGTGAAAAATATATCAATTCACATGTTGAGGTTTTCTGAACATTGGGAGTTTAAAGGAAATGTGAATTGCTTTTGGTATGTAAAATTGTAATGCTGTTGCAATCCCTTTTGTTGATACCTGCGTTTAAACTCCTCATGTTTGAGCCTTAATAATTCTAAGACAGTGGGAGTTCTACATGTGAAATTCTGGTCTGGAGGGAAGACCTACTTCTCAGAGGTCAGTGTGAAAGGAAAGGTAAGCAGCAACTTGATTTGTCTGTGCCAGTCTTCAGAGAAGTCACAGTCTTCCATGATTTAAAAAACATCCTGTGGAAAATTAACTTTTTAAATATTTTGTCCGTGATTATTGCAATTAATCAGCTGGATAATTATTATTTCTGTTTGTTCCTTTAACAAAGGCTCACTGTTCTACTAGTGAACATGATGTATAGAGGTTATTCATTGTGGGTATTTCTGGTGGAGGTGGTTTATTTTTTTCCGGAAATAGACCGATGGAGTCACAGAATTAATTCAGCATATGTTTCAATATTACTTGCTTGGCCTCTGCAGCGTACGAGAGCTTCTAGAGTCCTGTCTCAAGATGTCCTTTACGTCTTTTTTTGGCATTTGTGATATGATTTTTCTGAAAGTTATTCTCCATCTTGATACGTAATTCTTCCATACTGATAGGCCTATCTTCTGGATAAATCAACTGAATTCTGGAGAATGGGAGCCTGTTCTCACATCAGTTAAAGTCTGTAGCTGAATATGAAAATATTTCAAAATTTAAAAGCTCCATGTAATTTTATTAAATTGTATCTAATAGTTGCAACAACGAGAATATGATAGCCCATCTTTCCCAGAAATACAGTATGATAGATTAGACTAGAACTTTTTGTACTGCAGTTTACTTGCCACTGTTTTTTTGACCGACAAGTGTGTCAGCATTCTTGCCTGAACAACTTTTCTGTTAATTTTCTGAATGACAATATACTGTTTGAATTACAAAGATAAGCAAATGTGCTAAATAAAGAATCCTGCATACTTGCTTGATCTCTCCATCACAGGAGTAATTAACAAATTAACAAGACTGCATAGTCTTCAGGATGTACAAAGGATCAAACTACCCTTGAAAGGTGTCAAAAATATTAGGTATCCTGGCATTGTTTCCTCAGGATCAATTGTGCTTATCTTTTATAGCTACTCCTTTCCCTTCATTGCTCCCCCGTGTTTCCTGTCAAAAAGTTACAGCAATCATTTGGAGGTTCTATTTTTTTCCAATGCATGCAGAATTATTTCTTTTTTAAGGAAACTTCTGAAACCTTGAATTTTGCAGTGTATTCCTATTAATTTAAAATATATACATAATAGGTTGTGCCTATTGTTTTTAGTCCTACAAAACTCCTTAAGAGTTAAGGAAAGCAACGTGCGATTGTGTTTAAAGGGTAAGAAGGTGTCTTTGTGTAGTACAAAACAAATTATATGTCATGTTAAGAGTAAAAGATGTTATTTTAATAGCAATGAAAATAACAATGCTTTGAAGTGTCAATAATATAATAGCATTTCCTAATATAATGGCATTTCCAATAATATTACATAAGAAACCTTTCATTCACAAAATACTCTGTGTTTTGTGGGACTAAGAAAAAGGGGTACAGTTTTAGTTCCTGTTGTCCTTAACAGTGATGAACACAAACAGCAGTAAAATATCAGTGGTTTACAGCACTGGAGAGCACAGGTTGTCTTCACTCTCCAATTGGAAATCATTGCCTAAAATTTACCCTTCTGTTCTCAGTTTAATGGTCTCTGTATCCAAGGGGAGCTCAGATGCTTACGGAGATGAAATCATTGCCTGCTGTTCCCAGAGGACCACTGGTTATCATTACACATAACATGCAGACAATACTGCTTGGAGCCAGTTTGCCTCATGGTAATATGTAGTTCATCACCAGCTTCTGTAGCATGCTAAAGAGGTCTTGCCACACAGCTTGGGACTATTCGGATGTAGACTCAGGGGTCTCAGCAGTTATTTCCCTGCTTTGCATCAGTTTTCATCTTCTTTATCCTTTTGTGCTGTGGTCCACCTCAGGCAGTCTCCTTCTAGGGGAATCTGAAAGGAGCAGCTGTTACAGACACCATTTCCTCCAATTGTTGCCACTTGGTTCCTTTTGCTCTTTAGCCTGCTGCTCCCTCCCCCAACGTGCACACACAGTAGAATGCATATGAACTTGTTTCTCTTTCATTCATGTATTCTATCAGAGCAGAAAAGCATATGTTCAAAATAGTCATTATCTGATGCAGTAATTAAAGGTTGAAATGATTAAGCTGCAGCCTATTCTCTAAAAAATATGCAGTCGCTTTGTATCGAATGGGCTTGTTTTGTTAAAGAAGGGTTTTTTATTTGCTAGGCACTTGGTGTTTCATCTAACATGATTTGATTTGCTGTATAATCTGTATAAATTAGTTTAATTTCGTTTGATATATATGATTGATTTCAGTGGAGCTACTCAAATGTAAAAATATAAGTGTGTGCAAGTTTAAAAGCCTGAGAACTAATTATGTTCAGTAGCAGTGGGGTATGTCCATAATGTTTTTCGTATCATCTGGTTTATAATCAAGCCTAATGGCTTTTCCACTAAATACTAATAGTTCTCATTGCATAGGTTTTATCCCAAACATTGTAGATTTTGTCAGGGAGAGTTCTCCATCTAGACTAATTTTAAAATAAAAGTTATTCTTCATTTCATTTTTCTTCTCATCTTACAAACTGAGTATTAAGTGAACGCTTCTGTGTCATTAGAAATTTTGCATAAGGTATTGTAAAGTTTGAAATGGAAATTATTTAATTTTTTGAACTAGGCTTTCAAGAACGCTTCAAAGTGTAGGATGTCATGGATTTTTTTCTCTTTCAATTAAAGTTGCATCCCAAATCATTAGGAAAAAATCAAGTCCTCATTCCTCATCTAAGTGCTGGAGGTTTTTTCTAGTATTCCTTTATTTTGGATATTGAATTCTGTGTTTCAGATGTGCTACATGTTTATATAAAAGAGGCAATGTTTACAAGTAAAGAGACTCATGCCAAACTTAACATAGTAATTTATGACATGATGCTGTCTGCATTAATTGTCAGAATTACCATATACAAGCCACTGGCAAAAAATTATCAAGAAAACTGATTCGCAAACTTAAAAAGTCATTTTCACATTCAAAATGACCCCCTTATCATAATCAGAGGTAGTTTATGGCTATAAACTTAATTTCTGAAAAAGTTTGTGTCAAAACAACTGGAAATTTCATGCAACAACAGAGAATATAAGTGTATCTGGTGTGCAGGTATTCTCAATTTAGTATGTGCGGTATATTTTATCTTATTATATCTAATTATATAGATTATGCCCATATATGTACGAATTTGGTGAAACAAGGAGGATCTTGGCAAGAAAAAGAACGTTATCCTCTGAGTGTTACTCTCTTTTCTCCCAAACATTGTGAGAAGTAGTTGAGAAGAATGAGCATCATTCCTGTGATGTTTGGTGTTTTTCTACCATGCTGAACTTCAAGACACATTTCTGTCAGTGGTGTCTGGGTAGACCTCTCAGTCTGTGGTAACAGAAATGAAAACTTAAACCTAAAGAGAAACACTGAAATGGAGTCTCTCAATACAAATCAGAAGACACTATTCAATGGAAATTATTTCAAACCCCTTTCTTTTAAATGGGCCCGATTGTCCTTTATTAATCTCTAAGTGATATTTAACGGTTAGAAATGAAGTTTAACATTTTCAGCTTAGCAAATGGCATCATCTGCTTGAAAAAACATTTTGACATAGCATTTTAAGAAAAGATCTCATCACTGCCAGAGGCTTCGCTTTCATTGAAGTGATTTTTAAATTGTTCTTAAAATTGTATTCATATAGAAATGCAGAGGAATAAAAAGCCAGTCAAAATTCTGAATCATCTTTGAAGGTAGGCACTTCTGATTGATGTTGACTGTGACAATAGATTATGTAAAGAGAAAGGTGTAGTCCAATTCTGAAGTGGATTTATTTCTGAAGGGTCCTACTGCAGTTGGATGCTGGGGAGATAGTGCAAACAAAATTATGAGAGATAATTAGTATTGGGTGTGAACTTTGTCCCTCACAAAATATACTGACTCAAGTACTGAGGGACTTAAGAAATTAAAACTTGTGTTGAGAATCTTAAGGAAGACCTGAAACTTCAGGAAAAAGGTGAATGTCTGATCATTCAAATAATTTTTTTTGTTGTTAATTTGGCACTTAGTTCTTAAAGCGAAAGAAATAAAACTTTTTATTTGGATGTGAACGTTAACAGTCTCTTAGTGAAGGAAGGATTTCCTCTGTTGGTTTAGTTTAGATAGTCTTTTTCCTATTTTAACCAGTTTTCCAGAAACTTGAAGAAAACTCAGGAAAAATGTAGTCCTGAGATACAGTAATGCTACTTCTTCAATACTTTTCCTTTTATCACGCAGATTTTCACCTTGATGTCATGGTGTCCACTACATCTGCCTTGAAACACCATATAATTTTCCTTTTGACTCTATGGTTCAAATGGCATTTTGCTTCGTTAATGGTATCACATTAACTCCCCTCAGTAAGCTGGATTTTTGTCAAGATAAATGTGCCACAAGAATATCCTCTGTAAGAAAACATTCTTAAATGCAGTACTGCTGTAGGATTACAGTAGTCACAAAATTCATAAAAATTATAGAGCATGAGAGAAAAAAAAATTAAATGCATAAAAATCTATTACCCAGTGATAAGAAAATCAGATGATCTCATTGCCATACTTTCCCACAGCAAAAGTGAAAATAAATGCACTAGTAACTTGTTGATATTGACCTCACTCTTCAAGAGTCTTGTGTTCCATAAGAATGGCTGCCAAAACACCATAAATGGGTGAATTTCCATCTCATCCATTATAATATTCAATTTCCTCATCCATACATTCCAAGAGAGTAAGACAATTACAGTGAGTTGCATGTTTGACTGCATGATCCATTAGATAAATCTATGGCACCTTTTCAGAATTTAGGATTATTTGACCATTGGTGTTCTCAGGAATCTGAGTACAAGTTGGTGATAGAACACATAAAACCCCAGTTTTGGGGGCTATGCATGGAGGACATTATTTTGTTGTTTTTAATACCAAAACATTATGAAAGTTGCTGGGTTTATATATATTTATAAATTTTTGTAGCCTTACTTAAAATATGTATATTAAACATTCTGCATTTGGGAGTTATTCTATTTAACATATCAAATGCATTTTCCCAAACTTCAAACTCTACTTTTTGGTAGGATTTTGACTCAGGATATCTGGTACAAAATGACAAGTTTTATTATTGCATTAAACATGCACTTGCACACACAGGCACACCTTCTGTATGGGTTTGCAAAAGAACTGCAGAGGACACTGCAGTGCAGCACCAGTAGAAGTATAATTGCATAATAATAGATATTCTCAGACCAAAAGAATTCTTTGACTCTGAATCATTTCCATGAAACCGTTGCTAGCTCTTATGTTTGAACTCAAAAGAAGCGAATTGTCCCTTACTGCAGGTTTGCTTAGGGTTTAATATGTTGAAACGTTGAGGACAAAGCCATAAAAATTCCTTAAACTGCTCTGCAAGGGAATAAAAATATCTTTGCATCTCGTTTTCACCAAGGCATGGAGAGAAGAGCACTTGGCAGTCACGGAGCCTTTGCTCTGTTCCTACATGTTCGATACAGTTGCTGGGATGGAGCAATCTCTGTATTCTCTGCCATGTGTGGCCAGTGCAGTTGGCTTTTCCTTATGCTTTCCCAGGCAAGGAGGAGCCAGGCTGTGAGCACAGCTATACAGCACCTGTTTCATGGGAAAGATGGTTGCATTTAGTCGACTTACCCCAGCTGAGGATTCCAAAACTCCAATAACTGTTTTCTGTCAGTTAAAAGATGTGATTTAGGCATTTTCTATGTACTCAATTAGAATGGTTTTTAGTGTAGCTAATAAAATATGCTTCTTTTTTTCTCCCCTTTTTTTATCTTAATCTTTTTTTCTTTTAAATACCTGCCAATATATGTTTACACTCATTTAATTCCCGCAGGCTAGGAGCAAAAAAGACAAAGTAGTCCAACTATATATTAAGAGGTTATTTACCTTATGAACTTTAGACTGTATTAGGTTTCTAGCCTAGGTGTGCTAAACCTCAGAACTTAAATGCTGTATATAATTGAGGGAAAGAGATATTTGCAGCATGTCTAAGTTTGTAGCTTGTGTTGCCTGAGAATCAATGGTGTGCAAGATCTTAGGAACTGTCAGTCCATTAGTGTTTTATCCATTAGTGAAACTGCACATACTATATACCCAGGGCTGTAGCAAATGGCTGAAAAGCTGTATGAGAAATTTCCTAATTCCGTTTGATAATATACTTACGGAAGTCAGACTCTTAATGTGTTTTGAGAAATGAAATATTTGTACCCACACTGTACAAATTCAGGAATTTCAGTTCTTTAATGCAAATGTATTCATGATCTGTGAAGTTTTGGTTTGCATTGCATAGCTAATTCTGATGAATAGGTTATAAAAAAAATTCTGTAAAGTAAGGCTTTTAAAATTAGATTGGTTTCTCAGATTGTTATAGTTGGAGCTACAGCAAATCACTTATTAAATATGTGTTTAAATTTCAATTCAGTTATTCTCTTTGACTTCAGGGGGACAACTCATATATTCAAGTGTAAGCAAATGTGTAAAAACTTTGCTTGATCAGAACCATTGGTGTCTAGTCTGGAGAACAGGTCTTGATTCAGGCATTAGGTCTAAAAGAATTTAAAATTGATCCTTTGATAGATAAATAACCTGAGAAGTTAAAACACTGAAGCATGCCAGCGTAAAACCTGGAGCTTGCTGCCTCCTTGCTAGAAGCAATTTGTTTTGCTGTTTTGCTTTCAGCTTATGTATTATTTCATAGCTGATCAAAAGAATTGGTAGCAAAGTGTGAAATAAATTGTACTTCTAAATAAATCGATTTCACATTCCTTGGTGCTTTAAATGATTTTAGTAATATTAATATTTAAAATATTTCTGTCTGAAATCTTTTTATGACTACATATAGCAGTAATGGCCACCATTTCATTCTGCTGTTTTTCATACTAGTATATTACACAGTAAACATTGTAAAAATACTATCTTTTAACACTGAAATGGATGCAAAAGATTTCAAGTGTCTATTTGCATGTAAATGACTCAAGTTTTATTCAGTCAATAAGAACAGTCTATTAATCCTTTTACTACATTATATGGGTTAAAACTCAAAGAATATAAGGTCTTTAGCTGAATGAGAACTTTTCCTTAACTTTCGTATTGGTTTGCCGAAAACTAATGTTTTTAATTGACTTAAACGGGAAAAGTATAAAACCAATTGATCTCTGCAGCTTTTACCATTGTATTATACAAATTTTAACTGTTTGTTTGTTTGCTTCTTGCCAGGAAAACTTTGCGTAGTTAAAAATATCTGTTCAAGGGTGGACTAAAGATATTGATAAGCATGAAACAGAGTATTTATAGGTGCATTGTATAAGAAGTAATGGGCAGTTAAGCATGCACATACATATAGTATGATATTAACATCATAGCAGGCTGCAGTGATCTGACAACCAAGTACATTTATGTAGACACAGCAATCTGATAAAAGCAGTCCAGACATCTGGATCACAGTGCTGCTGTACAAAAAATATTTCTGAACAATTCACGTTATTTTACTTACCCAAATTTCCAGTCTTCTCCACCCCTTTCTCCTTGTTCCTTTCTCCAGCTCTGCCTCTGTCTCTTATGTACTTGCGAAATCTCATTTTTCCTTTACAAGTTACCTCCATCTGCTTATGTGTCAGAGTGGCCCTCGTGCCACACATCACATCGAGGAATTCTCAGGATGAAGGGCTGTATTCACATCACTACTTCTGTCTCAGTACTGTTTCATGCTTGTCACTGCTCAGCACTCAGCGCCACACCGCCTTGTTTTGTCAATAACCA
Source organism: Serilophus lunatus (assembly GCA_013399895.1). Classification (NCBI taxonomy): domain Eukaryota; kingdom Metazoa; phylum Chordata; class Aves; order Passeriformes; family Eurylaimidae; genus Serilophus; species Serilophus lunatus. The sequence continues at coordinate 2,079,374 of VXBA01005600.1, read as the reverse complement.
TTTATTTGTTGCTGGAATAGTAGCAGCCATTACATCTGACCTCCCTGTTTCATCAATTATGAATAGATTATTGGATGTGAACATCTGCAAAAGCTTGCTGTTGAACTTACCTCCTGGCTGGGATTAGATAAAGTATTAAACTGTTGTTTATTGTCAGGCCAAAACTCTACTGGGAAGCCAGGGAATTCCAAGACTAGCAGACTCCCATCACCAAGCACCAAAAATTGTTTAGTATTGCCACCGTTTCCCATAAGATCGTAGCCATTTATTATTTACACTTATTACTAGTTGTTATAACATACTTGATAAAAGCTCTTGGCAGGCACAGTGTTTCCAGCTATTGTCACATCTGTCAAGATGGAAAGGATACATAAACTGTTTTTTCCTCTTATATTGCTGTTAAAGGGTAACAGATGAAGCTTCTTCACTCCAGACTGCTAAGCCATGCTTTGTTTTGAAGAAATATGTCAACAGTGGCTGGTTTGGAAAACATTACATTCCCATCCTAAATAAACAGCCTTTACTAGGGCAATGTCTTTTGCAGTGAAGATTTTAAATTGTACAATAGTAGCAAACTTAAATATCTGTATTTGACATTTGCATAGTTTTTTGCTCAGAAGGACCTGGATGATTTTTAAAAAAAAAAAAATATTTTAATAAAACCCTTTATAAGATATAGGAAATAATAAAATGATTACTTAATTCCTTCAAAGTTGGTGGTGTGGAGAATGAGAATTAATATAAGTATTAGTGACACAAAGAATTCAGGACAGTAATAGAGAAACAAAGACAGAATAGGTAAAAAGGATGGGAACAGAAGCTTATATTTATTCAATCGTTTGTACATTTCATCTTTTTTAAGTTTCCTGTGCAGCAAAATGATGTATAAGGGGTGAACTCCTGACCTTGTGGAAGCCACCGGAAGTTTGAAATTGCTCTGGGAACAGGCACTTTTTCAATTAATTAATTGCATTTACATATCATCCATTCAGAATCAAAGCCAAATGTACATACTCAGAATATTATGTAAAGAATACAAGTAAGACTTGATATAGGCAAAGAGCCCTAGGTCTTATCTTGATAGACTGTTAAGGAATGAGTGAAATGTTTGTCTTCCCTTCTTTAATCCTTCAGACAGATGCAGACACGAGTAACCTGAAGCATATATTGCAGTGGGTTTATAAAGCGTAGAGGTAAACATTGCCAAGTCTATCAGGGGAGGATAGTGTGGGCTGGATGGAGCAGTTACCCACAGGGGGAGTGTGAGCCAAGCAGCACCTCAGTGGTAGCCATGTCCTAGCAAGAGCCTCTGGAAAGGCTTGAACAAGGGTGTTCTGCTTTGTCATTTGACTTCCACAGACTTCTGCATGGATTCTTCAATTTCACTCCCCCTGTCCCTGGCTCCCTTTCTCCAAGATGCATGCTTATGCTGTGCATTATTCAAATACCCACAGTAAAATCCCTGGAATAGAGGTTCTGGAACAGATCAGTTTGACCAATTCTGACTAAATTTTTTCGGTCTCTGTAGAAAGAATGACAACGTTTGTGCATTTCTGATTAATTTTTTTTTCTGTTATTTATCGAACAGTTCAGTCCATTGTAATTAGGAGTTAATATTCACAGAATTTGAGTTGGTGAATTTCAGTTGTGGGAAACGAGGGAGAACTAACAGTTCTGGCAAATCAGGGACTGCTCTCTCTTTCCTCAGTGTGGCACCCAGCTTCTGTTTCCCTTAACTGTGAGCATGCAGGCACAAAGCTGTGCTGCTTCTACCCTGGATGCTTGCTTTGCCTGAATACATTCAGCATTTAACAAGACGTGGCCTGCAATTTAGTTTTTATTGGTGTATGATTTTCCTGGGATCAATGAGCTCTGCTCATTGGGATCAATGCATTACATAAAACAATACAATTTTCATATTGCCGTCCAACCTCTCCCACACTATGTTTTGGCCAAATAAGAATACATCTGCGTTTGTATTGTGAAACTTTTCTCTCAGCATGGCCACAGGCATACCAAGACTCAAAATTATTGCAGTAAAAACTGCGCTTTTTAGTAATTTTAAAATATGCATTTTTGGGGGAGCTACTGGGCAGTGTTCACTGAACTGCAAAATGCCTGTGCATTGTCTTTTATTGTCACTGGACAATAGTGATTATTTAGCAACCATCACAACCAAATGTGCTTTTTTTCTCGAAGTATTTAAGAACTGCTAAATGGCATAAGTCCAGTAATCTCACTTGATTGCACTGTCTGTCTACCAACACCTATTTTTGGCTTTAGAAAAATATCGTCAGATGCTGTGAGCCAGGCCGGGCCTTAGCCTGTGACTGCAGTGCCTGTCAGAAGTCATTAGCTAGTGATCTCTTTGACTAATGTTCCAGTTGATTGTCTGACTCGTGCTCAAGATCTGTAAATGAGGCAGAAGCATCTTTACTGCTCACCAGCTGTGAAATGGCTCAACACAGCTAGATTTTCAGAAATCAAAATAGATGTATTTCCAATAAAGTTTGACAACAATATCAAGTGTAAAGCTGAGCAAAACTATGTTTTTGTGTTTTTTTAAAGTTACAGTATTGTAAATTGATATTATCTCATTGTGCTTTTGGCAGAGTCGTATATTCTACCAAAACAGTGAAATACTGGTAGTAACATTTATGTTGAGTTGGATAGACATTCTTTATTCAACATAAATTCATACTTTTGATTTTTACTCTTTTACCCATTATCCTCAGATGCATCAATGTTTAGCACAACCTCTGTCCTTTTGTCTGAATCCTCAGTGTATAGTAGGGGTGTGTGTGCGTGTTTCTATGTGCATATAAAAGAAGTACAGGTGTGATAACAATAAAAAAATAAAGGATGGGATCTTGGGGGAGGGGGAGCCTTGGGGGTGGAGCTGGTGTATCTGTTTTATATTAATGGAATAACCCCAGGAGGGTCACACTGGGATAATGCTGAGATAACTGAGAAGTGAAACTGAGCCTAAGATCTGACTAATAGTTTTCTTGGCAAAGGAGTTAAATATGAAATTCACCACTAACTAGAGAATGAGTACAAGAGTTGTACCATAAGTCGGCTCTAGTTTGAGGGTTCGAGCAGAGTTTATTACTTAATTTTTATGTTGTAACTAACTGTAGACAAAAAAGACATACAAAGACCTAGGAAGAAAGTTATTTTTGTGGCTGGATGCTTCCACAGTAGCTATCCCACATCCAGCTTTTAGTGTTAAGTAAGAAAACAAGGGAAATTGCACAATGCATTCTAATTTATTATTTTTATTTCTATTTTGGGGCCATAAAAGCAGATTTTCCCTTTTTTTCATTTTTTTCCCCACCCACACACACCCCTGCATACACCAAAATAACAGTGGACACTAAGAGTATCTCACTCTTTTTGAAGCAGTGTGTTAATTTTATAATAACTTTATAATGGAGTCTAGTATGATTAGGATAAATCTATTGCAACAGCTTCCTTCTCAGAACTCTTTGTACATAGCTAATTTTTTTTAAAAAAAAAAAAGGAAAAAAGACATTTTGCCCTTTCAGTAACAAAATTTCTGAAAACTCTGTGTCTTCTGAGAAGGAAATTCAGTTAAATTTGTATAATACCTAAACTCATTGTTTTTAGTGTATATTACTGGTAGAGATTCGTATGTATTGACCTTTACCACCTCTTCTTTGGATGTCACTGTCCTCTGCACAGATTGGCCAAAATATGTATATATAAAATACTCATTTTGGCTATGCTTCTATCTAAAGGTAGGAAAACTTTCATTGGGAGATTATAAATCCCATTAGATGCAAACACTATGAATCCAGTTAAATGGACCGATTGTTCATGTCCCATAAAGATAAGCAGGAAAGTTTTCCTGTCCATTTGTTTTTTCCAGGCAGTTTACAGGTTCTGGCAAGGATCACTGTGCTGATCCTACTTGATTTGCCAGCATGCAAGCTTTGTATTTTCTCATTTTTAATGAAAATTAAGTGTGCACTAATAGCAATAGACTTTGGGTGAAATCCTCCAATGCTTAAATGTCAGTCAAGCGTTTTATCCTGCTTTATCTTTTTTTCTTGTTCTGTCCTGAATGTTGAAGTTTGGACATGCACCATGTAAGAGACCCCTGTTCACTTCCTACACATAAATGGATACTGGGCCACAAAGGAGCACTACAGAGTTCCTTCCATCAAGCATGGGTCCCTTTCTGTGTCCCTACATATTATCTGAAGCTGGAGGAGTTATTTGAAATACAAACATAAAGAGTACATTTTCTATTGTAATTTATCAAGATTTCTCCCTTTCGTGTAGATGTTTTAATTTTTGTTATTTCATAATTATTTAGAATGAAATATCTGATTTGTGTAGAGTAGTAGTAACCTGGGTCCAAAATGAGCACTTTTCATCAGTATGGATGAGTGGCTTTATTTATTTACTTCTTTCTTGCAGCTGTGGCAGAAATGCACTGAATGAACTTTTTACTTCAGTTACTCTGTGTATGGCTTTTCTTTGGTTTTATTTGGACTTTTTAGGCTCTGTGTATCTTTGATAGGAAAAAAAACGTAGAGTAGCTGAAGCCTTAGGTGTCTAAGTAAACTTTCTGTACTAGATAGAGGCTTTGTGTCCTAGTTTCATATCATAGAGGCCAGTTTAAACTAGGAGTGATTTCAGTCCAGTACATAACATTTTTGACACCTCCTGACACTCTTGTGGCAGGTTTTCTAATATGGGCATGATTATTACAACAGATATTGTAGGTCCCCTGAGTTCAATGCAATACCAAGAACTGTTTCTTGGACACTTGTGTGCATTTCTGTTACCATCCTGGATTATTAGAAGGACACACTGTGGGCCCTGACATTGTTAAGAATGGATTCAGTTTAGACCGAGTTCTAAACTGATGTGACAACTTCATAACCAAAGCGCCTTTGCAGTCTTTGTCACATCTAATACATTGATAACTCGATTGGCAATGACCTTCAAGTGTAGGATGCAATGCTGATGTACATGAGAATTCAACTGATAAGATAGTACTTGAGGCATGATAAATAGGGCAGTGCACCTTAATAAATGCTATTTTTTGTGCACACAGAGCTTATATAGCTAAAAAATAAGAGCCATATCCAGGGATGCCCCTTCACATAGTAGAATTCTTTGAAGAACTTAGGAAATTGAGTAGTGGGAAACAGTGATAGAAATGGTGGCATCCATAGCGTTAGCACAACTTCTTTTGAACCATGCATTTTGCCAATGACAAGGGATGCAATCTTAATAGAAAATGCCCTATCTTTTACCTCAGTGTAAATAGGCATCTTTGGGGCATGCAGGATACTGTCATGTGTCCCTGGGCATCTCCCATCCCCCTTTGGAGCTAGTAAATGACATTCACTACTCCTTTCTTGGAAATGTGCAAAAAGGATTTCCATAGAGAGTCTTTGGAGATTTCCTGTTTTCTCATGTGTGTAATAGATTGGGTCAAGCAACAAAGAGGAGAGGGGAAAGAATAAGATTTAATTTTATATGCACTCTCCTGTCATCACCACTGGAAAAAAAAAAAAAAAGGATGAAAAGAGAAACTGCAATACAGGTAATGTCAGTGTTAAATTAAATTAAGACCACATGTTTTTGTGCAGCAATTGATAAGGCTTCTGCTATGGGAGGGTTTGTATTAACAGAGTAGATTCCAAACTAATGTTGACAAATTTCTTGTGTGTGAATAATTGGAAAAATAACATTACTACAGTACTTTAAGCCAACATAATGTGAATGTGTAACCTATAACTTACTCAGTTGTGGGGCATCTGAACTGTAGTAAGATGTGACAGATTAAAGAAAGAAAAAAAATTTAGTTTATTTCATCATATCATTTTAAAACACTGTGAGTGCAGAGGATACCATCTGATGATATTGATTATCAGAAACTCATAAAAGCAGAGGCTCTTTATGGATAAGGAAATTTATATTGCAAATTGGGTAGTACCTCTTTGGTTTTTACAAATTGCCAAAATGCAGAGATTTAAATGCCGGTTACATCTTTTTGATTTGTAATTATTGACTAGTTTCAAACAACTAGAAGTAATGATCAAAACCCTAGTCCCATTACAGCTAATTAGAGAACAGTTGTAAAAGTGTGAATTTTGTGTTCCATGTGGACAGAGAGATTGAGAAGGGGAGAGAGGGAGGAGAAAGAAAAAAGTAGGAATTCTTCTCATGGTATTAACTGAGTTTTATTTTCCTGTTTGATAGATTTTAAACACCTCTGTAGAAATCTTCACAGCACTTCGTGATTCTGCTGGCCTGGGCAGAGCATATGCAGCTGCAGCCAAGATCCTGGCAAGGTAGGTTAGCACATCCTTGTCTAACTGTCAGTGCAGATTCATTCAACTGTGAAAGACTTAAATTGTTACAGGTCTGTCGCTTCCCATTACTGACTGCTTAAATTTTAAGCAGTGCCCTTCTTGCAGTAAGTGACCCTTTCATCGAAAGTTATTTTAAACTGGTATATGTTTTTTGAAGTGTGTGGTCCTAAATTTTTTTTCTGTAAACCATAAAATTTCATTTTTCGTTCGCATTTTGGGGGCTTCATGAATTGTTGGTTTGGATTTTTTTCTCCACACGTTTAGGAGGGACCTTAGTGGAAAATAGAACTGCAGACCTATTTTCCAGGTTAAAAAATACTGAAAAACTTGAAGAATGTAACAAGCTTTAGTAAGCGTCTCAGCGTAATATTTTCTTAATTGCAAGTTTCCATGTATTGCACTCACTTCTTCTGTGAAGATAGTTCTGGTTTGTGCATGTGTAACTAGATTCAAATTTGTTGCAAATATGATGCTTGCGTTCAGTATTTTTGTTTCAGCATCTGGCATTAAAATCTTCTGGATTGATTGATTTGAACTACTTCAGACAGAAATAATTTTGACATGAAGTAGTCCAATGCAATTGTCATATGAAGTAGGGTTAAAAAAGGAAATTAAAATGAAGGTTGCAGCTTATTCTTGACTCATTCTGTGTTTGGGGACTTCAGTGCATATGATGCATCATAGAAGTAGGCAAATAGTTTATGGAGAAGGACTTGTCAGCAGGTTTATTTCAGTGTGCCGAGCAAATTCTCCTCTTTGAGTTAGATCCCTTGTCTCTTGGCTTTTCAGAGCACATAGGGACCAGCCACAGCCACAGTCCTCTTCAGCTCTCTGATACATAATTCATAGCTACACATATTCTGAGCATCCTAAATAAGGACATGTGATAAGATATTCAAAAAGACACAGAACAGACCAAGAATACCAGGTCCTGTTTTCAAAACTGTCTTAAGCCTAACTAAAAAAGATTTAGTCACTAGAACACCAGCTATTACAATGAATGGCCTTTCAATGATTACAAAGTTGTCTGACCTCTCAGTAACATTCATGGACTCCTTGTATTAACCAAAAACAGCAGTGTGGGTAGAGGATGGGTTAAGATAGTCAAGAGAATATTCTTAGTGAACAGTGTGTATTATTTCCTCTCTCGGTGATTTAGGCATTCTGAGATAAGGGCACATATGTTTATTTAGTCAGAATTTACAGATTTGGTGATCCTTCTGAAGTCATGTTGCTAAACCGTCATCTTAAAGGTCATACCAATGCAAATTCTTACCTTAAAAGCAGAGCTAAAGAAAGAATGGCAAGTGATTTTCTTCTGCATCTAATCTGTACTCAGCACTTTCTGGGAACATTCTTAACTATCCCAGGGATAGACAGTCTCACTGCTTTCTGGTTTGCAATTTGAAAAAGAGGGAAAACAGTAGGTAATGAGCAATGAGAGCAGTAAGACTTCCCAGTTTAGTCTTTAAGGCATTATCCTAGAAGAGAAACATTCTGATGATTCGAGTGAAGGAGGGGAACTCATTTTCATGTATAGGATTGGGGATTTCACGGCTAATTTATTGCACAGGTAAAGATCCAACCATAAACCATTTCTCTGGAAAATGGCAGTCATATTTTTATAAAACCTGTCTGGTAGTTGCACCTTGAGAGCATTTACCAAATTAAACATTTTACATATGTACTTGCTTTGAAGAGGTTTAGGTATGCAACATGCAACAGGCATTAACTGCTCAACTGTGTAGAATACCATGTTTCTCAGCAACTTTCAGTCACTTGAGAAATTAGTGTGTCGAGAAAGTCTGGGCACGTAATGAATAATAGAATGATAGAATCACAAAATTGTTTGGATTGGAAGCAATTTTTAAAGGTCATCTAGTCCAGCCCTCTCTGCAATGAGCAGGGACATCTTCAACCAGCCCGGGTTGCCTAAAGCCCCATCCTGCCTGCCCTTGCATGTTTCCAGGGATGGGGCACCTACTGCCTCTCTGGACAGCATGTTCCCATGTTTTACTAGTCTTACAGTTCTTCCTTATACATAACTCTTCTAAATCAACACTCCTTCAGTTTAAAACCATTGCCCCTTGTCCTATTGCAAAAGACCCTGCTAATCAATTTGTCCCCATCTTTCTTATAAGCTCACTTGAGATAGAAGGTCTCCCCAGAGACTTCTCCAGACTGAACGACCCCAGCTCCCTCAGCCTGTCTTCACAGAGGAGGTGCTCCAGCCCTCCGAACATCTTTGTGGCTTCCTCTGCACCCACTCCAACAGGTCCATATCCATCCTGTGCTGAGGACTCCAGAGCTGGACATAGTAAATATTGGATAAATGCATGAATTTATTCTGTCACCACTGGCGACTGAAGCTCCATATTCAGCTTGTTCACTTTTTCTTTATTTGTATTTTCACCCAATCTATGCTAGACCTGTGAAAATAATTTTAAATTTGATGGATAATGTCTTTACAAAGAAAGGATGACTGTTTCCCAAAAATAATGTATTCTATCCATAATGTCTGTGAAAATTTGCACTGATTTCTTTCTGACAGGTTGGAGAAAGTGACTGAGCCCTCCTGAATTCCTCAGAATCTCTCTATGGCTTTGCAATATTTTTTGAAATCTTTGCTGTAGATGTTTCCAGAGACCACAGAAAACTGAAAATCTCTATCATATGCATTTAGGCATGTCATTTTCCAGGGAAAAAAATCTGACATAATAGCATCATGTTCTTGACTTATTCTGCCAGTGTCCACCATGGTAATGACTTCTTGTGGACACATGATTTATACAACCAATTCCATCACATGAGCAATCCTATAAAAGGTGCATATTTTCATAAAAGTCTAATAGGGGTAAAAATCTCATAGGGCATTTTAGCATGAAACTGGAAAATGAGTTGCTGTAGATGTGTAATCTCTTCTGCTGAAGTCATCATAACTGTTCTGCGGGATCATGAATGACTATATCTTCAGGAAATTACATTTTATGCATTTAGGAAGGTGATATCTAAGGACATAGAAAGTTTATGGCTGTGTAAAATAACATGTAGATTTTTGAAAGAACTATAAAATATTAGCCCTTTGAGTAGGAAAGACCTGTTTATCATGTTATCAGATCCCGTGCAGGATAAAGTGTTTCAGTAATCCTTCTAGCATTCTTTAAATGTCTCAGGCTGTAGTGCTTTTAGAATTACTTCCTGTGAAAAATTGTTAAAGTGTAGCGCCCGATTGCTAGCTGGCATAAGTGAAGTTCTAACAGTGAGAAATATCTTTCTGATATGTATCAAATTGATTTCTGTTTTCCGGAAAGAGGTTATATGCCCTAGCAATTCTCATGTTTTCTATACGTGGAGCATAGGTTTTTATGTGAAATACAAAAAACAGACAAAAATACATCAAAACATTTCTATTAATTCATGAAATTAAGAAAACCTTTTTACATTTTCTCCTGTCACTGATTCCATTTGCTTTATTACTTTCAGCCTCTAGCCCACAAACTTGGTGGCACAATCAACAAACCCCTTAGTGGCTGTTTCATCTCTGCTCTATTTGATTTCTCCACTCTGAGTAAATGATTAAGTTTTCATGCATTGGTTCAACCAAAATCTATGTTCACTCAACCACATCCTTTATTGATTACTTCTACTGCAAACAGTAGGCCAAGTGTGATATACATAATTGGACAGTTGTCAGGGGATGTGGGTGTTAACAGTCCTGTTTTCCCAATTGGAAACTGGAATCACCTTGATACACAAATATTCTGCACTGTTTCATTCTCATTCCTTGGACCAAGGAGTCCTTTTCCTCAGAATATATGTTTTTAACTCTCAAAGGTCTGGTTGAATGGATTTAATGATTATACCATATAATATCCTCTTCAAGTTGCACCTGTGCACTGCATATAGAAAACTAGAAAAACTGGAATTAATATTTGTCTAACACTTTAACCTTGTCCTTTAACTTATATAAATCATATGCTGTATTTCTGCAGGGAAACATTTGATTTTCTCTTCTTAGGAAAAAAAATAGGTTAAAAAAGATGTGTTTCTAATTCTGAAATTTAGAAGCCTTTTGACATTTGGCAAATATTTACAGTCCAGTATAGTTCATATTCTCATGGTATTAAAACACTTAAATTAGGAAAATTTAGTAAATTCAAAGGCTGTTACAGACAACTAAGCTTTACAATAGCATACATTTGAACATTTCAAGACTGTTAGTTTGCATTGTTTTAGCATCCTTTTGTAGCAATGTCGCTCATCTCAGTAACATACAGACAGTCACTGCAATATTGTAAGCTAAGCTTTGCTGTGTTTCCTTTTTTGTGGCAGGCTCTACCCTATTACAATTATTCTGATATTATAAAACAAGGAGTTTCAGACTTTTACCAGATTTTGAAAGCACATATCCCTGATACAGTATATAATAAAAACTCTAATGTAAATAAGTGCCCGGCAGTGATTTGCTGCAGGAATATAACTTGAAGGTGGTTTAAAACAGGGAGAAAATAAATCACAATTCTTTAGCACTTACAGAAACTTCTATTTATATGGGTTTCTTAATTAAGACTGGATTTTCTGTCTTGCTTGGTGCCTTGACATTTAGTATGCTACGCTCCTACAGTGGTGACTCAAGTTCATGGCTAATATTGAGGTCAGCTGGAGTAACATTTCAGCCTTAAAGGGAAAAAGAGCATGCTGCCTTACTCACAAGCAGACACAGATGTCTGTCTTATATCTTGCAATCATACTGCCAAGATCTTATATTGTTAATATGAGCAGCTTTATTAAAAAAAGGAAATCTGCAAATGTTATTGTCAAAGTACATTAGAAAATTTTCAACTTAGATTCAGCTGTGACCTCAGGTTACTCGGATCTCACTGGGATTTGGGGGTGGCACCTGCAATCCACACTTTATAGGTTTGCCTGTGTGACCCTAGCAACCTTTGATCCACCCAGGCAAAGTGCAGGATTACACTCAGGGAAAGGCTGTCACCCCAGAACTGAGAGACAGTGCTGTCATGAAGCTGCTGCTGCACCACCAGGGTTCTAGAGTGTGAAATGGCAGCTCAGAATAAGAGAAGCACAAAAAGTCTTACTGAAAAAAGAGTTCCCTTACCTCTCTCTATTTTTTCAGGATGATCCAGCTGTATTGAAAATATTATCAGCTGCTCAGTAGAAAAAAAATTCAAAATAACTGAAAGTCAAAAATCCCTGTTAAATCATCACTTGCATTTTCACTCTTGGACTTAAAATTTGGCGCAATATTCTGAAGAAGATTTGATTTTATTTTGCTGAGAGGCTCCAGTTCTGCCCTCAGACATTCTGTGTGGACTAGTCTCACTGAGCTCAGCACAAGTAGTGCTAGAGGCCATTTGGAAATAAATTCCAGTCATGGATGAGTCATCACAAAGTAAAGTTACTTAGAAACAGAGAGACAGATCTTCAGCATCTGGAGAAGCAGTCTGAGTAAATATTTAATTTTGTTCCTGTCCTTTGTTTCAGTCAAGGAAAATCAGCTGAAACTATGAAGTACTTGGGAGAGTTTAGGAAGGATGCTGAGAACGCTTACCTAAGCCAAAGCCTGGTGGATGCAAATATATTACTTGGGAATGTTCACAATGAAAGAGTAAGTACTGATTGTAGTAATGATCTCAAACAACTTGATTTACTTCATGGTAAAAATCTGTTTTTTGAGATGACCCAGGAGGATTTGATCCTGGTACTGCTTACAGGAGTTACCAAAGGAGAAGGCATTGTGTGACTAACTAAAATATGCCTTAATTTTTTTGGAAAAGGTGAAAATTTCACACCATATTAAACACACATGGTTTTGTTCTAGAATAGATGACTAAAAACTCCAAATTCAGATCATGACAAACTTTCGGTGTGAAAAATCTGTGTCCAAATCATTGTTGGGGCCATATATGCCCATAGTCATCAGCTAATGCAAATGACATTTTATTACCCTATACATGAATGTATATTGTATTGCATACTAATGAGCTAGTTTTAATCATAGCTTGATTTCTTCTCTGCAGTCTCTCAGCCAGATTTATGAAATGGATGGTAGCTGCAAATAGTTTGTCAAAGGTCTGTATTAGTAGTGGAAGGACTTTCTCTTCTTTATGTGCCTCCATCCAGCTTTGATTTGGCCTGTTCAAATCAATAGGTAGGCAGTGATGGAGGATGTTAAGCTGGAGGTAACTAAGACACTCTCTTTATCATAGTTTTTAAGATCTTCTGAAGTGCTTCTTCTGGACTGAAAAACATTATGAAGGACATTACTGCAGAAGTAAAAGATTTATGTTGAGCCCTTTAGAACCTATTTTAGAGCTGAAATGCTACATGAAATTATTTATATGCAATAAGTAATAAAAAGAATTTGTTCTTCAGGCTGGACAATGTGGAAATTAAGAAACACTTTCACTGTGAATAAAATAGAAATACCTTTTCAAAATCACTCTTTCTGGCTTCTGTTGCCTGGTTTTTTTCATAATTAATATGTGTAATATAATGAATAGAGTACTTGCCCCTTTTCACTTACACTACCCCCAAATGCCTTTTTTTTTTTTTCTGGATTCCTCGTACAGAGAACTCCCACTATGAAAATTGCTGGCCCATTTTTATTTCATAAACAGTAGGAAAAAATCTTACTCTCTAATCCAAGTTAGCCTGAGAATTTTCTGTTTACATATGTTCTTAGCATAAATGCTGAATTTCCCACAGGAAACTAAGTTTTAAAGTCTTTAACAACTTGCTGAAGTAGCTTCAAAATGGATCTGAAACTTAGAAGAAAGCAGAGTGTTGTGATATTGTGCTTAATTACTCTAAAGTTGAAAAATAATAAATTCTGTTTAACTACTATATCTCATTTCTTCTGTCACCATTGCTAATAATTCTATATGAACCAGTATTTTAAGAATTAACCTCTTTTTGGTTATTCTTTAAATTTCCCTTTCAGAAGAGAAATTCCAGTTCAGAATTTGCTGCCCTGAGCTGAGGCAGTGGTGTTGCAGGGCACAAGAGTAGTAACTGAGTCTTATTAATTTACATAAAATATGTAATCTATACATAAATAAATAATCTTGAAGTTTTACAATTCCCTATTTTCTATACCATTTTTCTCCTCAAGGTCAGCAATGAGTCTAAATTAACATCTTCTCTTTTGAATCACTGCCTGCTGGTGTCAGCTGTCAGCACCATCATAGTGAAGTCATTATTATGATATTTTTATTCAACTCTGTACTTAGCCCTCTGTTACAATTTGCAGTAGCACTTTCCTTCTCATTGAGTCGAAAGTATCTCTATTTATATGCATATCTATCCTTGGGACCTTTAGTAAACCTGGGATACAACTCTTACTGTTCTTCTCAAAGTGACGTTGACCAAATTCACTTTGCTCTGTCCATGCTGTTGCTATGTCTTTACATTTTTGTCATCTCACTGTTCCATCTTCTTTAATGCTGTACACTCAGTTTGCTTTCAAGCCATGATTGGCTTACCCACATGTTTCTTGCTTGCTAAAACATCTATGTTTGTGTTATGCACAAATATTAGGTCTCATTTCTCACAGTTTGTTAAGCAGGTTGCTTACTTAATATGCAAACTGATGAAGTTAGCATTACATGGTCTGTGATTTCTCCTATCACTTCCCTTAGGTTTCTGAGTCTGATTTGCAGCATTCCTCTCACTAATTGCATCACTTAACCTGTTACAGTTCTCATGACTGTGGTAGGTAGGCATTTCTGCTTTTTATCTATTATCCCACAGCTTATTGTTTTTTTATTCATTACTGTGTCTTCATAGGCCTGATTCTGCTCTCCTCCTTCATTAAACAAACCCTAAAGTCTACCCGAATTTCTATTACTCTTTTCTCCTCTTTTAATGATAGGCATATTTTAGCAGTTGTACAAATTTTGATCTCAAAAAGTGGTATCAAATGCAACAGGTCTCAACTGGAATCTCTCCTCCTGCCATACCACTGTCCAATACCAACACAAAACGTACTTTTCAAGCCTGAATTATACTACTTACTTTTAATGAGAGATGTTATTTATTTCCCAGCAATTTAATCTCTTGTCCTTAGTTTTCTTCAGATCTTTCGTTCATACTTTGTTTTTGTCTGGTGACATGTTACATTTTAAATTAGAAGCTTCCTCCTGCAACTCTTGTTTTGACTCCATTTCTGATGATTACTCAAAGTAGATTCATGGCAAAGAAGAAATATGCAAAAGATTAAATATACCAAGAAATGTTTTATCTTTTCAGCAGCATCCTTCATCTAGCATGATTTTCCCTAGTTTTCTTTTTATCCCTCTTTGGTCAAGAATTTGGAGGGGCTTTTTCTGTACCTGAGATGAAAAAGTAGTTCTTGTTATACTTTTTTAATTACTCTTAATGTATTATCCCCCATGGTTTATACTCGTTTTTATGGATTCGTAAGTGTTGGATTTTTGTATTCTATAGGATAGAGAGATAAACTGTTTGAGTTTTCTATTCAGCAATAGTTGGCTGACATTTCTCCAACTGTTTCTCTTTTTGTGATTAGGAATATCCCTGGGATTTGTTGTACCCCTTTCTTCCTTCATAAATATGTAATTAAATATGTGAATATGTAACAAATATGTAAATATGTAATTTCTGTTCTTTTCTGTGCTTTGGGTCTCTAATGTCATTATCCTCTTTTTTTTTCTATTTTTAGGATTTATTTTCTGAAGTACCGTGATTAGTAAATTAGAACCAACAGATATGTTAAACATAATGAAACAATATGGATAATTTTTAAATGGCCTCACTGGAATCAGTATTAATACTTAGCATTGGTATACTTAGATTTGTATGTTCAAAATACTACACTGATAACCAAAAAACAATTCAGTTCCTGAGAAAGATATGAGCAGTGTTATCTGTATTTTAGAGGTCAGGAAACAGCAAGGGAGAGTGGTTTGCTTAATGCCCTGCCATGAGTCATTTTGTGGGCTGAGCTTTCCACTGCAACATCTCTGAGGTGCCAGAGGAACAGGCTCTAATGTCAAAGTAAAACACAGGTGACTACAAGTACTTTTTAAAATTCTCTTCTTTTTTTTTTTTTTTTTCTCTTTACTAGGGGAACTATAACGAGGCTTTTGAATGTTTCAGTCAGGCTTCTGAGACAGCAAAAACTTTAGACAATTTGCCCTTAGTGGATGAAACAAAGAGTTACTGTGGCATTGCAAAGGCTCATCAGCTGATGGTGGCATTTAACAGCCGTATAGCAGCCGAAGATCCCGTCAGCCTCAAGTACCTGCTGGCATGGAAGCAAAACAGAAGTGACATGTGCGCTGACCCTCTTACAGTCGGTAAGGCATTGGTTATGAAACACATTAGTGCTGTATTGTCCTCAACAGTTAAGTCATTTTTCTTGTAGAGCTTTATTAAATTATTTCCTGGGTTTAATCCTTCTACTGAGTGGAGGTTAGGTTTGATCCTTTTGTGTGCTCATTGTACAGGCTGAATTAAACAAGTTAAAATATAGCATGGAGAAACAGATAGTGGTAGTTGCTCTGGATGGTGACTTACTTTTTTCAGTGCTGTTTGCCAAAAACATCACAGTTGTGTGCAAACAGTGATGTATTAGTCTAATCAAGTATAATTACTTTAATCTTTAAAGAAAATAATAATCTTCATTTGCAGTACATTTTTCAAGTGCGTCCAAAAAAGAATTCTGTGTTACTAAAAGTGAGAATTGATTTCTGCTTGACATAGTTCTGAATCCAGAAGAGCATGCTGTTTTATTTTTGGTATCCTTGTACTTGACAATGGAGAAGAAGGGAAAAAATAAAAACAACTCTCGTTTCTTTACTATTTTTCCTTGACTCAGATGGAGTGGAGGAAGACTTGTATGGAGTACACCTCCTTCTTCATGGGTTAAGTTTTCTTTGCTCTTTTTATTTTGTACTATATATTAATACAAGACAAACTGAATCATGCATTATCTCCAAGTATTAATAGTATTGGACTGTATTATACTGGGGAAGGAAAAGGGATAAGTCTACTCTACCCTGAAACTTTTTTCTCTGCACTTGTGTGAACAGTATGAAGCTGAAATACAGTGGAAATAAATGACAGCTAGATCAACAGCATAATATGGAGCTTCAGAGTTATGGTGTTATTCCCTCAGTGATACTCCTAAAGACAAAGAACTGCTTGTCTGCTGCTTTCTTCCGTATCTTGTCCTTTCACAGAATTGAAATATTAAGTATAACTTCAGTTGTGAATTTTGTATATAAAATAAGTGGTCATTGAAGATGTTCGCAGTTTAACGGGAGCCAGGATACCAGAGGCAATGCTAGAAACACTGAGAATTATTGAACAGGGATGTTCATTGGCATGCTGAAGAGATAAATTAAATTACATTTTGTTTTAAATTCTAGTGATGATAACACTTTTACAATGGCTATAGGTATATTTGTGATTTTGGTCTCAATAAGTGAGTATCTAGCACACCCAGAGATTTTGACTGTCAGAGTTATTTGGGTGCATCTCTCCTGCCTAGACCTGTAGTGTAGATGCCAAGAATTCCAACAGAAATGACCAAAGAAGAATCCAATGCATTTTATATGCATTTTGTATGAGGATCACTAACTGTAGCTGATACAAACAGGAGGCAAACAAAAATGAACAATGCCAACAGCAGAAAATGACAGGAACCTTGAAGACATGGAATGATCTTTATATCTCCAATCGGTATTTCAATTCTTCCACCTAAAGAAGTTTTCTGTTCGACTTTTATACATCACTTTCTCCAGTAAGTTGTGAAACTCATTTATATCCTGAAACGATATGAGCCCCTTTAAGCTCAAGATTCATGCTCCTCTTTAACAGTACTTCAGGGATAAACAGAGTATGATTAGAAAAGCCCTTAATGTCCTGGCAAACATGGTACCAGAAACAAGTTTTGCCTGCTGAGATTCTCTTCCTTCTGTATTCGTGCCTAGTTTACCCTCTGTTACTTTTGGTATTACAGTTTTCATTTCAGTTCCCATTCACTCCAGGAACCCTGTGGCTACTGCATATTTAGCAGCTCTTCCAGTTCAATATCGTTCTTCTCATTAGTGCTCCAAGCTTACTCTCATGATACCCAGATTACATCCAGGAAAACATAGTGTCACACTGTCAGCACAATCTGTAACATTCTTCATGTTTTCGGTGCCAAATCTCTCGTTAGTACTGGCATTACATTTTTAATATCTTTGTCTGGCAAAACATGACCTGGCATCAATTCAAGATTAGGATTCACTGCCTTTGAGTTTCAGGTACAGCCTTTATTCTACCTTCCAGGAGAATGTCTGTGCATCCTATGATGAACTCATCACTTAGGAAGTTCCCGCTGTGATAATAGAGCAGTATTTCTAGTGCTTTCAAGCAGCTCAACATTGATAATCTGCTAGATTTTTCTCAGTCTTTTTGAGGATAAAACAGATAAAGACACGATACAATGGTAGTTCTTAATCCAGAGGGGAATTTAATGAAAGGGAGAAGGAAGGTAATAAGTTTTTATTTCTAACTCTTCTGACTGAAAAATGTTTCTGTGAATGAAAAATAAGGATAGTTTCTGTGTTCTTAGGCAAAAGAAATACTTAAGCTAGTGAAGGAACAGTTACATTTAAGTTCCACTACTGCCATATTCCTTATGTCTTTCAACCAAGACTTATTTTCTGAATCATTCATTTCAGTAACCAGGCAGAAAGAACCATTAATTATTCGATTTACCTCAACATTTATTAATAAAATAGATGTTTTGACCAGAGTTTTCATGGACAAAAGGGATGGGATTGTCAGAAAACAATGATTAAAAATGCAAAGGAGAATATGTTTCTATCTGTTGCATTTGATTCATTCACCTGACTTCACTTATAAGAGAATTATCTATGCCATTGTGAGATACCACTCCAACAACGTTTTTATTGTTCCTTTTTATGTTTAATCAAATGTATAAAATCAAATGTATAAAAAACATTGTCAGCAGAATCAGAAGGCAAAAAGACTTGTGACTCCATGTTAAAGCCTAAATTGTCCGATGAGAAAACATTTCACAAACCTTTCAATAAATAATCACCTGACTTGCTGCCTTCTAGAGGAGAGAAGAGTAATTAAAGGTGCTGAAGGCAGGAAAATTTTGAATCCGATTTTGCATATTGATTACATGAAATGATGACCAGAAATTGATTGTTTTGAGTCTGGCACTCTTAGTCCATGTCATTGCATCTGGCAGGGCTGTGCCTCAGCAAAGAACCACTGGATGCTTAACATAATTTAAATACATATTAGAGTAGACTGAAAATGTATTGTTTTTCTCATATTGCAGTCTTCAGTTGTTTTCTTGAGAAATGGTGTGTGGTTTTGACCACAATTTAGATTTACATTCCTTGACTTTGGAGAACTTTGGCAAAATTGACCCATTTTACCATAGGTTTTCTGTGTTTGTTGTTGGGTTTTGGGTTTGATTTGGGTTATTTGTGGGGGTTTTTATGATGTCTTCAAATGCTGCACAAATAATTGTCTTATGTCAATTGTGAAGACTTATGGTCAATGGAATTCTCTTCTACCATCAACTTCAGCATGATTAGGTCTGTTTCTAGCATTCCACGCTTGAGCAGCCTTCAGGATGATTTAAAATGCAGATTAACTATAGCTTGGAAAATACAATCCAATGAGCTTTTGTTCTTAGTCTCAAGTATGTACTGCCTCAATATTTTCTCCAGCTTCCTCTCATAGATGTAAAGAGTGGTAGATTCCATGGTGTGACTGTGTCTTTTTGGTTCTGTAAAAAGTTCTATTTTTATCCTACTGATTGACATTTTTAAAAGCACTTTAAGATGATTTATAGTCATTTTTCTGTAAAAGATTTGGCTAGCACAAAATTACTGATTTCTTTAAAGATAGCAACTTTACCAGGTGCAATTTAGATTGAGCTTGTGTGTAACTTTGTCATTCATTAATAAAAGGATTATCCCTGAAGAATGGAAAGGTCAGAAGTGAGATATGAGATAAAGACTCTGCTAAACAAATTCAGTTAACATTTCTCTACTGTAACTTACCACAGCCCTTTTGGTAATCACGTCCAAGAGCAGAACAGTATGCTTCACAATGTGATAAACTGCTTTCTTTACTGCCTCTTCCTTCTGAAGTACACCAATTCCAGGAAAACTTCTAACACTGCAAATGTTATCTTTCCTCTTTTAATGAGTTATGTTGGTTACCTCAAATGCCTATGAAATAAAAATATTATGCCATAATACTGTACCCATAATGTTTGACTGTAGTTTAGCAAATCAAACCCTATTTTCATGTGCCTTATAAATTACACTTTGTATTTGCCTGGTATGTGTTCATTGATGCTAGCAGATTTTTTTAGGTGAGAAAGTTTAAGATTTAGAAAGTGTATGGTTTACTGATCAGAGCTAGCAGATAGCAAGTCTGTATCTTACACATCGACATCCATTAAATAGTTGTGATGTCAGTGGAAAGGTAGAGAATTGTGTAAGCAGGTTTCTTTTACTGCATATTTTATATCTAAAGCTCTGTCAGAGATTTTGGTGTGTCACAATACTAATGTGAGACTGCAAGACTTGTGCACATATGTGTCCTCCCTCAAACCCACTGGTTGTGTGCCTGTTATGTTGTTTGACTCATTTGTTAGTTTTATTCTGCAGTTTTCAAGTACAGAAAGCAAATGCACAGGCTTGTGTGGTGACTGAAATTAGCATTCAGTCTTAATATTTGCTTTTGACACGTTCCTTGTTGACAGCGTGTTAGTGGGTTTTGTAAGTAACTTGTCAAGAAAAGGTCATTAAATGTGTATGTTGTCAGTGACAAGGCAGTTAGACTGAATTTGACCAGGCCAACCTATGGTTGTTCTTCCCAATCACTGCTGTAAAGGTGAGAACTCTTCAGACCCTCAGTTTGGGAGGCCTATGCCTCCCAATGTCCTTCTTGGCACCCCCTCCCTCTCTGAGGTCTCTTCACTGTGCAAGAGTCTGGAGATGGGATCTGCTTCCAGCTCTGTATTTATATGGTTTATGTCAATAGCGAGTTACACAAATTGAGGGCTTGCTTCGTTTTTCAGATTATATTGTTAATATGATCAAAATAATGAGGAATTGCAAGGATTTTAGGGACAGATTTTGGTATTTTCCTGGGCATGAAGTAAGGGAAATACACTCTTGTTTGTACTGGTGAATAAGAAATATGACTTTAAATTATATAAAGAAAGTGTGTAACCAAATACAGACTCCAAGGTTGTCGCTGTGCCAGAGGCACAAAGGCTCACTTCTTAATAAGCATGTTTTGAAAACAGTTCAAATACTTCAGTGTGCCCTACTAAAACTCACAGGACAGCTTCTGCACATTTTTGTGGGGTTTATCAAATAGAATTGTTTGCTGACTTCTGGAAAAATACAGTGGTTAAAAACGCTGAAATATATACATTTAATAAAATTATTTGGAAAAATGTTTAGAGGTGATTCTTTTTTTCTTTAAAATTTTCTAAACTTGTGCTGCCTCTTCTTATTCATATCGCCTAGCACTCATCACTTGCTAAATTTTATCTTGTCTCGCCATTAGCTTTCAAAAGTACTGCTTTATCTTTTATATTAATGCTTGATATCTCAACAAAGTGTTGAAATACAGCATACTTACCTATAGATGTTGATGACATGGAACAGGTGTGTTTCTGCAAAATCAGCTTATGTAGTTCATATATCTATTGTTATTTATTAGTAGTAACTGTGTGATTAAGTCTGCTTAGTGATACACTGATATTTTTAGAAAGTGAGAGTGATTATTGTCAGTATTGTGCAGAAAGAATTAAGTACGTAGAAAAGAACTGAGGGTGACAGGGAGGTTTTTCAGCACATTGTGATCACTGGATGCACCAGTTTCTCAATGGAGAGTCTGAGAACACAGTATAAACCTCTGTGTCAGTTTTTCGAAGAGTGCAGTAGATTGTTTTATTTACTGTTGATGGCTGAAAAAATATGAGAGGGGAGTGCTGATCTTCGATGTTCTTGTGCCTTGTACAAATGCAATATCCAGGGGTTTTTTGCTGTGATTTATTTTTAAATATTTTACCGACGTAAATAATTGGGAATTGCTAGACAGGGTCAGATCTAGGTCATGTATGGATTGGCAGTACCATACTTGAGAGGAGGGCTCACAGAATGTTTTCATATTCAGCCATGGAATAACATGTTAGAAGTTTCTTCACAGTCTTTGCCAAGGGTTGGCCTTTCTTTTATGTTTAAGTGGTGTTAGAGGTTCAAAAATATGACTCTCGTCCTGACTATGTGATTGTGAGTGTTTTTGTCATCTGTAGTTATATAAAAACCTTTTAACCAGAGGAGAATTTGGATCTCATCTAGGGTTTTTTTCTGATACTTTCTTTGGAAACAGCTAAATCTTGCCATGCGTTTCCTTTAGACACATCCTGTGCTAAACATTGTTGGCATCCAGCTGTGTTTTCTCAGACAAGCTTTCTAGATCAGCAGAAAATGGTTCCCTAAATAAGGTGAATTGTTCTTTCTTGTGGAAAAAAAATTCGGAAGTGATGTTCAAACTGCAGTATATTGTCAGACCCTTTAGTGTAGCTTTATGCACTGAACTAGCATAGTTTTGTGGACTGCACTGTCAGTGCTTCAGCGTAAGTGGAGTTTCTTACTGCTTTAAAAAGTGACAGAACTCAGTCCTGCTCTGATTTTATAGGACTCTTGAATGGTTCAAAAGAAATTGATCTTGCCCAACCACATTAGGCCCCTTTTGGAGAAATCCTGTATTTGAGGCTCCTCAAGTTTTAAGTTTCATTGCAATTCAGAGCTAATAAAAACATTGACGAGGAGAAGAGTCTTAAAGTAGGAGCTGTTCTCTGGCAGTCCCATGATGGTTGTGTGGCCAAAGCAGGAATAACCAGCTGGCAAACTTTTGAAGTGGCCCTAGGGGCTCTCCACACGTGCCCATCATAGGCTCCTTTCCTTTGCCACATACGTGGGGAGAGGTGTGTCCAGTGGTTTTATGATCAAAAATGAAAACGAATCCTCATAATGAACCAAAGATCAGACTTTTGTGGGTTTGTTTCATATTGATGGTTGTTGTCAT
The DNA here is from genome assembly GCA_013399895.1 of Serilophus lunatus. Lineage (NCBI taxonomy): Eukaryota > Metazoa > Chordata > Aves > Passeriformes > Eurylaimidae > Serilophus > Serilophus lunatus. Next base: position 2,056,884 of record VXBA01005600.1, on the reverse strand, counting down.
TTAGACTTCACAAATAACCTTTTATCGGTATTGTCTGCAAACATGGCAACCAATACAAACCTCAGGCCAACATGAAAATATTTCTCTGCTGCAAACCCTTCCTTACCCAAAGCTCCCCAACAATCCTTGGACAAAGAAAATCAAAGCCAATACAAAGAATCTGTATTCAACGCATATTTTCTACAGAAGAACCCTTAGGTTATCTCAGGAGTCACAGACAGTGTATCAAACACCTTCCCTTCTCCTTGGTCTCCCAAGCCAGCTTTTCTTTCTGCCTCTTTGAGAGGGTTTTTTCTGAGGTATTTTCCCTTGCCTAGCTATATCCTTTTAAGTTCCTTCTATATTTAAGTAACAAATTGCTGTTTTTATTAAGGTTGTGTGGTCTGAAGACAGTCAAGATTTACATGATTTATATTTAGAATGAGCCAATCTATATTAGAAAGTGAAGTGACATATTTCCACCATTTCATGTATTTATGAAACTGTATGTCTTTTGCCCCAAAATCTGCCTCTCTTTTTAATCTTTTCTGTAATCATCAGAGATATTCTGTGGGTTTTTGAACTATTTCTCTTCATTCCCTCTCTGCTTTCTTATGTTTTCAAACCTGTTCTTCATTTTTGGATTGCAAATGACTCTCTCTCTCCTTCTTTGGCCCCACACCTTCATTCAAATCCCGATTTTACACATGTTTATGCCAATGTTTAAGGAGTATAAGTCAGTTACCTCTGTAGCCAGTAGCTAGCATCTCAACTTACAGCTTCTTGGATAAATCTTTTGTGCTTGTAGGAAAATCAATAGGAGTTTTTTGAGAGTTTTTTTCAGGTTTTTCTTACCGTTTTCACACTGTTTTCATGCTCTGTGTTTTTATTGTGTTGTGATCGGAGGATGCAGTGGAAAGAATCACACTTCTCATTGATTATCTTGATAAGTTCATTAATAGAAAATTGTGAGGTAATCAAAACAGCCTTTAAATAGATCGTAATCACCTGTGTGAATGGATTAACTAAGTTTAAGTGTACAACTGGTTGATTAATTTGCTTGAAGATCCAAATGAATGCTTAAGTAGATGACCATGCCTCCAGGCTCATCCACTTGTTTCTACTCACTCAGTTAAGCATTCAATATTAACTATAATATAGAATATTCCCATTTAGGGGCTCATACAAGTCTTGCCACAGAACCAAGTAATTATACAGTCTTTTTGGTAGTGTGTCTTACAAGTATGTAATTTTGAACATGCAGCTACTCTCCTGCAATACTGACATTAACAAATATCAGAGTAATTGATAAGGAGAAGGGATTTGAAACTGTTCTTAATAAAAGGGTTGTGTTTTTTTTTCCGTGTTTGCTACAGTGGTTTAATACAGCACCTTTTCCTTAAAATTCTGGCATATTTTTTAATTTTTGAAATGTAGCTTCTATGGATATTAGTCAAATACAATGTGGCTGGTGTCAACTGCTGTGGGGAATTTACCTTCTGCAGCAGTTCTTGAAATGGCACCAGCAAGTGCCATAAGTAAACCTTACAGTTATTCATATTTTAACGACAATGTCTGTGAAAGCTGGTGCTGAACCTGTATCTTTTCGGGGAAGGTGTATTTTTATACTATCTGATATTTATAGATCACATGAACATAGGCATCGAGCTGTCTGTGCATCTCACTTGGGCATCTGTCAGTACTGTGCATTTAACTCGTTGCTTAAATAAAATTGAAACCAAAATATGCAGGATGAGTATGCTGTATAGCAGTCTTTCTCAGCTTATGTTGTTCACCCAAGGAATTTGAGGAATAGGAACTTCAGACCCTTCCCAAGTAGCCAGTGTCAAGGCAAACTGGAATGTTACAGTTGGTAGGAACAGGAGGAGAGAGGGATGTGTGCTGCGTGGTATCCACAGATTTCTTTCCCTGGATGCAGCACTTGGAGCCTCTGTTTACCTGACATTTCAGTCTTTTGGTGGAAATTGTCACTTCAGGGTACCATGGAATCATTGAAACACATTGAAATGTGTAATTCCCCGGGCGTGAGGTTGTCCTCACTGGCATCTTTAGCTCAGTACTGAGAATAATATTAAAACAAATTCTTTTTGTTGATATTCATACAAGTATGCACACTTCTGCTGCATAAGTATGCAGAAGAGAATTGAGATGAAACATTGATGATTTCAAACAATTAACTAATATATTGAAGGATAACTGGATTCCTGCTCTTGTCTGCTTTTATAGATCTTGGAAAGGCATACTGTTTGTACAGGGGAAAGCAATGTTTCAGTTGCTGTATTAAAACTCTCAGTAATGACTGCAACAAGTTAGCTGTGATTACAAGAAAAAAAAGATAGCTCAGGCTAATGGCATGGAATTCGATTTAGATAAATTTAACTTTGTTGTAGTTCAAGATAAAATATTGTTTTCCCTCACATGCTTTGTTAAGTTTTTAATGAGCTTACTGCAATTACGTATGAAAGGAAGTGATGCATGTGGAGTACATGTACATATATATCTATGTACCTACAGAGAGAGAGACTGTCTGGCAAAGAGAGGAGAATGTCGCATATATATTAAAAATTGTGAGCCAAATACTGTTTTTTGTCATGCCTATAAATTCTTACTGGTTGGAGGGGGGTGGCACATGTATAATTATAAGCAGAATTTGTCCCTTTGAGCTGCATTATTAAAGTTCTCAAGGCAAGCAGAGGTTCAAATAATTGGGGGAATTGCTAGGTGTGATATTCATGCTGGAGAACATAACCTGGATATGAGAGAGGTTCCAACTGAGTGTGTTCTAGTAACTAGATTTTAGTGTATTATATTTTGTTTTTCTAAAGTGTTATTTGAGCATTTTTGCTGAGAAGCACTGAAAAAATATATTATTCACTAATCATATTTGTAGTATATTTAAGGAATGATCATGCAACTAAAATGTGGAAGATGCAGGAGGAGCCCTAATACATCCATAGGAAAATACGGGGTTAAAGTGGACTATATTTTAAGCAGTGTTCACTTGACTTGCTGTGTGGGGAGAGACTGAGCAGTCCTGGCTAATGACTTGTAGGTACCGAATCCTCAGGTCTCTCAGGTGGTTTCACTCGACCAGTTTCAGCAGAATGATGAAAAGGTTGAGATAAAATAAACTGACAGTTGCTACTCATCGTAGGCAGCAAGCTGTACCCTGGCAGATGAGACCCTGGGAGCCCTCTTTTTTAAACAAAGGCTTTCACTGCAGTGAGCAATGAACTCCACACAAAAAAGGAAAAGGAGAGAGAGATTGGCAGCTGGTGACCGACAGGAGGAGGGAAGGGAGGGAAACAGAAACACAGCAATTGTTGGCTAATTAGAAGCCATTCCCACCTACTTAATACCAACCCATTAAGCAGAAAACACTTTTCATCTTACTCTCGCTGCTACACATGACATTATACTCCAATCAATACCCTCCTACTGGCTGCCCCACTGCCCACAAATGAATACATTGCAGTTCAAGAATGCAGTAATTGAGTTGGGGCAGTGAAACTGCAGCTCACAGTCAGGATCTTTCTCTGAAGATAGGAATGCAGTGTTTGTGATGCTTGGATAAAGAAATCAAATCCCCATATTGACAGCTGTCAACAATTGGCAAATGGATGAAGTCAGCAATGAATCCATTTTAACCTCGCATTGAAGTGACAAGTGTTTATTTTCAGAGTATTTTTTTCCCATTTGAGTAAGAGATCTAGAGGGTTTGCACCCAGGTATTTAGATTTTTCAGGACATTTTGTACTCCGATCTTCAGTTATACCTACAAAATACCTGTAGATATGTGCGCATCATTATGTGCATGCAGTGATGAATCTCATCGTATTTACAGCTGCTTGTTTTGGGTTTTTTTAAGGCTACATTTAATCAGGCCATTGTTTAATTTCATTTAAGTCTTCCTATGATTTTTTAGGGGTCACCTTAAAATATACCCTTTGGTCCACAATAATACTTTGTGCAGTAGGACCTTACATTTGTAAGTTCTACATTTAGATTCTTGCAACTTTTTTTTTCCCCTAAATTAAATCCCTTGTTCCCTGAGCCATCTGGAGTTGGTAATACTATGCACAATGTGCAGCATAAAGTAACACTGTGCAGGCTGCACTGTAATTTTTTCTTCAAGCCAGTTTTGTCACCACAATATCAAACCACCAGGACAGTTACTCTCACTCTTGGACAGACTGAAGAAGACTTTTGGAAGCGCTAGAGGGAGGTTCCAATGCAAGACATGACATCTCTCCACTCCTTTCAATTCCAAAGTGAATTGAGGGTCAAATCCAGGACTGAGATTCTACCTACAGTTAAAGTCTGAAGACATCTTTTGGATGCAGACAAATTGCATCCTGTGACATCTGATATTTGCAGAAAGAGGCAACTGTCACATGAGCTGTTCATTGTCATAATAATATTGTGGCATTTTCAGCGTGCCATTTCTTCAGATGCTGTTTGTTCAAGTACTTCTTATCTGCATAATTGTATCATGTGCTGTTAGCTTGCCCTAGCTGAGCCTTCAACCCTTGAGTTAGGCTTTATGTATGTGCAATAGCTTAACCTACTGCTTGGATCTCTAACCATTTAACAGCTTGTCTGTGCCTGAGTAAGGGCACTTAAAGCTGAGTATAGGTGTTAAGGCTGACACAGTAGTAGCAAGTATTTTAGATCTTTTGAATTGTAAGCCAAGTAACAGTGAACTACTTCTTTGTCGCCTCTTTCCAGTTGTATAGTAATATTTTAAGCTTATTGGTTTATTTATAATTAATTTAATTCAATTTATTTCCCAATATTATAAATCACCTTTCAGTCACCTTTTTTTTGAGTATCTTCCTTTGGGTTTCCTTTGATACATATTAATGGAACTCTTAAAAAAAATTTGTTTTCAATACCATCTGTAAAGAGGAAGGAATTGCCTTCTGATGGAGCAAGCTGAGATCTTCACCGCTTGGATCCAAGTATCCCAGACATAGGAGTTGAATATGAGGAGGCATGGAGACAGAGGTTTGATTTACTTAGAGATACCTGGATGGAAAAATCAAACCTACATTTACTTTTCCCATAAGAACCATCTGCTTTTTAAAATAATTTTGTACTCTCTGTTATTTTTCTTCGTAAACTATGAGACTTTTTAATTCATTTAAACACAGAAGTGTACAAGTTCAGTCTTACTTTGACTAGATGCCAGTTAGAAGGATCAGAGGCAGGCTAGGGAAAATGTGGAGAGCAGTTGGCAGTCTTTCTGTTTCTCAGTGCCAAAGCCTGTGGGGTTAATTTGAAGATACCCAAATCACCTTGGCAGCCTCATCTCTAGTCTTTTCCAGATCCATGGCGTTTAATGAGCCAGGACAATAAGCACAGGATCATAGAAAATAGTAAAGTAGACTTTAAGAAGTCGCTTTCTCCAGCCCATATGTTGGAGCAACTGTGTTTATGTCATGTGTAAGAGAAGTTTGTCTTGTCTTGTTCTTAAAGAAAATCTATTGCTTTTCTACAACATCCATGAGCAATCTCTTTTAAATGCTAAAATTATGCATGAAAGGAAAAAATAGAAAGTTTTTGTTTTGTCTGAAGCTGTGTGTAATTCAAGCTCTCTATCTAATCTATCTATCTATCTATCCATCCATCCATCCATCCATATCTACCCAAAGAAGTCTTCAAATTCATTCCTTCCATCTTTACAGTAAACTGGGAGAAACATATGGTCAGAAGGGTCCTGGTGTTTAGAACATCTTATAGCGATTTCTGATGAGGATAGTTATAAGGATTACTTAGACTAAATATTAATTATGTATGATGGAATGTAGTTCTTTTTTATGAGCACAACTGATTGAAAGAGGTAGAAAACAGATACAAGGATCCTGTTTCATTTTTATTTATTTTCTAGTTGTACTGTCCAGTAAGATTATTCCATATCATTCAGCTGGGCACAGTAGATTGGTATCCACTTCAAATGGGCAGGAAGAACAAGAGCTTCACCAGCAAGAAATAGACCAATGAAAAGGGAAAGGTTGCTGCTTACTCTTAAATGGTCTCTCTAAGTGCTGTGAAGCTTTGTTACTCAAAGTCTTTTACATAATTCAGGATTTTTCTCCTTACATAAGTTCCTGAAGCAGGAAAGCAGCTAGATTTCTGAATTCATCTTACTGAGTTAATCTGCTCATACTTTAACTCTTACTAGAGACGCAACTGAATTTAAATTAAATGCTTTAGGTCCTTATTTATGTTTGAGGATGAGTTTTTTCCACAAACTCAGATAGGAGAAATGAACAGTTTCTTTATCCATTCTAGACTGTATGTTTTCATACTTTGAAAAGCAGATTGATTTTTTTTCCCAGTTTCAGAGTTCAGTATTTGAATCCATATTCTCAAAAAATAAAATCACAGTACTGCTGTGTGCTCTAGATTCTCATAAAGTTGTACCGAGTCCTGTTTTGTCAGTCTTCCTTAAAGAGAAATCAAAGTATTTACAAGCCAAATGGCTTATTTTTTTAACTCTTGTCAAATACTTTTATTTCCTTTTCATAAATTCCTTTTTTTCCCCTTCTATGGCAACTTAAGGGGTTTTTTTCTCATCTTAGAGCCTCTTCTAAAGCTATCTGCTATAATTCTCTTGCTCCGTTTTCTCAACTCAAATTCTTTTCTACACGTTACTTGTGTTTCTATCCTAAGATTTAATAATAGCTGCCTCTGTTAGTAAAAGCTTCCTACAAAGAAGCTTCTCCCTAAGTTAGAAGCTGGCAAGGCTCTTGTTTGCCTGGGTCTCATTCACGGAAACAAAAATGTGAGGCTATATTTGTCTTCTGCAAAAGTTATAACTAAGGGAAGGGAGTACAAAAAGCATCAATCTTCAACTAGATTAAATGATCAATAAAACCCACTCAGATTGCATCCAGCAAACATTCTGCTCAAGGAGACACAGCTTTGGAAAAATGGTTTTATCATAGTTGAGCAGAAAGTGTATCCTGTGGAAGCAGTTATGGCCAGGCAGCAAGTTGATCTTCCATATATTCTTTCATTCCATGTGAAATAGAGGTGTGTTTGATTTTCTTCTACCAATTTCAGTTGTCTCACTGTGCTGTGAATGCCCTAGATTGATGGAGCCTCTCTGGAGAAAAAGGATGTTTCTTTCCCCAGCTGACATGTACACCTCGCACTGCAGAGGCACATACTGATTTGGTTTTTATATTGTGTTTGGGGTTGTGTGTTCTTAAAGGAAAGAAAGAAGAAAATTTTCAGACTTAAATATGTTGTCCATTATTGATTTCCATAAACCTGAGCTTCATGTTCAAGTGCTTGTAACCATTGAGTCTCCAGTGCCTCTCTATCTATAAAATTTTCAAGTATTTGTCTCTAAGGATGCATATGGGAGATTTGCTCGTGTCTGACATAAACAGTCACATTTAGTTAAGAGGAAAACTTTTTTTTCCCCCTGACCTTGTAATTTCTGTGTACACAAAACTTTGTGATCTAGATATTAAAAAGGCTGTTGCATTTTATTTAGACTTGACTGAGGTTTCCTATGTGCCTGAGAGTCTCAGTCTCCATGGATAAAGCAAGGGCTTAAGAGCTTCTGAAGTAATCATTACTTAGAAGACTGAAGGATTGTGCTCTTATAGCTTTCTGGAAACAGATGAAAAAAGTTTTTCTCTATCAGTGTTGTTTTAATTGTGATTCTGAGGTGTCTGCATTCAAGATGTGCTTGGTTGCTGCAAGAGTCAGCTGAAACTTTATTTTTTATTTAATATTTTAAATTAGAGTCTTGATTTAAAAAGGGATTATTCACACACACACACACACACTACCAAATAAATTGATTTCTTTGGGTTTTTTATTAATCCTAACTCTTCACAGATCTTTCCTTATTCCAAAGTTGTCTCCAGTGGCTGATTTTGGAGCAGTTCTCTGCACTGTATCTCCCAACTCCATGAAATACGTACGTACATACGTGTGTGTGTATATATATATATGTATATATATTTGGCAGTTGCCTGTGTGATGATCTTCCTGGTTTTCATACCTGAGAACCATGGTTCTTTCATGTTTGCTCTGCTCCAAACAAATGTATTTCTCTCCTTTGAGATTTCAGACAGCTTTTCATATGCTAAAAGGAAGATTACCAGGTTGTTCTTAGCAAATACAATCACCTAAAAAACCTTGGCCCTTAGAACAATGTCAGACTAAGCCACAGTTGGCTCAGTCTCTGGAGCTGCCTCTCAGGGCTGGATGTTCCTGGCTGGTGGTGCTGTACATGGGATGTGTACCTCTCTCTATTGGCACAGTGTGAGACAGAAGTGAGCAACACTCTCCTGTTGCAAAGTCACTCTTTATCCTCGTTTTCCTGTCATATTAGTGGCATTGTAAGCAGAAATACTTGAAACTACAAAGCGTGTTTCTTAAATCAGTTTTAACTGAAACTGCAGCCACTAATGGTAATTTTTTATGTATTGCATGTCACTACAAGGAAACAGTGTTTCCTAACCTTCAACAGTCTTTCTGTAAATGTGAGATTCTTTTAAATTTAGCCTTTAGGGAATTTAGAATTTCCTAGCTTTATTATGCTCACTAGTGGGATAATTGCTGTTATCATTTAACTACTTTTATGCACAAATTCCTGATACAAGCTCATTTCTTGTTTACATCAAGTGCAGTTTTATACATGAGTAATTGCAAACTTATATCTGAAAATCTGATCTGTCTTGATAACCAGAGAAAACTATGAAATGGTTTAAGACAATACATGTATTGATGACCAATCCATGGTATCCTTTTGAAAATCACAATTATTATCATCATTATTAAAATTCAGATAGCTTTAATATACAATTGTTTCTTAATGACAAAGTTCTGTGTTGGAGAGCAGAGTTGACAGTATTGTTCTGAGGGGAATTTTAGTACTTTTAGGTCAACTCTTGAAACAATTTATATAGAAAAAACAGCTTAATACTGTTCTTGACCCTAATTAAATGAAATTGGTATTCCTTCACATAGGTGCTTTATTTAGCAGGATGTGAAACGTGAGAAAAGAAGCAATAATTTAACTGAAACCTGAGGAACAAGGTCTTCAAGCATGATACTTTACAAGTAGCTTTGTCTTACCTAATTGTCGCTTACAGCACAGTTAAATTCCATTCAGCAGTGGGTCTCTATCGTTTAATTGGAAATATTTTATACTAAGAATTTGTCTTCCAGCAAGAAAGATTACTGTATTCAGCTTTGAGGTCTGCAGGACAGGGAAGATACGAACCTTTTGGAGCAACTCCAGAGGAGGGTCACAAACATGATCAGAAGGCTTGGAGCACTTTCCATGAGGAGTTGCTGGGAGAATTGGGGTTATTGAGCCTGGAAAAGAGGAGGCTTTCGGGAGACCTCATTGCCATCTTTCAGCACTTGAAGGAGACCAGTATGAAAGCTGGAAACAAACTGTTTAGCAGGGCCTGTTGCAATAGGACAGGTGGTAATGGTTTTAAACAGAAATAGAATAGATTTAGACTAGATATAAGGAAGATATAAGTTTTTTACAAGAGTGGTGAAACATGTGAACGGGTTGCCCAGGGGGGTGGTGGAGGGTGGAGGGCCCATTCCTGTAAACATCCGTGATCAGGTTGGATGGGTGTCTGAGCAGCCTGATCTGGTTGAAGATTTCCCTGCTCAATTGCAGGGGGGTTGGACTAGAGTACCTTTAAGGTTCCTTCTAACCCAAACTATTGTATGATTCTATGATTATTGAATTCAGTTATGTACACCTTTTTCCATGAAACTGGGGAGTGTGCACTTTCCTTCCTCTGCGTTTCTTTGAGGTTCATGATGGAGTGCAACATGAGCAAGATGTGACCCTCACTGTAGGCAGGGGTAAAAAAAAAATCAAAATCCTATTCTTCATTTTCTTTACACACCCATACTGTCCTGGGTAGCAATTCCATGCAGGATGCACTTGCGAAAAAGCACTCCTTCCTTTCTAGCATTTTACATCAAGACACCAATGCAAAGTTGATATTTTTAATACCCCTCTCATGACAGTCTGTTTTGTTTGCCAGAGGTGACACGGGGCCAGAGAGAGCCCCGGGGTGGGTGGGTGCTGTGCGTGGTGCCGGGGGTTGTGTTTAGCCTCTAGAGGGTGCGCTTTGATCCCTCTTGATCACACAACAATTTGCTGTGACAAAAGCGACGAGCGGGCGAATGCAGCCACTTAATGCATGAGCAGCAACATCACACACGGCTGAGGCGAGGCTCTCAGCTTATGTAATAAACCATTTCAGTTTATGTGTGCTCTGCAGAGATGGAACCTGCCTCTTTTTTTTTCATTGAATCGGGTGTTAGGCATTCAATCAGCATTCAGATTTATGCCTTAGATGCTCATGAAAGAGGATGCTTTCCTTCGTGTGCCTGTCAGCGGTGATGCTTGCATGCAGCTTTTTATATTTTTTATATTTTTGGAGTTATTTTCTGAAACACAAACATCCTGCCACGTAAACAAATCTATGGAAACCTAAAGAGTTAAGAGATTTGTAGTATAAGGTTTTATTTTACCCTTTGACTTCTTCATAAATCCTCTTTTTTTTTCTTTAATGTGAAAGGTGTCTTCAGGAACATAGCTTATCATTTTCCTGTGATATATGTGTGCTTTAAAATGTAGTCTGAATTTGCTCTGTGAAAATTGTATTCAGGATCTAGTAATACAGTTGCATTCAAGACAGAATAAAAGGCTTCTATTGCTACATCTGATTCAAAACAATGGCTTAATTGGCCAGGAAAATGTAGTTATCAGATGATAAAGATATGAAGTCAAGGGCAAGATATGCCTGAAAACAAGCTTTTTCCTGCCTAAAATTAGGCAAAGTTAATAGGTTAAATTTTGTTTATTGAATAAGAGAAACCAAAGTTGATTGATATAGTAATTTCAGTGTTTGCTATGGCAAATATTTAGCTCATTATCAGTTTTAATAGCATTTTGCAGAACAAGCCTTTTCTTGACATGTAGAAAATACTATTAAATTTCCCTGCATAGATACATTGTTATGACATGCAATAACTACTTGAATATAAAGGGGATTAATAATTTAAAAGGTGTTAACAAATTAGGGCCATCATTAAAAATAGACTTTGAACCATTTTGTAGAAAAATCAGATTGAGGTAATGCTCTGCTCTTATGATAAAGAATTACAGCATTAATTCTGCAAAGTGAACTTATTGCTCCTATTCGTCTCCAAAACCCTGGAGCATTAAAAGACAGGAAGAATGAAATGATCACTGCGTTTTTTCAGGCACAACAGCTCTAATATTTCCATCACAGTTTCACAGCTCAGCTTGCATGGTTGTGCTAGAGGAAAAACCCATAAACGTCATGCTTCCCTTTGTTTTGTTTTTGCTGGTCTTATGAAATCGGGTCGAATTTTTTCACACAGTTTATATTAATATACTGAGAATTTTGCTTGTACAGCATCTGTGCAGAGTATAAAGCAAACATTTCTTCTGTATAGAAGCTGTTCTTGTCTTGGTTTTTAAATGTAATCCCTGGGTTTCTTTTGCATTTTGTTTTTTCCTTTCTTGCAACGATTGATGACCAGAGGCATTTCAAGGTTGAATTCTTGTTGCTTTGCAAATTATTAATTTGTTTTCTTTCCAACTTGAGATAAACAGAAATAAGAATGCTTTTGAAGCCTTCTCTTGTTTCATATTGCATCCATGAAACACTCAGAAAAATGAGCCCAATTTTTTTTGTGTGTAAGTGTATTAGGAAATACATTTGTGATTCTTACTCATGTGAGTAATTCCTGCCCATATGAGTAGTTTTACTGTAGTGAGGGTCGGATATGTACCCTTATTCTAGAAATAGCTCAGTTGAAAGATGTAAACAAGCTTTAAAAGGCTAACCTTTAATTATTGCTCATTTGCTTGTTGTTTTCTTTCATTTGCAAATTGGAGAAGAAAAAAATAATTTGTGGGATTAAGTAATAAATTTCACATTTGAAGGACAGAGATACCAGGAATTCTTAGGCCCCAAAAGCATCAAAATATTTGTTCTCCTTTTCTCTCTTATTCTCACTTGTCATGGTAATCATGTCTCTTCTCATCCCCCTTCCTGAGTTTTCCCTCCCCTTCTCCTTACACTTTCTGAGACCACAGAACCCAGATGGTGCCCTCACTGTTGCCAGGCCCTGGGGGAACTGTTTCTGTTATACCCACCCCTCAATAGCTGTGCTGAGAAATATGCCAGAAGTCCAGTGTTGAGATATGTTTAATTTTGATATTATTCTTGTTCCAGTGAATTTGTTTGTCAGCACCAATTTTTACCCCCAAACTCAAGTCTCCAATCTTGGCAGTGGTGCAACATCAAGTTTAAATAAAACAGTGAGTTTCCAGTCATCTGGTTGTGATTTTAGCAGAGTCAGATGTTGTTAAAGCACCAATCAATAAATGGTTAAAGCATTGTTTATATAGCACCTCTATTCCTGCTAATACTGAAAAATTCATAATACCATGACATTTTTCAGGCAGAATTGCATATCTTGGTGCAGAAAAAAAGTCTTCTTTTATATACCAATATAAAAGTGTTTGATTTTTTTTTAATTACACAGAACAAAGTATGATGGAGAAAGTAGAATGTGTAGCAGGGGAGAAAAGATTCATGTTCTGATAAAGTATAAAGTAAGAGTAGCTGTGGTAGAGATATAGTTAACAAGGGATATCGAGGATAACAAACTATTAGTACATTATTAGCCAGAGGAAGATCAAGGAGAGTAGTAGTCTGCTGTATGACAGAGGGGAGAAACTCTTAATAGATGACCTAGGGGAGGCCAATGTGCTTTAATGCTTTTTTTGCTTTAATCTTCACTGAAAAGGTCAGCTGGGATCATGTGGCAAACAGAGTTTATATCTGCCACAAAAAAAAAAAAAAAAAAAGGCAAGATCCAAGGCCAGAACAGGAGAAAGTAGGCTAGAGAGTACTTAGAGGAGTTAGATCTTCAAATCAGATGTGCCTCAGAAACCTGATCCTACAAGCCTTAAAAAACTGGCTGGAACCACCTTGAGGTCATTAGCCATTTTTGAAAACTTGCAGAGGTCAAGTCAGGTTCCAGAGTAGTGGAAAAAGACAAACCTGGCCTGTTTTTAGAAAGGGAAGAAGGAGGAGCCACCAAGGAATTTCAGATAGATCAACTTACGATCCTGTCTTGGAAAAACACCAGAACATACAATACAGATGTTTAATAGTTACCTAAACTAAAAGAAGGAAATGTGCAACAGACAAAACGGATTTGCTAAAACTGTGTCAATAATTAACAAGCAATAGGACTTCCAGGTAAAGGAGAATGTACATGAGACTGTCTATCTGAGCTTTTGATATAGTGTTATATGCAACATTTATAAGCAAGTAAGGAAGTCTGAACTACATGAATCTACTATCAAGTGGGTGAATAATGATTATTAAATAAAACACTGACTATTAAAAGCTATCAGTGGCTGTTGTTAGAAATAGAAAGCTGTTTACTATGCTATTCTACAGTGATCTAAATCTGTACTGTCTTGTATTTTCATTCCTTGTCTGGAGACTGGAATAGTGAGTACGCTTATTACATTTGAAGAGAACACAAACTAGAGGAGGAACATAAATGTTCTGTTCATGGTGATGCAATTCTAAAGGATCCTGACAAATTGAGAAACACTTGAAATGTTCTCAGCATTTGTGTGAGTAGATATAATCAGGAATAATCTAAAAAAGGGAGCAAGTACCAGTGAGGGGGAAGGGAATCAAGACTTGCTGAACTTAAACCAAGCTGTTGTAAAATCTGCAAACATCTTACTAGGGTATTAAAAAAATGATGATCCCAAAGTAATCCTTCTGCTCTACTCAACACCAATCAGGTCTTGACTTAGTATTGTAGCAGTGCTGAGTAACCTGCTTTATGATGTATGCAGACAAGCTGGAGAAGGTAGAAAGGATGAAAAGGAGATAAAAATCATGACCAAAAGAAAAGGTTAATTTGATGGCAGATTTTGAGCTCCTGTGTCTGCAGAAGAGACTCAGGGAAGACAACATTGGAGATTTGAGATATGTAGAATCTGAAGAGGGAAAAAAGATAAATAATGGTCTTTTCTCTTTGCCCATGAGAGGTTGACCTAAAAGTAGTGGACTGAAAAACTGTAATTAATGGAAGGATGCTTGTGATTGGGAAAAACTTTGCAACAGTTTGAGGAATGGACTGAGTGATGTCCATTATAGACACATTGTTCAATGGTTTATGAGTTGCCATTAAGATGAGGGTGATTCATATATATATATTCGTTCATCTCAGAATACAAGCAACAACATTCCCTACATGATGTAATTCTGGAGACAAGGCTGTGAAATGCCAGTGACAGGATTTCATGGCCTAGAAGACAGAAAAAGAAATTATTTTCTGTGAATAAAGAAACGTGCGTTTTATTTGACAGTAGACACTCATTTGCTAAGAAGAGTTGGGTAATTAATTTCTCTGTGCCTTAGTTTGCCTATATGTGAAATCAGCTTTAAGATGCTGATACTTTTTGTTAAAACAGCTTCCCCAAATGCTTCTTGGCTTAAGAATATTGAAAGATATTCCTTGCCTACCCCAGATCATCACGTCATCTGTTCCTTCCTGGAAGCTGTCCAGTTCTTTCTTCTCTTCTTATCCATGCTCTTCTCTTCCACAGAAACCATTTCAAGGCTACAAAAATATCAAATCTTTTCATCCCATCGATTCTGATGGCAACAATACTTATTCTGGTCAATTGTTGAAAAGCCTGGAATTGGCTTCCTATTCAGGTTTAATGTAAGGGAGAGCTATGAAGACTGAGAGTGAAATCCACTCATTGGAGCGAAGCTCACAGCTGCAGTTTGGACTCTTCCCTCCTTCCACTGCCAGTTTCTCCTCTCCCTGTCTAAAACAACAAACCAGCTTTTTCATCCTTCTTGAGCAGGCACTACTATATGTCCTTGTCCACTTTCCAGCCCAGGACAGTTTCATCTCTTCCTGTTATTAAGGCTCTGGGCTGCCAGGACTACAAGTATTAAATGCAATCTTTTGAATTCCCAGCTTTTTTCTCAGTTTTTCCTTCCAGCTGATCGTCTCTTGAGGCTTAAGCCGTGTACATGACCTTATACCAAGTTGCTATTAATGGTACTTTCATGACCTGGCTGCATACATGGTGCAAGTTTTCTGTTGGTTTGGGGGTGAGGGGGTGGGTGATCATCAGGTAAAGACATTTTCAAATGCAAATGTTCCAGTGAAGAGAAGATACGTGTTTTAAGTTTGACAAGGCTATCTTAAGGGAGCAGCCTTCCACATCCTTTCTGGTTAGAACCTGAGGGCTAATGTTGACAACTTGGGCTAGATAGGGTGGGAGGCTAGAGTATCTAATAGCAGTTCATATATTCCTCAGGGTGCTTTTCACATGAGTGGTTTGTCATCAAAATGGGAGCTATAGGTACTTGCATGTATGTGCATATACATTGGTGAACATAATTTTTTCTGCAAATGCTGAAAAACTTCCATCATATGAGAGGTGCAGTTACTTTGTATGCTTAGAATGCTTTCTAAGACACTTTTGTGCCAAGTCCTAGTATTGTGAGGAATACTGAAGATCCTAACCCTTGTGCAGGAGTTATTTATGAAAACCTGAATATGACTTCCCTGAGTAACTGGACCATACAGAGAGGGGCTCTGGTGCAAATCATTGAGAGCAGAGTACAAAACTTGTTTGAAAAGCATTGAGAGCAACTTAAAAGTAGTTAGGATCAAGAGCAGCTAGCAAAAATTCGGAGTGGATGTTGTTTCCTACTTTGTTCTTATTTCATTTTATGAAACTTCCCTGCTTCTCCATGGGCAAGTCAGTCTTGCCTTGATATGTGTTCCAAATAATGCTCTGCGTCATTACTTTTTTTTAGAAGCTGTATCAGGGTAAAATGTTCTGATGTATTAATTTTTAAGTCCTAGAACCTCTCGCAATTAATTTCCAAGGATGTTCACATGCTGTAACTGAAGTATTTGCTTCCACTTGCTGGTATCAACCAAGAGATACATTTTCTCGTTGACGTTTTATATGCACTCTGAAGATTGTTTCTCTTGCTGCCAAGCATTCTGATGTAGTGTGATTTTCATTAAATTTCTTTTTCAATTTAAAAATGTTTCCATGTTAACTTTAGGCATAGGTAGCTAACAAGTAAGATGAATTTGACAGAATTTCTATTAGGTCTGTAGTGTTTTCTCCCTCTACTCAATATTAAGGGATCTATAACACAAGAAATTAGGGCTCTTGAAGGTAAACTAAGCAAATAGAAAATTGGGGCATCAGGATGTATATTGTAAAATATTAAATATTTTAAATATTTTTTCACATCTTTTGGCCACTAGAAATTACAAATATTTATAGATTTGAAATTCAGACAGCTATTTGAAAAATGAATCGTGTGCAATACTTTAAGGTTGTGCTATATCTATAATTTCAGCGGTTTCCTACAAGCGATTAAACTATTTGCTTACGTTTTAGAAGAAGAAAAGAAAGAGAAAAGGGCTACAGAATGATGGAAGTTTTTTCTGAGTCTGACTTAATAAATGTGATGATCAAATATGAGGATTTTCGGAAACAGAGCTAAGCAGCACTAGCCTGAAGGCTGAACTTAATGTCAAAGAGGGTGTTCATGCAAAGCAAAACAGTGTATCTAGTAAACTAGAGAAATATCATCTTTGGAGGAAAAAATCTCTAAAGATTTTATGCCGCTTTTAACACACAACAACAGAAAAGCCCTAGCTGTACCTCAGGATATGATCAGTCTTTTTGAACTGAATTTGTTCAGTGCTTTTTTGTTCTTCAGTGCTGTCTGCAAGCATTCCCTGTCTCCGTCATAAGGCTCAGAGTTTGGCAGTTTTATTTCTTTGTTATATTTTCATCATGTGAGATAAAAAGTCATGGATGAGTGATATAATGGAAACAAATGTTACCTGTGTCTGAGCAGGAGAAAAAAGCCCTCAGTTACACTGAATCCATGCTCTTATTCTTTCATAATACTGTTTGAAATTGTTTGAAAACGATAGGTGATTTTTTTTTTTCCTTCTCTGCTCAGCCAAGCTGCCTCTCTACCAGAAGTGGATTTCAGTAGCCACCTTAGGAAAAGCATTTCTCAGGATAGCTAAGGTTGAGACTATAGTGAGTATGATCTGTTCAGACTCAGTAGGAGGGGATGAAGGCTGCATCACTCTCGAGTAGCCCCTGGAGGTTAGCTTAGAGCAGCACTACAGCTTTGGAGGGAGCTGTCAGCCCTCTGGGCTACAGGGATGTGCTGTTTTTAATAAGTACATTGCACAAGACAGTACCTATGAGTTTAAGTGCAGTTTCTCACAAGAAAGTCTTTTTAAAAAGAATGATTAATTAATGATTAATTTCTAAGAAATACAGGGTGTTCAAAATACCAAGCAGTCCTAGATGTTTTAAATGTGAATAGAACAAAAAACACCCTACAGATGGGCTCAGAGATTTGAATTTGAGCTCTATTTGTTTTTAACAGTTGTGAAGGAGGTGGTTAGCTATAGGAAGAACATTTCATTCAAAATTAGCTCTAAATAATATTTAATTTGATTAGTCAGTATATACATTTTGTGAGGGAGGAATTGAGAGAACTGCTTATTTAAAAAATAGGAAATATTAATAGGTATGGATTTTCTAGATATCACAGTGATGTATATCTTCCAATAAATTGCTTTTCAGAATGTGGAATGCAGCAGATTTTAAGGGCTTTGTATGTAATTTTTACTTTTATTTTTTCCTTTACTATGTGGTTATGGCAAGGGCTTCACATGTATCACATTTTTTTCAAGTTTAGCTACTTATGCTCTCCCATTAGTTACTGAGAGATTAGTCTTCTTTATTGAACACAAAGTAAATAAACACATTATAAAGTTAACTCAAATATTAAGAAGCAAAACCACATGTTCACAACAAGCAATCAAGTGAGCTCAGTCATACAATACATTAAATATGAAATGATGTGACACAGTCCTTTGTATTTTCTTCTACATATTTTTCATTATTTGAAAATCTCGTAAGTCTGGTGTTCACAGACATGATTCACTGACTTGCACATTGAATTTGGGCAGTCAAAAGCAAAACATCCTGCAGAACATCATTGATGAACTGGTCTAAAATGAAAACACGAGATTGCTTAGTTTTTTTATTTCCAAAGAAATGCACATCTGCCAGAAGTGAAGGATGGAGTTCTGGTTGTCCTAAAGTTATTACGGGTGGGAGATTATACAGACATATATGGTAGTGATGAACAGAGATCAGAGAGACCAGAACATCAAGGGGAAGGAGAAATGGGAATTAAGAGATCAAAGATTGTAGAGAAACTGGAGGGAGAGTTGGCTTTGTCTTCGCTGCCAAAAAAGGTGTGTTTTTTTGTAGTGAAAAAACTAACAGTAGGGTTAGTTATTTTGCTGTAGAAGACAACAAAAGCCCTGTAGCTTTTACTGTGATGTGGCTGAATGAGTTCAACTACAGAAGTGAACTGTAACACATCTATCCTTTGTCTCCCTTTTTACTTAACAGCAAGATAATTTTTAATGAACGAACAACGAAAAAATTACTCTGAATGTTTCTGCTTTATTTCACTGAACACTATTCAGAGACGGAAAGTGTAACAATAAAGAGCCACCTAAATTGGACAAAAATTGTGAAGTCTGACTTTCATACTAAGCAACACCGCAGGAAGGACTCAGACTACCAGAAAAGCATATAATATTGAGAGGATAAGGCACTGAGGGTCGTGCACTATGAGATAGCAATCTATTTCCCTCTTTGCCACCAATTTGCTTTGTAAATGTTGATAACTCACCTTTTCTCTCTGATGCATCTTTTTTTTTCTGGTTTCTTAAATAATCACAGAAAAGCACAGCTATTCATTAATTCTTCTGTTACTATTTCATTATTCAAGAAAAGAGCTCACTGAAACCTAAGGTCATGTCTCTTTAATACTGGCTATTTATGATTAGGCAGTGAAAGCCATCCCTAAATATTTAAAGCACTTTGAAATGTTGATTATCCAGAATTCCCAATGGGAATATACACTTTATTTATAAGAAGCCTAGAGAGAGAAGGAAATTTGTGTAATTTTGGAAGTTTTGGAAGAGTATGCTAGAAAATTGTCTGTGCAAAATTATTCAGGTACAGTTGATTTTGATTCTCAACAAAAGTTTTATTCCAGGAACTTCTTTTTTCTAATATCTTGCACTTCTTAGATTTCACTCAAATATGTGGAAATAAATGCTTAAATGTAGCACTCCAGTTTAAGATACTTGCTACAAAACATGACTTTTAAATACTTTCTCATATAAAATAGACTGAGAATTTTAGGAAACTTGTCTACAGTTTCCCCCATCTCACCAGTAATAGACAAGACTTTGGCAGAAAACTTCATATAAAAAAGAACCTGTGAGAGCACACTTATTCTGGGTCATATCCTAAGTTTCCTTTCTCATAGCAGTTTCTGTGGAAGGAATGTGCACAATTTGAGTACTTTTATGGTAGTAAATCCAGCAACAGTAGAATTTCTCCTGCTTGAGTTACATTGGAAACAGTCGCTTCTGTTTGGGTAATTATTTTAGCTCTGCTAAATTTTCATCTACAAACGTGTACTGGAAGCCAAGGTATCTACCCCCAGGTTCTCCTTACTTTCTAGAGAATGCACTGTTTAATTCTCATTTTTAATATCTAAAAATGATTAAGAGAAAAATTTCCTTACCCCTAAAGTTAAAAGGCAATAGTAGTACAGCCAAACTGTAATAACTGTATTTTCTGGTCTTCAGGATACATCTCATAGTAGTATCCTCTTAAATTCACAGCAAAAGAATAAGTTTTGTCATAGAGTAAATTTTCCTCCAGGATTATGTGCTTATGTCTGCTGCCTACCTTATCGAGGGACTTGATTCTTTGTTTAGTATAAGTAGCATTGGGATCACAATAAAAGAGAAGGCTGGCCTCCTTTGCTGTCTGCAGACTAGATTGCCTTAAGAGACATTGAGACCAGTAGAGAAAAAAGAAATTACACTGATCCAATAGATATACTGCTGAGAGGTTTCTATTATATTCTTACCTCAGACATTGTACCACCATTAAATTCACACTTTCAGGCCCTGGGAATCAGGTCAGCATGACAGAGAAGTTTGGCTAAAATGAATCTGCTATATTAGTTTTTGTGAAAATGATTAAGCTCCACAGGTTCAAGATCAGTACTATTTTTCAAGCAGTCATTGTTTCAAAGCTAGGCAAATAAACCCTGATATGAAAGAGAAAATTATAGGGAGCCAGACAAAGATGAAATTGAGTATCAGAGTAAACAAATTACCTGAATACATGGTCTTGAGTAGGAAACAACACAAAGTCATTCATTTGGCACAGTTAAAAATCAGCTAGCAGGCAATTTTTTTTTTAAGTATTTTAAGTAGACTGCCCATCAAATAAGCATAATTATAATCAAAATTCTTAGAGCGTTCTCAAAATTCCTAAAGGCAATCAGCTCCACTCAAATTAGTAACTTGGATAAATCACCATTAATTAGCTAATATAAGCCAGCAGGTGGTTTTGAGCCCAGAGAGATTCCCTGGTTAGTTAAATTATGTATACTATACTACACCAAAGATAGAATAAGTGAAAGGGGAACAATAAGCACAAGTCTGCTAAAAAGTAACAAACAACAACAAACAAAAAAGAACTGTTTAGAGATGATGCTTAGCTAAGGTCTTCTCCAACTTCTACATCCTACCCAAAGGAATACAAGATGTCTCTGACCCTCAGCTCAGATAATACAATCAAGGAATGTTGTGTGTAGTTCTTATTTCAACACTGAAATATATGCAGGCAACAAAGTCTGCGTTGGAAGCTTGCTTGGAAAGGTTACTTCTAAAGATGTTGTGATTACTAGGAGGATGGAGAGAGCAGTGACTATGTTTTATAAAAATGCATCCTGGAAGCCACAGGGATAGCCTTGTCAGCGCACACATTCATCCCAAAAACAGCGGGCGATTCTTTTATTTGTGAGCTTGTGGTAGGCATTTCCTATGAATAAATAAAATTAAAATTACATAATTTTAAAAGATTAATGTGCAAGTCTTCTGTGACCAATGCTGTCGTGCTCAGTTGTGGACAATAACTGTTAGGAACCAAATTGAACACTTTCATATTACTACAGCAGAAGAAAAGTAGATTTTTTTTAAATACTGGTACTAATAGCTTCATGAGATCCAGAGATTCTTTGAGAAATCTGACTTAAATCTGGCTGCAAAACTATTGTCTTTCAATAAATCCTATTTGCATGATGTATTGCCCTAAAAATCACAGAGATTGCCTTAAAATTTTGTCATAAATTACTGCCACTCATAAAGCTTATGCTTGGTGGCCATGCAAAGTCGAGGCTCAACTGTATTTTACAGTCTTTGATTCAAGCAAATGACATTGTGTGTGAGCAAATGGCAAGATCAATACAGGTATTTGTATTTGTCCCTGTGATAGCATCTCTGAAAGTCTGATCAGTGGTGCAGTAACAATACTTTAAAGGATTAAAAATCCTGCCAAGTTTTACTGAATGATGTGCAGGTCTGATACTAACATTCAATCCCAAAACGTGCTCTTAGATCATCTGTGCTTTTCCCATTAATCAACTCAGTGTAACGTTCTGTTTACCAAGAACTCAGATTGTGTTACTGCGTCTGTGTCTTGCAGACTCACCGGCGTATACCTCAGGCTGGGTGGTGTATTTTGACGAACTTGTTTTCACATATTTATGCAGATTTCTGGTCTATCCCACTTCTTTTTTTCAATGTAAATGATAAATGTATGATAAATACATTATCCAGTAATTATTTAGCATTTTCACTCAAACACGAGTTTCTGTAAATTGAGTCTGTTCAATATTAGAAGGAACAGCATAGGAATGGTTTTTTATTGCCATATTACAAAATGCTGAAGTCCTTGTAATTTTTCTTACCAGAGAAAACATGAAGCCTGTACCTACCTAGGTCCTCCCCACTTTGGCAGTAAAAATACAGGAATCAAGCTTATCCCAGGTTTATCAATGGGAAGTCAAGGCAGTTCTTGAGTTATTTGAAAAAGCCTCAAGACGTGTTGCAAACTACTGTACAGCCTTCAGAACAACATTTCGATTAAAAACACTA
The DNA here is from genome assembly GCA_013399895.1 of Serilophus lunatus. Classification (NCBI taxonomy): domain Eukaryota; kingdom Metazoa; phylum Chordata; class Aves; order Passeriformes; family Eurylaimidae; genus Serilophus; species Serilophus lunatus. The sequence goes on along the minus strand of VXBA01005600.1, from coordinate 2,034,696 downwards.
TCTTTTTCCCATGGCCTTAGAGACCACTGCTGGATCCAAGTCCCTCAGAGAAGAGGACAATAGGTGTGTAATGGTTGGAAGCATGAGGAGAGGTGCATATTGGCAACTTTGCAGCTGTTGGCAGAGATTCGGTTACAAGATAACACAGACTGGAGATACATTCATTTCCTGTGGACCACTTTACCCATCACCAGCCTCCATTGTCCTGCCACAATTGCTTTGGGTCACTCTGCCAGAAATGAGGCAGCCTGAGCAAAGGCCAGAGTGTGAATGCCTGGTCAGCACAGGAATTCACCAAATTTTAGGGTGATTTTGACTCATTTGTAAAAGGTTTTCTCTACTTTTGCCCTTGCCTTTCATGCTCCCATCGGGAAAAGGAGTTAGGGCGAAAGTGATTTCAGAATGTATCCTAAGTCAAATGCAAAATATTTAGAAGTGGTAAAAACCATAGCTAATTCTGTAGTTAAAATTAATTCCATGTATACACAAAAGTAGTAGCACTAGTTTTTAAAAAATGTATCTTGCGTTGTGTTTTAAAGTACCTAACAAATTCTGTTTTTCTGGGCATGGTATGGAAGTATACAGCTGTTCAGGGAAAAAAAAAGATGCAGACTTGTTGTTCAACACATGCAACACTGCCCTTTGATATCTTTTTTTGGACTTTGCAATAATGCTGTAACTACCGCTGTTCACAAATATTTTATTTATAAAAACTGTCCTCCCACAGGGCAGCTGCAGATGATCTGCAAGCTGAAGACTAGCCTGCAAACTCCACTCGCTCTAGGAAATGGTGTTCCTCTTTGTGAATATCAGTGCTTGAGATTTTTAATAACTAGTAGTGCACTCCCAATTTCACTATATGGAGCAAGAGATCTAGCTCTTAAGTAAAATGTGGAGGTAACAGTTTAACATCTGGTCTTCCCGAGACAATTCTGTTATGTTCTTTTGTTGATAAAACTGTAGAAAAATGTCTGAATGCATTTATGTTGGACAGGCAGAATTAGTGTTACTTCTGCAGGAAAAAATAATAATTTGATGTCTTGGAGAGATCAGCACTTCAAAACCATCCTTTGTTAGTAATTTTTTGAAAGAAAGCCAAATAGATGTTAATGCTCAGAAAATGTCAAGTTTAATAGAATGAGTTTTAGTCACCAAAAAGATGAAATTGAGAGAGCAATGAAAACCCCTGGGTAGAGTTTAGCAGAGGTAATTTAAGTCTTGTTTCCTACATGGAACAATTAGAAGAGTTTCTATGTAGTTTTTTTATGTTAACCCTTCACTTAACCTCCATGATAAGAGAGGATGATTTTCTAACAGTAAATGGATATACTGAAAAAATGATGGTAGTAAACCAAATCAAAGGCCTGTCTATACTGGTATCTGTCCAGCAGTGGCTAATAGATTAGGAAAAAAACCATAAGAACGGGAAATTCAGAAGCAATACTTCTGCCTGGTGTTCTCTCCACATCTTAAGCAGCCTGCAAGTTAGGGACCTTCAAAAGAAGAATTTGTATTTTTTCCTATAACAGTTCATTAATGTCTCCAGTGCATTTCTAACTGCTGAATAATTTTGGCAGCCAAGACGCCTCATTGAATTTCACAATTAAAATACAAAGTCCTTGAATATGCCCTTAGCCCATTGTTTTGAAGCTTCAGTTGTTGCCTCTGAACTTCTGCTCCATAAGAAAGAGTGAGTTACCATTTCTCACTCTTTTTCTTCATGGCACTCATGAAAATAGATACATCTCTTTATATCCCACCATCAGGCATCTTTCTATCAAGCTGAAGAAGACATTTTCCATATGTGCATTAATTTGGATTTACCAACACTGAATTTTATCTGATGCTTTATTGCCCAGTCACAAAACCATTGTGAACTTCTTTAAAGTTTTGATTTCCCTGTATAATTTTGTATCAGCAGTAGGTTCTGTTGCTGTGCTGTTCACTAACATTTTTTAGTGTTGTTTAGGGGATTTTAAATGTTTACTGTACAAATTCTGCCTTAGGTCCCTGTTGAATTCACTACTGATGTGCCTTCATAATGAAATTCAATCCATCTATTCTTACCTTTATTTTCTACCTTTAACTAGTTGTCAATCGAGAGAAGATTTCTAAAGCATTCTGGGAATCTAATCAACCAGGTAATATTCATCCAGATCTCATGTACTCCTCAAAAGAAAATAACCTCTCGAGACCTCTACAAAAGCTATCTCGATTTCTTTTCCTCATTATAACATTTTAATTTACTTATCTATCGTTATATCCTTTATTAGAGTTGTAGCTAATTTGCTTGGTATGAAAGTCAGATTTTTACTGGTCTCTCCTCCCATGGCACATTCTTGGATTTAATTAATGTCTTGTTTAGCACTTCAAATTATTCTTGTATTGAGACTGATTTAAGCAATACATGTGTGCATGTGCCCTTTAAACCTCGTAAGCAAATACCACTTTCTTGCCTGATTCATTTCTCGGGTTGTTCTACTCCTCCTCTAAAGATGTTTCAGTTTGAGACTGTTCCTCTCTTATCTAGAATATAAAAATGCTGATGTAGGTCTCTGCTGGAAGTCTTCCTTATAGAGCACCATCCCAAGAATACATTTCACCTTTCTGCTGTTATCTTTTATTCCTTGAGTTCTTTTTCAACTCTTTGCTGTGTGTTCTTATTTTTCTGAGAAAAAAAAAATTAGAAAGAAACGTGTAACTATGCGGTTTCCCACTATTTTATTGTAAGGACACCAATAGAAAAAAGAAAACAATACAATCTGTGGAGATGTGGTACCTGACAGCTGTGCTCTGTTATCTTTGTGTGGTCATCATAAAATAAAGCAGTGGACTAAGTTGTATTTTTATGCCTATACCCTGAAAACTTTCTGCTTTTTTTTTTTTTCCTAGAAAATTCTCTCCCATATCTTGGCATCATGAAAGTTAAACATTAGAGTTCAGTTTAAACTCAGATAGTCATCAGCAATTCATAGGTGCAGTGAGGGTGTCAAGTTGATGTTCCTGGGTTGCAACAGAGAGCAGGTTTCTGTGTCAGTGGCAAATGAGCAGGATGCAGAATGATTGCAAAACAGCTACGTTCTCCTGGGCTATCCAAGGGAATTTCTGACAGGCATGTCAAACTACAGAGGCCCTGATTCTACTTTTAATTAAGAGTTATATATTAAAGACATCTGTACCTTCCTTCTTGCATGTTGAAAAGTTCAGGAGAAGCTTCCACAATAATCAGTGTCAGAATGCAACCTTACATGGTAACTAAACTTTTAGTGACTTACTGCTTTTCTCTGCATTGCCTTATTCATTAGTTGTTTGGGAAAAAAA
>VXBA01005600.1:2000241-2031321 GCA_013399895.1 Serilophus lunatus | reverse complement strand
TAATGTTCATGACCATTTCCACTCTTTTTCTCCTTCATCTTTCTTTTCACATTTTTGCAGTCCTTGGGGATTTCTTCCATCTTTTCCCTGCAATGCTTCCCTCATAGGGACTCCTTATTCTCTCCTCACAGCACTAGTTAAATAATCAGAGATAAATTTTGGTTTGATAGCAAAGTGCCCTTATTTGAATTAAGAGATAACATCTTACTGAATTAGGAGATTTTTCTTTGTCTGCAGAATTAGGCAAATACCACTACATTAGATATTGGAAGAAATATTTGAACCGCTTTGAGGAAACAAATGGAGGGAATATTCCAGTGAAGCTGTCCTAGAAGGCTTTGGGTACTTGAGAGAAGGAATTTGGAATGCATAAATGTACTGAAACAGCAGAAAGCATCAGAACTCAAAGAAGGAAAGATTTGTATTTTCTACAAGTTTTACCTAGTCACCCAAAACCTCAAGGCAGGGATTTGAAAGAAGCAAAAATGCAATTTGTGGTCCTTTGTGGCTCATTTTTGCCTGTTCTTCTGTTTGTGAAGGTGTCCTAAAAGTTTCTAGGCTTGCTGACTTGTTTTGGAAACTTCAGAAGATGCAGAGTGTGCTCTGTGGTATGTTGTGTGAGCTTTTCAAAGTTACCTTTAAGAGCTGGCATGTTAATTTTTGCTAAGTCACATGTGCTTCAAATGTATAATGCATGCTTGAATTAAGATGTCATGATTTGCTTAAATGTCTGACCAAAAAAACAAAAGACAAAAAAATTCATGTCCTTTTGTCAACAGCTTAACTTTGAATCCTTAAGTTCACACTGTCGTAAGACTACTGGTTCTTCTATTTACTTTTATATAGTCAAGACCCACATTTAAAAGAACAATACATAAAAATCTTTAGGTAAAAATGTAACTTTCAATTGATATATAACCTTTTTGTATTAAGTCCTTGTCTATAGATGCAGGGCCTCTTTGCTTTCAAGTTAGTTAAATATAATCATAAAGCAGTATGAAAATAAAAAACGCAGACAGATACACCAGCAAGCTTCAAAGGATAAGTGAAATACTTAGTGCACGTTCCAAATCCCACCATAGGTTAGTAGGGTGCACACACATATAGCGATGAGTAAACAGCAACTCAGAAGACCTTTCACATTAAAGGACAATGTTGACATAAGAATATTTTTTTTTTTTTTTTTTATGAACTGGCTCACTGATAGGTTTAGGTCAGGAAATAAAAGTAGTGAAGTTTTGAAGGAACACTAAAAACATTAAGGACTTCTGTTAAGGAGTGAGTTAATTCTTTAATGAACAGGATTATATTACATGAATGCTACAGTTGAACTATGATCCTAAAACTTCTGAGGGTATGGATTCATGCTTGTAAACTGAAAAACTGAGATTCTCAGGCACTCCTTGATTCCTGATTCAGTGGTTGAGTTTTGGGAGAGTAGCTTATGATTCCCTTTATAGCTCTTTTGTATTCAAGTTACTTCTTTATTGTCTGTTTTAAAACTATTGAGGATCTAGTTAGTGTGTTTTTCATTTCCCTCCCCCTTCTTTTAAATTTTTGTCACAACTTTAGGAGTGAGGTTCAACCCTAATCTTAATATAGTTGGGGAGAGAAAGAAAACAAATACAGTTTTAAGATTTTGAATTCTCTTGCTGACTTGAGTTCCAGGTAGAAACATCACTCTGATGTTTTATTGGAAATATGTTTCATTAGAATCACCAGGTTTTAGTTGCCATTAATGGAAGAATTCAATTCAGATTCTTAAAATTACAGCCATTTCGTACAAGTTTCCCCAGGGGTTAAAACTTTGTAAAGTTTTTACAAAGTCAGGATTCAGTCTAGTGCTGAACCAGTAATTTGGCAATGATGTGACTTATATTAGGTTGTTTATTTACCCTTACTTTGGGTGAATAAGTATGTCTTTAGCAAATACATTATATAAAAAATACTTAATTAGTATTGTCTTACTAAATTTAGTTGTCCATAAACAGATCCAGAACTCTTGAAAATAAATCTCATTTCACAATTTAAACTTCTCTACTAAAACTACTTTTAAAATGCCAGCAGCTGTAGTCTTTACTTATCATTTAATCATTTGTGTGTGTGCGAGTGTAATTAAACTTCAGACTAAATTATAATAAAATACTTTGTTTTGTAATAGCATTGCTTAAACGCTCGTGGAAGCTGAGTCATAACTATTTCCCTCCATTACATAGTTTTTGTATAAAACAGGAAAACAAATTTTATACTAAACTTGCCTTTTCTTATAACTGCTAATTGTGAAGCCATTACAAACAATAATGTGAATGTAAATATATAGAAGATGTATGTTTGAGATGTCTGTACTTTTTAATATAGGTGAATATAGTGATCTCTAAATTAACAACGTCCTAGAAGACCACAGAATGAATTCCATGAATTCCTCTTTCTGAATTCCACTGAATAATGAGTAGCAAGAGAGACTGACTAAAATCCAGAAATTAGCCATTGTACTTATGTACCTCCAAGGATGTAGTCATTCTGGTCTGAATTGGGTAACATTTTCACTAACATAAATAACACATCAAAATGAGACCCTCAGTTGTGCTTCACACCAAAGTCTCGTGGTCTGTGCAAGTCACCCACATGTTACTGTCATTTTGTACTATCTAATCTGACCTTTCCCCTTCATGCCTGTACCCAGGCGTTACAGAGAGCTAAACTTAGACTTAAGCCTTGTGGAGTTTTCCAAGTATGAGGTGCTGGGACTGTGTTACTCAAGAAGTGCCTACTTTTGGGAAAGGTTTAAACCGTTGAAGTCTCACTGTTAAATTACCATGGACTCCGTCCATCTTGTTGAGGTGAGACTTCATCAGTTTTATTGAGAAGCACCTTTTCTCTCTGTCCTCTTTTGACAAAAGGAAATCTTCCTCAGTACCTCACATGCCAATTTTGGTTCCAAGTCTTTGCTTGAGTTGGTGCTGTACCAAGTCTTTAAAGGTAGCTTCTAATCAGAAATTCCTTGTTCCAAGTATTTGAATATGCTATCTTAATACCAAATTTTGAGAGAGTAGTACTTGGCTACAAATTTGTGCAAGACAAAGTTGTTTACTGTCAGCAAAAGAGTAGAAGAGATTACTCCTTTTTTGAAATATCAGTATTTGCTTCCTCTGCACTCAGGACTAAGTAAAACTATACAGAATCAAATACCAATCCCAATGGTATGAATAGTTTGCATATGAATAAGGTGCACAAATTGGTACTTAGATTTGGATTAGCATTAGAAAAGTAATCTGAGCATTATTTTATTTGTAGATTAAACAATTATTATGTTCATGGAAAATAGTACAGTTAACCAAATTGTAGTTTAAAGTTCTTACCCAGATGTAGAACACACAGAAACTAACACTGACTTCGTTGTCTATTCTTTCAAGTAAATGAACTTGCAGATATTTAACAGGCTCACAATGCTTAATTTAATTACGGTTAAAATTGAAGTCAGTGAAGTAGCAAGGGCACCTAGTGAAAATGTGCATTGCAGCTTACCCTAAAGGAAGAAATACTGGGTCAATGAAAGCAACCTATGGAGAATGTGAAATAAAGCCATGTGCTGGCATATTAGGAATGTCTCTTCATAGATGTGCAAGTTTTATTTCACATTGTCCTCACCCTTCTCAATAAGAATGACTGATAGCTTCACTTTGTGATTTCCCAGCTTTTAAGAGTCTATTTTTATTTATTTTTTATGACCAACCTTACACTCGTTAAATGTAATTTTTGCTTTATATAACATAGAAAAGAGCACATCTGCAGTATGCTGTCCCATGAATTAACAAGAATGACTGGAGATAAGACAAGAAATCCTTTAAAAACATATGTTCACATTAAAGATCTGGGCTATCTCAGTAAAGGAGGTCTTATGGGGTCATTTTTGATGCAGTGCAAGTAAACCATTTCTGCTCTTCTGAAATAGTTTCTTTCAGGTTTATATTGGGCTTGTATAAAGGCACATTACATAAATAAGGGCTTAGTTTGTACATTAGTCTTTTACATCTTGGATTCTAACTAAATCCTTGTTTTTACCAACTTGATGCTTAAGAGATATTGATTTCTGCTATGCATGACTATAGTGTTTATTTTGTTATGTGTGGGATTAAAAACAAAATTAACACGCATAATCAGTTTTCTTAGAATTAAAAAGGGTGCTTTGATACCTTTGGTTTCATTCTTCTGAAGAAAAAGGAGAGTAAAAGACATGTGATAATAAAAGAATCGATTTATTCAATCACTGGGTATAAAAACATTAGCCCTGGGAAAGACCCTTCCTCTAAGAGCTTTAGCTGCCCAGTCTCACTTGTGTGGCACAAAATAATTTGCATTTTTAGAGAAAATTCATGTCTTCTGTGAGCTCTGGTGAAACATGAATAAATTGCTTTCTTTTCCTCTTTTTCTGATTTTATAAAGCTGAATCCATTAGGGGCTGAGTCAAACTGTAATGAAAGAAAGGCAACAACTGAGATGATGGAAACCCTGGATTAGATTTCTTAGTAGTCTAAGCCCAGCTGTCATGGCCTACGTGTCAAGTTAGTGCTCTTTAGGGAGGCCTGACGTTACATGTGAATATTTTTTTTTAACTGCTGTGTTACATCAGGTCTCTAAAGCAGCTACGAATTAAACAGAGGCGCGAAGATTAAGAAATAAATAGAGCCATAGCAAGCACAGTTCACCAGAGAGATTTGCAGTGGGGCAAGTAAAGCTTTCCAAGGCTGTTATCCCGGTGCCATCAGCCTGGCAGGCTCGCCTGTGACCCACTGTGCTCCCTGCGTGCACTCCGGGTTCCTGCGGGTACCGAGGATGCGTGTGAAGGATGTGGTGGCTCCGAGGGCGCTGCCCCAGCACTGCTCCAGCACAGCTCATTGAGTTCACCACGAATCACTGCTCGGCTCAGAGGAAGCCGCTGCAAAAGGTTGGCATTTTCATCCTTTTGCATTACAAAAATCCTTCTTAGCTGGCTCATAATATGACAAGTACAATCTTAACAGAACTCAGAACAAGTCAAAGTACCAGCTCTACTTTTATGCCCAATGGACTTGCACAGCAGGATCAGAACAGGGTTCTGCTGCAGGGAAGAAGGGCAGTCTTCAAGATCTGTGCCTGTGAAATATTCCTTCTGCTGGAACAAGGCTTTGCTTGGAGACACTGAGATTTCCAAAGAGGGGTGTCTTATTGTAATTTATAGCAATAGATTTTGTCAATTATACCTCGTGAGTTTTGCTATGAGGTAGGATTTTGATGTGGTCCGAACACAGAAATTCCAACATGGATTTTAAGGGGAAAACTACAGTTACTGTTTTGATCAGGAAGACCCGCTTTGCTGTTGGAGCACCGAACATTCATCTGAGTACAGACTGGTGTTAACTTATCAAATTAACATTACCCAGAGTCTTCTGGCTCGTGATTGGAATTTAACCAGCTTCCAAAGAGACTCTCACATCCTCCTATGAAGGGAGATCATGGCACAGGCAAGGGTCTGTAGTAGATTCAGATATCTGAAATCATCTTTTGTCCCACATTTGCTTTGTGAATTTGGGGAAACAGTGATGTTTTCAAGCCTAAAATAATTTCAAAACAGATTTCCTGGATTGTGGGAACAGGGTTTTTTAAAATAAAAAATAAAAATCTTCCAGAATCCCTATCAGACCTGTGCCCTGGGGAAAAATTCTTTCCATATTTCTCAGGTGGTGACTTCAAATAATTTACCTCAAGCAGAGATTTCAAACCAGCAGCACCTGTAACCAAAATGGTGTCTGCCTCCACTTCCACTGATAGCTTTGTGATGGACAGAACTGAGCAGCAATACCAAAATAACCCTGATTCCTTTTTTCCCCTTACATTGTGGTCGTGGAAAAGGTCCAAAGGAAGTCGGATCACCCATTGTTGCTCTCATTCCATTGTACTTAGAAGCCCATGCCTCCCCCCACCCCCCCAGCCCCATTCATTGTCTGCCACAGTGAGAGTACCCACTGGTGACTCTCACCACAGCCTTGCCATTGTGGTCAAGGAGTGAAATGGCAGGGCAACATCTTTTACTTTGTGAAGACATTTGTTTGCCTGGTGGATAGCTTCTAAGCTCTGCTGTTCTTACAGCAAAACAATGTGATCAGTATGGCATAATTCAAAGTGAATTTAGAATTACTGAAGTCAAATGTTTTCTGAAAAGATTTGTTTTGAAGCAAATTGGCAAAGCTGATATAGCCATGCTAACTTCAGTGAAGCTGTATTGGTTCCATCACTTGAGAATTGGACCCAGACTAGCCAGGGCATTTATTTTTAAATTCTAGCTTCTACTGGCTTGTTCTTAAAAGTCTCTGTAGTCTACAACTTTCTAAAGTAGCTCACAAGTCTTATGCTGACTGCTAATAAAACAGAAATCTATTTCCATTTTTCAGTGTAATCTTTTTTTCATGTGAATCTATTTCTCATCAAAAGAAATGGTTGACTGGTGTGAAAGCTGGAGTTCTCTACTTATCTGTGAAGACAGAAGACAAGTAGTGGCCTTTCAAGTTGTCCCATGTTGTATGGAAGAACATGGCCATAAATTCAAAAATTAAGAGGGAGAAACCAAACACCCTACATTGCTCTGACCAGCAAAAGTATTGTTCCAAATCCCTGGTGAAGAGAAGCGGGGCTAATTTGTGATTCTATGATCTCAATCCGTTGGTAAAATCAGCAAGGAAAACTGAGACAAAGAAGCTTCTCCAAAGTGTCTGTGGGAGACCTATCTCCCATAACAAATATGTGAGATCACATGTAAATGCAAGGACCTTGCATAAACCAGGATCTTTATTTCCTTCAGATGCTTTTTTGTTGATTATTTTTAAGAGCTAAGTAGGAGCACTTTGCATCAGTCTTAGAGGAGGACTTTAGCTGCTACAGGGAACAATATTCTCCCCAGACAACCTCAGTCACAATAAAACTGATACTTCTGTAAGGGGTCCCATACCTCCTTTTTAAAGAATATAATCTTCCAGACACTTTCCTACCTTTTCTTAGACAGAGAGGATGTACTCATGCCTAAGGTGCATTAGAAGATGTAAAGCTAAAGTCAGATAAGGAGAAAAAAAATCTCCCTGGCATTCTTTTTTTCTTTTTTTAAGCAGATGAATTGCTGGATTTTCTCTGCTTCACTGCCTTCCATGTCTGTACTCAGATGATACCTTTGGATAAGCCCTTGGAAGAAGTTTTACAGGCAACCCCCCCACATTATAGAGACCTCAGATGATAAACAGTTTGCAAGACATCAGGCAGAGTAGTCACTGGAGATGCTGAAAGTCTCAAACATAAAGAAGTACTCTTACATCTTATTGTAGAAGAGTAGGTAAACCTTTAGAGGCCAGAAAACAGCAAAGCCAAAGCAGATCATAAGGAATGTGATCTCCAAAACAACTGCAGAACAAGAAAATCTCAACAAAATTACATAGAGTGGTTATGTCAAAATACAGAGATAAAGCAAAGAGAACTAAAATCGCAGATACTGGTTGTCAGAGCAGTCTGATGCTGTATGTGAACCTCAGTATGCTAATGGCATACAGTTAAGCAAGAGGACATGCTTAAGTAATCTGTGCTTTCCAGTTTTCCCTCCCTTGGGACAACTTTCAGAAACCTTAATTTCAGAGAAGGGGTGCTAAGCACGCTCTGACAAGCCAGGTCCTTTGAAGACACATCAAGCTGCATATTCAGAAATAAATACTGCACACTGCTAGTGATTTAGTACTGAGATTGTCTGTTCAGTGCTATGTTTTCCTTAATGGGTAGAAGGCAGTGTTTACAAAATGAAGGTATAAACTGTTCTGTTATCCTGTCGTCCAGGTTTTAATTTTGCCTTTATACCAAGTACTTAACAGACAAAATACAGTGTGTCTCTATGAGTAAAGCATAAAGGATGAGGTTTTATGTATAGTCACGCAAGAGGGTTGCATAGTATGTGCAAAAAGTAGATTCTCAAGCAGATATTGAAAAGTATTTCAGGAAAAGGACTGTAGTGATTTGGGGGAAGACAGAATTTTTCAATGTAGTGGCTTTGTCTTTAATTGGTGTCAGAATTGTCACTATGTCTGAAATCTGTGTTTTCACATCTACTATATTGTAATTACTTACTGAGCATGTGAAATACCTAGCTTTGCTTTGTTTAAAAGTGAATGTAAAAGTGAATGTAGCAGTGATAATTCTGGACACAAACTGAGAAAAACACACTGCTTCTCTTATGATCAGTATGTTGTCAGAAACTTGGGTCCATTTACTGCTTCTTTGTCCTTTGCAGCGAGAGTAGATTTCATTCATAACTCTGAAGGTGTGTGTTAAAACTGCTGTGCAGGTGTCATTGAGACAGACACATTTTTAGAGAAGTCTATAGGAATATTACTAAAAATACTGATAAAATTTCTCTGAGACTATAAAATACCACTTCTGTGAGCAAGATAAGGGTTTCCTTTTGTAAGGATTTTCTGAGTAGCTTTTGGGCTCAGTCTTTATTGATGGCTCATGGCTCTTGGCAGAGATAGAGGTAGTAGAAGTGTTTTTATACTGCTTGTATGTTCTGTCCTCATTAGCTCCTCAGGGTAGCCAAGGGCAAGTTTGGATTCTACCACAAGAGCAAGCAGGCATCCTTTGCTCACAAGTTTGCTTTCTCAGCAGGTCCCTCTGGGACTTGTCCTGTCTTTAGGGGAGAGCAAGTAGGTTCCAGTTGTGATCTTCATTCTGAATCTGAATAGGGAGTGAAAGAAAAGAAACCCTTCTCTGGGCCATCTGGGAATTCTCCTTTGCACTGTGGAAACTTTGATTAACCATGTGGGCAGACGCTCACCTGCTTTGTGCTGCTGGAAAATTGCCTTTGACTGGGAATTGAGACACTGACTTGGAAATATTGTTTCCTTAATTTCTCCCTACCTTGGTTTGGAGTAGAGCCAGAGATGAGATGCTGTGTTGAAATTTTAAGCTAATAGTTTGGATTTAATGTGGAATTTGGTGATAGCTAAAGATAAAAATATAAACTAAAACCCAGCATCTATTTTGTTTGTGTTTCTTTGCATTTGAAGTGATCTTCTCTGTTATTGTTTTTCAAAGATAATTTTTCTGTGTCACTAATATTCATGGAGAATTTTTTTGGCCTCTAACTCCAGGTATACAAAAGACACAGGTCATATTTTGGCCTTTGAGAAAAATCCCTGTTTTCCTACCTGCAGGAACAATTTGACCTGCTAGAGCTGTTATTTAAAATTAATATTCAACAGATGGTTTGTACAAAAGATGTTGCTATACTATACTGTCACAAATGAGTGTGTAACAATGAACAGAACTGAAAAATGTAAGATCAAGAGAGACTTCCATTGTTGTACAAATGTCTGGAACATGCCCAAACTGTGGAAGAGGGAAGATTAATTTTTCTGCGGACTGTTGAATATGAATGAGTAAACAATGGGAGTTATGAGTTTGGGAAAAATTCAAATTCCCATCAGATTTTCTTACCCAAACCAGAGAAACCTTGCACTTTCCTTATAGTGCCATAGTCCAAGGAGGCTCTTCAAAAGCATGTAAAATTAATTCTGCTCTTCATTCATAAACTTACCCATCTGGGAAACCTTTATTCAGAGAAACTTACCTGCTCAAGTGCTTGCTGTAGTTCATTAAAGGTTCCCATTTGTACTCATAAAGACTCATTCATTGTCTTGAATAATACATACAGTATACTGAAAGAGAACCAACTCTTGCTTTTAGAATCTAAATTAAACAACTTTGTCTAATAAAAGAAGCACTGTCTCACTTCTAAGCGGGCCGTAAGCCCTAAGGGTCTTGTATGTGTGCATTTATTTATTTTTGCTGAATTGTCCTACAAGGATCTGAAAGCTGAGTGAAGCCAGCTGACTAAATTGTTTGTCTGTCTCTGCCTGCTTAGAAAGACTGAGGCAAGCATGGCCACAACTGTACTGAAGCAAATACTCGCCCATAAACTTATTCTAAAAGGCAACTGGAGGATCTTCTGTCTTTTTCCAGGTCCCACCTTCTAACCTTTCGAATAGTAAGAGTTCATCTCTATTATATGTGGCTCTTACAAATGCCCATGATTAATAACTGCTGTGATTCATTAGCCTGTGTTGTTGGTATTGTTTCCCCAGTGGGAGCATTTGCTATCTAGGGATAGTCCATGATTACTTTGCCTTGTGAAACAGTAAGATGCTTTCAATCTAATGCGCTGTCCACGTTTTAGCATAAAATAATATTAAGGCATCCACATAATGGAACCGTCTGAAGATCCATTTTATTAAGCACTGAAAGAAAATGTGTGTGTGTTTGCATGTGCAAGGGAAAAATAATCAGCAAATCTATTTCACCAGAAACATAATTTCCTTGAGGGTTTTGCGTAAAGGCGCAGCTGTTTTGAGCTATAGTTCCTCAGATGTGAGGATGAAAAAATACTCTATCACCAATATCTTACCTGGCACAATTAACTTTCTCAGATTATATACAGCCTATTCAAAGAAGGAAAAATAGGAAACAAAGGTTAGTTTATTGTATTTATTCCATTTTGCAGGTATTTATTTTAAATGCAATCTACCTTCAAGTACAAGGCTGTACTGCTCTTAAAAGATTACTGTTTCAAGTTACTTCACATACCTTAGCAGAGCATGTAACCTTTTTACATTATATGATCAACTTTTTGACAGTGCAGGGCCAGCACAGCTAATGGAATAATAGCCTGCAGGGTCCGGCTAAATGATATACGAATATAATCAACCTTTGTGATGACTATTCAAAAGTAATCCCTTTAGCTTTCAACTGCAACATATATTTCAACCGGGCAAAGCCATATGAAGAAAATCTCTGCAGACTCCACTGATACAATATGGCCTTCATATCCCCACAGTGTGTTTGCTGCTCACAGTGAGTTTTAAATTTAAGGTAATGGCTACTGTATATTCATGTGAGCATAGAACAATACCTTTGATTTGTTGGAGAAATGTTACATTAGCTACCAAGGGCCCTATTCGGTAAACTTTGACACAACCCTTATATATGGTTTACTGCTTATTCTAAATGGAATATGCCTGATAAAAATGCTTTGCATGCCCAAATTCTACAAATTCATTAATCTTTATATTCAGAAAATCCCCAAGTAGAACTGCTTCTGTTCCAAGGGAGCCTAGTCGGGATACATGGTTAAACAAGTAGGCCTGACCCGCTTTTAAAAATGCATTGCATCCATTTTCATTTATCAGAAAAAGGTAGGAAGATCATCTACAAGTGTGAGATGTGCGTGTTGTTGGCAGTCAGCCATATTGTTCTGCTCTATCTTTATTCCTACTCCATCATTCTACAGATTATAGAACTGAAAACAGCTGCATGACCTTTCAAAATGCAAGTAATTTTTAAATTACAATAATGAGTCGTATCTCATCAGCTGCATTACATGAGGATGATAATATGTTGAGATAGTCTTGCTTTCTCTCCCTTTTGTGACAAAAAGGCAGTATTGGCTAGTAGTGGATCTGAATATGTGGACTTAATTCTATTAAAGGAAAATGTATAGCATGAAAACACTATGTTGCCTTGTATTACTACTTTTGTATGCGCAATGTAGCAAGGGTTCACTCACATGAACAAGAATTGCGGATATGACCCTGCTTGCATGGTCACCTTCTGCATGCTGCTCTAATTCTTACTTTGGTCATCTCCTTCAATATGTCGTCTTCTTNTTTTTTTTTTTTACCAAGCAGTTTCTGGTGGCCAAAACAATAGTCCTCTTCCGAATTCATCACTTCATGGAGCTTTCAGTGGAATTCTTGTTTAATAAATTCCAAAAGTCTCTGAACAATGCAAAACTTGGATTTAAATGCTCTGCTATTGCATAGGCATGCAAGCTCAAGAATACAAGTGCTATCTCTCATTTTCTTTGTAATCTTTTGAGAGAATGGTGCCTAAAATTCCTGTCATCTCTGAACTTAGTTGTACCTTCAGTCTTTGTAGGTGTGGCTTCCATTCTTTTGTATGACTTTTCACTTACGATACCATGTAAAGGACTTGCAGCCCTGCGTTGTTTTCTCCCAGGAGCGTAGTGGAAATGGCATTTTTAGAAGTGTAACATTCTTTAGATAGACACAGCAGCAGCAAAAACAGAGATACCAAATCTTGCCACACTGAAAATTCAACCAGACAATTTTAATTATATTTTATCAACAGCAGTGATAACATGTCAGGAACATCCTATTATGATTAATTATATTTACATACTATTAATACATATTAATGTTTGTCTCTGCATTTTGCACAACACAATATGATGGAAGGAGAATGCTTGATGGTCTGATCTGTGGTGGTATATATGTATTATCATTATTAATATGAGATGCTTTTATTGTTCCCAAACAGCACAGGCCAAACAAATGCCAAGAAAACATTTATGGCTCAGTATTCCATCAATTATCCTTGATATGCTTATTATATGCTAGGAGGGCAGAACTGTTAATCAGACAGTAATAGCTTGGTGTCCAAGTGTGAAGGCAAAAGGCCAAAAGGTGCATGAGAAAAGCAATTTATGCTCTAACTCCCCATCTGTCATGTACACATCCCCACTATCTTTTGCATGTGTCAATGTGTGTAAGATATGCTGTCGTCAGAGATGCTTTTATGAGTATTTACTTGGGAATACATATATTACTATACCTAGTCACAGCCACCTGTCTGGCACAACTTCTTCAACAAAGAGTCTCCTCTAGAAAGAGCAATAATGCTGTGTTGGTGTAAAGGTGGGATGGGACTACATAGTTCTGACCCCTGTTAGCACTTCTGAACTGCCTGGGGCTCTGGGCTGCTTCACACTGAGGTCCTAAGCCCAATCGAGCTGTGCAGCAGTGAGCACAGCCCCCTGTATTTCAATCAGGTTTTATTAGATCTTCTTCATTTAGATCAGGACTTCTAGGAAAGGGATTTCCATTCATGTACTTTAGGCCACATTTTATAATGTTACCTGGAATAATTGCATTGTTAAATACAGAGTAAACCCCTTACATACGCACTGTCCTCATACAAAATGAGACTTCATGTGATAACATTAATTCTCAGATATTCTTCATAGATTTACTGATCCTATTCTTCCTTGCATACAAATATGGATAAGGTCCTAGTTAGCAATTATACTTAATAAAAGTCTATGATATGATGAAACAGAAATCTTACTGAACCTTGAGCGCTTTAATCTGTCCCAAATATTGCACCAGCAGAGACACTGCTTTGAGCATTATTTTTCACCTGCACCAGATCTGTTAATATATTTATTTTGGATATGAATTGAACTAGGATGCCATATAAGCACCATTGCTGTGACTGAAAGACAAAGTCTAGTTTTTGGCATCACAATGCAAAGAGGGAGTGACAAATTGAGAAGGATCCAGTTAAGGATAATAGAGATGTCAGAAAATCTAAGTCTTTTTTTCAAATACTATAGACTGAATTTGTTTAGCCTCGGAAAGAGATTAGAGAAAGGAAACTAGTCTCTCAAGCTATAAGAAGTTATTATAGAAGAGGACAATGTACCATGGCTCTTCATGTCTACCAAAGGTAGAACAAGACAAAAATCAGTTTAATTTGCAATAAATATTTATCTTAAGTATTAGGGAAGAAAGTGATAAGATTGTGAACCAGTGGAACAGAGAGATTAGGGATGTTGTGAAACAGCCTTCATCAGAAACCTTTGAGAATAGATGTCAGGATGGACTAGATATATGTGCACTTTCTTCATTTGAGGAGATGAACCAGATCAGTAGTTCCCAAAATAAGAAACAATCCCACAGGGATAGCGTGACTGTAACCAGGCAGAGAGAGGTGTGTTGCTGAAGAGTCACTGGGAACAGAGCAGCAAGTGCAGCAAGGAGGTGGAGTTTGGTGTGGAAATGGAGTGAGGAAGGAATGAAGCTGAACATCACAGATCATGGGACCAAATTAAGCATGTGACTGTCAAGAACTGCAGAGTTAAGCCATGGCATCCCAGACACATGTTCTTTGGATCACATCCAATGGGGAGGACCCCACTGAGAGGTAGCAACCTTTCCTATCCAACCTCTCCATCATGCTTCTTGCTTCCTGCGCTGCTCCCTTCTTCTCCTACAGTCCTCTTACTGCCTGCTGTCTTTCAGTGCTGTCTTTGCCATCATCTTCTCCCAAATGCATCTCTTCTGTCGACTTCCTAGCCAGTTCCACCTGGACCTGCCCTGCAAAACTGGCCTGTTGGAGAACTGCTGCACGGGAGTACAAGAAATAGGAACAGAAATCCCTGTCAATACTGTATTTCTAGGATTGTATCTTATGTGACTCACCTCTGTGTTGTCTTACATTTCCTTCTCATGTGACTTTTTACTGTATTACATGTTTTACAAATTAACCTTCTAGGCCTTTTTACCATTAAGAGTGTTGTAGGTCTAAAACACTAATGCACTTTTTTTTCTTTTCAGAACCTGATAAAAAAAGTGAAAGTCCCAATGATCTTCTGCCAACGACACCAGTTCCAGTCCTTCCTGGTAGAGTATTTGCTCTTAATCCATAGTCTTTGTAACAATGTGATGGTTTTTGCAAAGTGTTATTGCTATCAACACTTAACCTGATTCTGACAAAAAATTGCACATTACCTATGTTTTACTTTGTCCAAATAACAATATCCTTCTTGCTCATATAGAACGACTTCACACTTCTCTTAGATTTTTTTGCATTTTTTAGAATTTAACTGCTTTTAATTTACAGAAACAAATATATTAATCAGATGCTGAACCCAAATATAAAACATGTAGATATCTATATACACAAACTTTTCTATTTTTTCTAGCTTTCTGTTTGCTCTTTTTCATTCTAGATGATGCCTCCTTACTGACAGAGAAGCCGATAGATGTACAAGTACAGGAAGATCCTTGAAGAGACGTGCAGCAAAGTAGGAATTTCAGTAGGCTTCTTGTTATTAAAAGGGGAGCACAGTGTTGCTGTACAAACATCTGAGAGCTCTAAGATTTTTATGACAAGTGTGGCTTCAATGTGTATTACATGTTTTTATTGAAAATAACTAGTCGTTGAAATAAACAAAAAGAGTAACAGAAAGTTTATACTTTGTCCCCCTAATGCTTAATGTCCTCCAAAGTGTCAAGATCCTCCTGTTAAGATATTAAACATCATTTATGGATACTGAATGTGAATCCAAGATGCTTAATAACTTGTAAGATCAGGTTCCAAATGTGTCTCGAGAGTTTTCTTTAACTCCTTGATTATTGTCCCTTTCAGAAAAACTTACTCATAGTGATTTTAGTGTGCTTTAATGGTCGGGGTTCAATTGTAGCTGAAATAGAATAGATCCAGCCTGGGTGGCACACTATGGTGCAATCCTGATCTAATCTATAACACAGGTTGGACCCAAACCACAAGGGAGTTTGTTTAAAACTTGGTTGAGCACTCTCATGAAACTGCTGGAAGCCTATACAATCAAAGCTTTTGAAATGTCATTAACAGTCTCAAATGCAACATCAGTCTGTATTCACAGCTGAAGCAAATGCATTTAACAATGGAAGTGCATCTGGTGGAATACTAGTACATCACATTTTCAGAACTGAAGGCAAATTCCCCTTTTAGCAAGGCCTGTGGGTGGAGAAGAACTGTCTGAACAAAGGGAAAGAAGAACTGTCTGAACTGTCTCAACAAAGGGAAATTCAGGGTCCTGCCCCTGGGGAACAATAACCCCAGACACAAGTACAGGCTGAAGACTGACCTGCTGGAAAGCAGCTCTGTAGAGAAGGACCTGTCCATGAGCCAGCTGTGTTCCCTGGTGGCCAAAAAGGCCAAGGATATCCTGGGAAGAGCATTGCCAACAGGTCAGGGAAGTGATCCTGTCCCTCTACTCAGCTCTGGTGAGGCCATATTTGGAGTAGTGTCCTGGTTTGGGCTCCTCAGTACAAAACATGAAGCTCCTGGAGCAGGTGCAGTGGAGGGCAACAAAGGTAATCAAGAGACCGGAGCATCTCTCTTACAAGGAAAGGCTGAGAAAGTTGGGCCTATTCAGCCTCAAGAAGAGACAACAGAGAGGGGACCTCATTAATGTACAGAAGTGTCTAAAGCAAAGGTGTCAAGAGGATGGAGCTGGGCTCTTCCCAATGGTGCCAAGCAGTAAGACAAGAGGCAGTGGGCAGAAACTGATGGACAAGACGTTCCACCTGAATATGAGAAAGAACTTCTTTACTGTGCAGGTGACGGAGCACTGGAACAGATTGCCCACAGAGGTCATGGAGTCTCCTTCACTGGCAGTCCTCAAGAACTGTCTGGATGCAATCCTGTGCCATGTGCTCTAGGATGAGCGGAGTGAGTGGACCAGATGACCCACTGTGGTGCCTTCCAACCTTAGCCATTCTGTGATTCCCATCATCAGATAAACTAAAATTCTGCTTAGATTCTTTCTGATAAGTAATCTGAAGCACTGATTTTGGACTATGTGTGAAGAGTTGTTTCCCATTTTGAGCCGATGAAGTTCTTGACATTGGATTCCCCACGTGACCCACAGCAGTCTGACTCCTGTGGTCTTCACAGTCCCCAGAGAGCATTTGCCAGCTACCATCACTGTTGGCCTAAAGAAGAGTTAGAGGACAGAAGACGACAGTTATCACTTTGCAAAATATACATAAAAACAGGATTTGGAACCTCTGAATTTTATTTAGGAAAATCGATGCAAGCTTTCATAATTTCATGCATTAGAAAACCAGTTCTTTTAAACTTTGTAAACAAAGCCCAATGGCTGACTGTTCTTTTCTTTAAACAGAGGTTTCCAGATTCAGCATTTGAAAGAAGTTCCGTTAGACCTACAGTCAGTTTTTATGACAGTCTTTGAGCAAGCAATAGCTATTGTCATAGTAATCACTCAATTCCTGGTTTTCTTCAAGATTGCAATCTAACTGGTTGACATGTGACAGTAGAATGTCTTCCTGCTAAAGAATGGTAGAAATGTATCATTAACCAGCTCTTATTAGAATATGTTTGGTCAAAATGCTGTGTGCATGCAAAGTAAACACAAACACCTCAATAATTTTATTCTTTTATTTAGAGATCTTTATTGTCTGAACATCACACTTATTATAGCAACATTAATTTAGAATGCTTTTTTCAAGGCTGAAAAGTTGTATAGAAATGTTCCTACATGCAATTATGCACATAAGCATACAAATCTCTTTACTGAGTGTTAAAAAGAGCTAAACATTTTATGAAAACCAGGAAGAGAAACAGGAGTATGAATTAAGTATAAACAACATATGTCTTGCTTACCCCTTAAGTTTATTCCTTTTATTTTAATGCTATTGATATGAAATAAGAAAAAGATTATAAAACCAACACAATTTTGTAAATAATAATCTTCGAAATTGCATCTGCAAACTCTTTTTATCTTGATAAGTATAGCATGACTACTTGTAAGAGGATGCTGATTTTAGATATGTGGATTTCTTTTATCAGAATATTGTTGAAAGAAATTACAAATTTGAACTTGGCCTTCATAGTAAAAAGAATTATATAAAATAACAAACCATGCAGACATTCTAGTAAAAACAATTATCAATTTCTCAAGGACAAGTTTCTAAATTCTTCAGGATTTTTGACCTTATATAAGTTTCTGCAGCAACTGAGCATTCCTGTGTATGTGCCCCAAAAGATACTGTGTAGTTATATTAAATAGCAGCCATGATCATCGCTATCTTTGGCCAATATTAACCTTTTACTAAGTGATAACTCTTGTATGATTGTGAAAAATGGTCATGAATTAGACTCTTTCATACTTTTTAACAGCACTTTTTTGTTGTTAATTAAAAAGGGGGAAATTTATCATCGTATGATAATGTAAATGTGAGCTCTGTTTTTCAAAGGTAGGAAGCTTTGGGAGCAAATTAGGTTCATTAAGCTAATTGTACCCACCTCCCATCCCAGTAACTATTTGTCTGACCAATAACCTCGGTCTGGCAGAATGCAGGCGTTGTTCTGCTCCTTGCAGACTTTTTTAGTAGGAAAATGAAGACTGCTTCCCCCTTCAAATTGATGGGGCAAGGAGGATAGGCAGGGTGTTGTTCCATACAATATACTTAGGACAGGATCCTGGAATAAACCTCCTAGCTGTTAGAAGCAGTCAGAGCTCCTTGTGTCATGGCAAGCCTCAGTGTAACAGCTCACATGCTCTAGCTGAAAGCACAGTGCTCACTTGGCTGTGGTATCAACTCAGCACTACTTCAGAAGAAAAATCACCATTTTCTGAATTATCAGTGCTCTCCCAACATCACTTTCCTTTGGTGATCTCTTGTCAGAGATAGTCTTGCTTGTAAGATCTGCTGAGGTCAGAGCTCTAACTAGTATAATGGAACTTTCGTCCTTTGTCTCTTTACATGAGAGATGCTGGGATTCCTTTAAGGAGCAACTCACATGAACAGTGTTAGTGTGCACTCTGCCCCATTCTTTATCCTTCCAGTCCTTCCTCCAAGTTTTTCCAAAAAGCATCTAATCCCCTGACCCTTAAGACTTTGCAAATCAGAAAGGAGGGCTCATTATAGAGTATAAATTGCAGTTACAAGTTTTTCTGTGCTCTGAGAAATTACAGGCACTTTTGACTTTAATGAAGTTAGGAAAGCAGGTGAATCAGTTTAGACTATCATGCCAGTTGTCTGTTTCAAACAAAGGGCTTGTCGAACATACTATAGCAGAGAAATCTCTGAATAGTTCTGAAGTGTAACATTGATGTCTCTAAAATCTAACATTTTGTGGGTGCCTAAGGTATGTTAGGCTGGCAGTTAAGATTGCTTTTTAAGTAGGGTTTTAGTAGGTTTCACTGTGAAAGTATCCAATGGTATTGATTAATATTTCACAGCAGAGAGGAAGTTTGTGCCTCAGAAAGGATTCTGTTTATAGTTATAAAAAGCATGTTTTCGGAACAATTACGGGGTACATCTTGTTAATTATTATGATATATAAGGTATTTCACCTGTGATGCCATTTAGAAAATTAATGTTTGTGTCACAGAAAGGTCATTGCCATTCTGGAAGGAATCCATTCATCTCTAAATAGGCTATCCAAATATAGACTAAGAAATACACGATATATAATTACCTAGAAATAGATGGCATAAATAAGATTGATGAAAGGTATTACTGAAGCCTCAGTTTAGTTTCCAGCTAGGACAAAGTAGATTGTAACTGGAAGAAACAATAATACACACATAAAAATTCAAGAAATAAGTTAAAGTCTAGAGTAGTTATGTGAGGTTCAACTATTACAGATGGAGGGAGAGCTCATCAGCCTTCAGAAGTGGTGCACATCAAGGACTTTGTCCTGAGACTCAGTCAGGTATTTTTGAAGACATGTTCTGCAAAGAGAATGAGGACTTTTGGTGGGGGGGTTAACAAGCCTGTGTCTTGTTTGACAGCATACTAGATACTAGATACTTCCTAGTATCACTATATTTTCCACACAAATGCTTACAAGTAGATAGAATGCATATGCTGTCTTTGAAGGTAAACATGTTAATGAATATTTCCATGTGTGAGTCTTCTTTTGACACATGCATATCACTAGAGTGATGCTGAGCACAAAGCCCAGGAGCTGTGATGGAGATAAACTTCTCTTTTCTAAACATTTAATTGAAAGCCTGTTGTTTAATCTTAACTCATCTGTGGGATGGATGAAGTGAGCCTCTGATTCATAGGCACTTGCTGCAGTGCTGGCTTGGAGAAATTAATCTCAGTAGGTGAGAAAGCAATTTAGTAACTAGCATCTCCTGTCCCCATCCCTGCTGAGCAGGTTGGTTTGGCCAAGGCTGTCAAGGAAGTTACCTGTTTGTTTCATTATCGCATGAAGGGCAGACAGACAACTTTGCAACAAGAGCAGCTTTCCAGCACAGCAGACCTGGGTGAGATGTGAAGTGCTGGCCCTGACCCTACCTGGACTCTCTGGGAGCTGAGGGACTGCAGCCCCAGAAGAATTACTTGGGCTCATTTTAGGATCCCAGGGGTGGGGGGAATTCTCAAGTTGCCCCAGCAGCTGCCCATTGTCCAGCTCAGTTCTGCAGCTTAGTCACCTGCAGCATGGGTGTCATGGGACAGAAAAACAGTGGACAACAGATTTTCAGTGCCACATGGACAACCCAGGCGCTGGGAATTTGAGCATCCTAGGAGGAGTGTGTGGGAGTGGCAATAGCTTCTGGCTCCCACTCAGCTCCAAACCCAGCTAGGATTGAGATGTCGTACACCAGAAGACAGATAAGAGCCTTGTCTCTTGGAGGCAGCTTCCTCCAACACCAGCTTGTGTAACTGGCACATCTAGTCTCTGATTTGGGTCACACCTATCCATGTACAGAGGTAAATTGGCTTTGAAAGACTGCTTCCTCCAACACTGAGCTATTCCATCCCTGGAAACATTGCTGTCTGGTCTTCCTCGACTGCTTCAGAAAATGTTGTTCCGTCTGGTGACAGGTTCACAGTTTGTAATTGTAGTGACTTACATGTGGACTTAACCACAGCAGTGCCCTTAGAAATGTCTTCAGAGAGCCCTCCCTGAAGCATGGAGGTCACTGTTACTTTCTCCTGTTTTCTTTCATAAGAGTTGTCTGCCTCCTAGCTCCTCAGCATCAGTTGGCTGAGAAAATGAGACTCTCTCTTTCCACATGAGTACCAGGAAATCAGTTTCCCTGGCATTGCTGACTGCTTTCTGGGCAGAGCAGGCTCATGCCAGGCTCACAGTACAGATTAAACCAAAATTTATTTATGATAAGAGAAGTTCAGGATTACCTGGCTTCTGTCTCCAAGTCCCCGGTTGCTTCTCTCTCACAGCAACCCCTTTAACTTTTACATTCTGAATTGCAATGAGCTTTCACATCTGCTGAGCCCTGATATTCTCAGAGGAGCTCTGTAATATTAGAATATTTTGATGAATTAGAGCCTTTGCTTTTACTTTGCCTCCACAAACCTCTGTTCTGGGAGAGCAATATCACCGATGCATTCACACCATGCAGTGCACTTGGCAGAAATGGCTAAACAACTGCTCGAGATGGGGACAGTTAAGCAGAAAGGGGAGAGGATTTACGGTGCTTCAAATTCCTCCTGTCTCTCTGAAATCCAGCACTACCTACCCTGTTCATAGGAGGGGCAGGGAGGGGCGCATATGGCCTTGCCAGCAACATCAGAGTCGACTGTGTGCACAGAGCCAGTGCCCCAAGTCTTAACTGATGTTCCTGCAGGGAAAGCTCTCATCAGCCAGACAGCTCATAACCCGTGTGTGAAACCAGGTTGCATCAAGCCAGTGCAATCTCCTGGCACACAAACCTGCAGGCTGGCAAAGGTGACCCTGTCAGGGCAGCACAGGCACCAAGGATCAGTGTGAATATTTTAAGTGCAGTAGAAGTCACTTAGACCATAAGACATGTGTACCAGGCCTGGCACAGTCATCAGGGACCGGGAGTGCTGTGCTGGCGTGAGCTGTACACATCCACACACACCCCAAACCACCTCAGAGTAGGTGATGTTCAATCAGTGTTGCTGGCTGGGGTCACTCATATAAGTCATGTTCTAGGTTTTTGTCCTCTGTCTTCCTGGTTAGAAAACTCAGGATAGTGAAACCTGCCTAGAAGATTACTTCCTGAGACCATCTGTGCCAGAAAACTTGGTAGTTTATACAAAGTAAATGAAAAACCAACCTGTAAAGGTGAAGAAAGTAAAAGAATAAAACCCCCAAACTAATATATTTGCAAAAAGCAAGTCTGCCTTAGTCACCTGCTGTTTCTCTCAGATCCCATGTCCCACTATAGGGAACTGGGGGATTTCCATCAGTGAGACAATGCACTTTTCCCTTGAAAGCTGCTGGGTTTAATCTCACCATCAGATGCTGTGATTCATTTCTGCAGTCCCTGTTGTACTTTTCTTAATATCAGACATGAGTGAAATATCTTCAGGACTGTAAGACTGGAGTTAACTATTTTTTCAAAGGAAAAAGGTGCTGGACATACATAGTGGTCTTCATCAGCTGAAAGAGACTATGAAACCAAACCCAGACTCATGAGCCTGTCATGATATTGAGTAAGTAAGCTAGAGGCTCACTAAATGGGGCCTTTGCACCTCTACAGCAGAGTCAGTTTGGTTCAGTCTCATCTCAGAGCATGTGTCCTGGCACACAGCTGCCTGCGAGTGGCCACATTTGATGAGCAACAGCCACACCCCCATAGAGGACAGGCCAAACTGGCTACAAGGCTGTGCTGTGAGAATTCATCCTCCATAACATGAATGGGTGAAAATTTTCATCTAATAATTTAGAGTTTCTCTCTTCTGTGAGACCAGAGCATGTGTGTAGTCTGTTTTAAATAAAGACATCATGTGCATTGCCTCAAATCATTGCATAGGTCAAGACTTAGTCCCCTTGAGAGCTGTGTTCAATGAAGACAAGACTCTTTTACTTTTTCCCATGGTTTCTGAGCCTTTGAAGACTGTTCAAGGTGTATGTTAAAGCTCCTCCCTGTTAGCTTTCCTCTAACAGAAGGACAGGTCAGGTCTTGACTTCTGATGAAAAGGCTTCAAAGTCTTCACAGGTATTACAAGCTGAAGTAAAAATCTGCATGTGGCAGCCCTGAATTATATGTCACAACATCACTGCTGTACTGTCTTTTGAATTTCTATGTATAAATCATCTTCAACACCTTTGAAACACAAGTGTTTGTAATGGTGCTATGAGCTGAAAAGGTTTATTTCATAGTTTAAAGTGATCTTGCCATCTTCAGCTGTTCTTTTGCATCCCTGCATGATAATCAGCCATCTCAGGGTAAGTACTTTGTGTGATTTTGTCTGGTTGGCCATGACCAATTCCGTGATTGGGATCCTGATCCTCTTTTCTCACCATTTTCCACATACAGCATTGCAGCATTAAAAAAAATAAACCAACCTGTTTTCAGGTAGGTGAACATTCACCCCAAAACTGAGTCAGAATCTTATTCCCCAGCAGAAAGGCTTTGGGTCGAGACCCATATACAAATTATAGTAAATCTGAGATTTTCAAGTGGCTTTGATTCTTTTCCCATTTCCACCTTCTTCTTTACTTTTTCTTTGACTTATTTGTTTCTTTCTTTCCCTTCATTCAGAGTTTCCCCTCTGTCTTCACAATTTCAGTTAACATTTGTTTCTGCAGAACTTCTTTCACCCACTCCTCACGTCTCCAGCCAAAAAGTTGTCATGTGCAGTTTCTTCTTTATGAGGAACCACCACCACTTTTCTCTGACCACTTGAAACCTCTGACTGGCCAAAAGGAAGCCACATCTCCAGAGTGATAGTGTAGTTGTTGACACTGCAAGGAAAAATGTAACTGTTCTGTACTGCTGAAAAGCAAGTGCAGAACTTGATCTTGTGCACATGAAAAGGGGGTAAGTTCTGTTTATTTGAGTTTATTCTTGACTTCAGAACTGTTTTTCCCGGTCTGCAGATGTCAGCAACCTTTGAGACTGTGTGATTTGCTGTCTTTTACTGTAGCCTGGTTTTTGGTCTGTCTGCTTTGCTTCATAGCCTTCCTTCATTTTATCCTTGCATGACTGCTGAATGAAAAGTTGGTACAGATGAGGACATGATGAGCTATTTCAAATTAAACTTTGCTGCAAGCATCTTATTTGTAAAAATTCCATTACACCCTGAAAAAAAGCGAAGGTACTTAATCCTAAAATGTCACTGATGTCTACACCAGCCTGCTGTTAAATGCCTTCTGAACTCTGTCCTTCTGAAGCTTGCACCTTCATCTTCAGGCCTGGCTATGGGCTGTGATAGAGAATCTGTGTATCAGAGCAAACCAAGGAGTTGTAAACTGGCGGTTCTTGTCCCCAGTATCATCCACAACTGCCTCCCCATTAATTCTCTCCACCTGGAAGCACCCTGATGTCTCTTTAATAGGGGTTAGCATTATTTATAGCAATTTACAGGAGTGCTGCTAAAGGATGGAACTGCAAATCACCTCAAATGTTGTTCCATGATGAAGTGCCTCTACATTATTTAACAAATTGTCCCAAAGTGACTGAATGATGCACAATGGAAAAACTTGCCACAGAAAAACAATATTGAAAAGGCCACAATACTCAGTATTTAGCTAAGATTTGTAATTGCAATTTATATTCTTCTGGCAATTTTGTACTCCAGGAGTATTTCCAGCTGCAGAAATGTGGGGTGCTTCTAACCAGGGGTTGTCAGCAGGGCAATGAAATGACTTGTGTATGTGACACTGTTTTGCAGCTGCCTTTGTAGAGGTATTTGGCACCAAAAAAGAAAAAAATCAGGTTGCACATCCATGTTTTAGTTACAACTTACTGCCTAGGGTGTAAGGTAGCAATGTTGTTTCATAGTGTATGAGAGTGATTCTGCCTCAGTAGAAGAAGATTGAGGTGTGATGAAATGCCAGCCAAAAGTGCCTACAGGTACCTCAAAATAAAGAACTACACGTGTTCTGAGATGCTGGTTTATCGTATTTGCCCTTAACCTGAGCACAGTGCTTTCTCAGATCAAGGGAAGGCTTGTAATTTTGAACTGAGAGAAAAGGTAGAGTGACATCTTCCTAGAAAGCCTGAACTGAAAATGAACCACATCCATTTTTATATTGGTCCTTTCTCCCACAATTGCAGGTGGTTTTTCTCCTTCAGATGTGCAGACATCACTACGTGATCAATGGCTTCCGATTTTCCTCTGCTCAACCAGGGACAATTGAAAGATTGTTGTAACTGGAACTTGCACCCGTTTGAGATCTCACTGGGTGAGATCTGGCACAAAACCTAGAGCAGCCCAGTCAGCTGCTGATGTCCTCCAGGCAAGAAAACTTGTTTGCAAACACCCGTACGGGCAAAGAACAGAAGAAAGGATCTGGAGGAGTAAAGGGAGGTTTGGTGTCAGTGCTTCCTTCCCAGATATTCAGGGTTTGGAGGTGTACGAGTCAAAGAGTCTTTTCTAAAGATGAAAGATGAACAGCCCCAGAAATGCCTTTTTTGCTTTTTAAGGAGTAACCTTTTTATTGAATTTAACCTTTTGACTTTTCCCAGTTAAATTTTAACACAAGCCAGAGCTCTCTTAATGTGAAATTAAGACCTTCTAAGACCTTCTAAAACTATTGGTGAGGGTATTTAAAATGTGGCTATAGAAATGAGATGTCCCATTTCCATGTAGGTAACAGGGCTGTTTGTATTCACGTGTGTCTGTGGACAGGAGGACCCACATAATAAATGCCCACCTCAGACATCAGAGCTGCATTCAGGCTGCTGCTGCACTGGGTGGATGAGGATCATTGCAACAGAAGTGTCTGAGAGGCAGAAAAGGGTGAAGGAGGTGCCCCAGGTGTTGAAATGTCCACCCAAGCAGTGCCTCTTCTTCAGGGGGCTCAGTCACAAATGGAACCTGGCTTCCTCAGGGGGACCTGGAGGACCACACTCCACATGGCTGTCCCTGTACCTCAGTTTGTGCCTCCCCAGTCTGAAACTGGTTTTAGAAATTTTTTAAGCCCACTTAAAGTCAATAGAACAGATAGAGAAGGGCTTTAGCTGTGGATATATCCCCATGGGTTTTGTGCAGTGAAGCAGCTGACAGAGGTGACAGACCCCATGTGTGTCCCACACAAGGGAAAAGGCAGAAAATCACACATGTACCAGAAAGCCCCAGGCAAGAGGATTTATTAATGCTCCAACGTCCACTGTCAGTCAGAGTTTGTGCCTTATTTGACACCAGAGAACCCAACCTAGAGGCCCAAACTCAGAGAAGTCAGCTTTCACCTCCCCACTGCAGTAAACCTGAGGCTGAGCTTTAAAAATCTGCTGTGCTGCTGCTGGGGAATTTAACCACTGCTCGCTGTAGTTCAAGGGGAATGGGTATTTTGTTGAGAGCGTCAAACTGCCAGAGTCCTAGGAGTAAGATACTCAAGGGTGTTACTGTTTTTTGGAGGTGCTGTCAGGTGGGGCAGGGTTGGTTCTCTGGTCTAAGTGACCTCCTCGAATGTGAGAAGCTGCTTTCTCGTTCTTCATCCATCCCAAACGTCTTTGTTTTCCTCTGCCATAAGGTTGGGTAGCAGCACATCCCTGCCTCCCGGGGATGTTGTGGGGATCAGCGTGCTACTGTCACAGAGGGGGAAAAGCACTGAATTGACATAAAGATCCTGAAACAATTGTAAAACTGTAGGAAAAAAATATCCTTATAAAACAAAAAACCAGTCAATCCATTAAATACACTGCTAGTCACCCCTAGCCTGATTTTCCCCTCTTCTGCTTGCTCTCTTCTCTTGCTCTTGATGTTTGAGCTTGTGACATGTATAAAAGGGGACTATTGCAGCACACACTAGGGTTGGATCTTTGACCGTGCATTTCACTTCACAGAGCACCACCTCCTCAGCACTAGAAACCTCGTCAGCAATGTGTTTTGCAAAAATAAATAAATAAAGGAGCGAAGGAAAATGTCATCTACATAAATATGCCACAATAAGTTTAGTCTTTGGATCAAAGTGCTCAAAACGACAGAGCTTTGAAACAGAAAGGTAAGAATCAAAATTACACATCCCTGCTTATCAGCTCGGGTGCCAGCTGTTTAACTGAGGCATACACACTGTGGCTGATTAAATGAAAACATTTTAACACCTGTCTAAAAAAGTAAAACCTTCTACCCATCTTCCCAGGGCTGCCACGTACACCATCCCCATGGGCTGTCCAGGAGAGCAGCCACTTGGCTCCATCCTGTGCCTGCCCTGTCTCTGCTCATCAGCACGTGTGTGGGGCCACCGGGCACACAGGGCTGCTCTGGGATCATCCAAAGGACAAGCAATAAGATCCTTGGCAAGGTTTGAACCTCCCCGAGTCCTGATGCCCTTGTCTGGCAAACCAGTGTGTGGGCAAGGGCCCATCGGCTGTCTGGCTCTAATGCAGACTTTTCCAGGAGTTAAAAGTAATGGTGGCTGATTCAGGGGGACAAAGCAGCTCAGCAGGTTCAGGGCAGAGGCAATAGTTTTCATATCCAAGCCCAGCACAGCCCGACCTCCCCAGCAGCCGGAGGCTTTCTGGAAGAGAAAAAGCTTTAGGTAAGTGGTGGGTGGTCCCTGGTGGCCACATCCCTGCCAGTCTGCAGGACCAGCTGGGAGCCATTCTCCAGCCTGGGGCCAAGCAGCACTGTGTGACTGCTAATTCCCTTCCTCTCCTCCCCTACCTCCCCAAAACGGTGTGGGCACAACTGGCCTGCCTGTTTGGAGAAGATACTGTCCCCAGCCCATGGCCAAGCATTGCTTGGGTGGGTGTTCATCAGCTCCAAGCAGCACTGAGGAGGCCAGACTGGTGCCCTGTCCTGCTCCAGTCCCCGGTGTAGGCACAGCCAGGAGGTGCTGACCTCTGGTGCTAGTCCGGGCTCGGGAGGCCAAGGATCCCATGCCCTCAGCTACACTGGGAGGATGGTGAGACACTTGTTGTAGTGCAGGTGTTGCCAAAAGCCACAGCAGTGGGTTTAAATAGTGTCCTCAGCAAGGCTGGCAGCAATGGCACTATCTGGGCTGCATTGGCTGTCAGCCCACTCTGAACGCCCTGGCTGTGGGAGGTGTTTCCCCAGCCTTCCTGAGCAGACGAGGGATTAACGTGGGCAGAGAGACAGGGACGAGACATGTCACATCTCCACCTCTCCCAGCCCACTACTGACATCCACCCTGTGTGTGTCTGCCTGCTGAAAGGAAGAGTGGTTCAAATGACAGTGAGGTGGGAAGGTAACGGGGCACAGGCAGCCACCCCAGCTGACACAGGTGAGCTGCACCCATTAGCAAGGGGATCCTTGCTGAGCCTTCCCAGGGAGCGATGCCCCTTCTCCACGAGGAAGGGCCAGTAGGGATGGTTTGTGGGCATCTTTGTATAATGTATTTAAGTAACAGAAATTTGGGGAAGTTGGTATCAAGCACCAGGCATGTCCATCCATAGTCATTTTTAAAGACTGAATTTTGAGAATGTATCCCTGAAGTATGTATATTTCTAAAATAAAGAGGAATCAGGAAAGAAATTTTACAACTCAGTATGTAAAAACTATTTCAAAAGGTGACATCTTTTGCTCTTTTTTTACATAGCATCTGCTGTATATACGTGTATGTGTGTTTGTGTGTACCTGTGGGATAGAGGCTGTTATTGTGCTAAGGTTTGCACAAGCCTTCCTCATCACACTCTTCTTTATTCCATGGGTCTTCATGCTGCTGCCTGGTGGGTGTTGCCACTCATATCCCTGCCTAAAGCCTCCCCCACAAGAGTCATGGCCATAACTGGGGTCAGCAGAGGACATGGTTCATCCCCTGCTGCACATCCACCAGTTCTGCCCATCCACCGGTTCTGCCCACAAAATACGGCAAGAAACTAAACTGCTTTTCACTTTCTTAAAAGCTGCAACCACTGCTGCTGTAAAATGTTGTTGTCATTGTAACATGAGACTCTTCCATGGCTTTCCCTCTCCACCTGGCATGGGCAAGTCTGTGTTTGATACCATGTTTTTTTAGTGGCTTTGTTAAATACAAAGTTGTCTCCCTGTACAAATTCCTTTGTAAAACATGTACTTTCTCAATGTTAAGCTTTTCCCACCTTCGGTAGCTTTCCCTCCAAAATCACGTGTTGCCACAGGCAAGAGAAAAGCTATGAGGGTTCTGAGTAAGAAGATGTGTAAAAAGGGCTTTCCACCATGCAATAAGCCTTTCTCAATTCCAGCAGGCCAGGCACGCCCTGAGAGAACTCGATCCCCAAATGCCACATGGAAAGGGACAAAGCAAACACAGGCCAGCCCTGTGCAGGGCAACCGTGTTACATGTCCTGTGTGCTTCTGCTGACAGTAACTGAGGGCACATCTGCAAGAACAATTCAACACGCCAGTCTGAGGCCGTCTGGTGGCTCTTCATGCCTCATGCTTTTGCCCACCCATGGTGGTGGTTTTGCTTATTATCCTGAGGGTATTTTTCTTTTCCTGTGCTCAGCGAGCGTTGGGGACTGGTATAGTGGTGGTGGCTGTAGGACAGGTCTCATGTTGGTGGCAGTGACCTTGCAATGTGCAGATGCATCCAGCTCTTCAGGAGCAGCCCCCTCTCCTTGTGGGGGAGTAGGGCTGTAAGCAGCCCACACTGCACTGATGGGCACCCCCTCCGTGTTGAGGAGGGCTGGATGGGGCCGTGTGACCGTTTACACATCACGCTCCTGGCAAACATTCCCAGGGGTGTCAGCGTGTCTCTGGGACCGTGCAGTGAGGGAAACACCCCTTTGACTCACGCCTGTGCAAAAGGCCAGTTAGAGCCTCGGGGGTTGGGAGAGGAGGGTGGGTGTCGGGCTGCAGCGGGGTTTGAAAGGCTGCTGATACCCGCGCCAGTACCCCCAGCCACAGTCCCCTCTGCCCCGGCCCTTGACCTGTGCACTCTGGGGGTTCCGAGGGCAAAGAGGCCTTTCTGGTGGGTGCTGAGTCCCCATCTGAATTCCCGGTGCCCTCCCCACCGCGGTCCCAGCCCCTCTGGGGCAGCGGGCACCCCTCGCCACGGTCTCGGGGCGGGAGCTGCAGGTCTCTGTGCCTCATGCCTTCAGGGCACCGGCCGCCTCGCACGCCTGTCACCGCCGCCTCCTCCCCGTTATTTA
The DNA here is from genome assembly GCA_013399895.1 of Serilophus lunatus. Taxonomy (NCBI): domain Eukaryota; kingdom Metazoa; phylum Chordata; class Aves; order Passeriformes; family Eurylaimidae; genus Serilophus; species Serilophus lunatus. The sequence continues at coordinate 2,001,674 of VXBA01005600.1, read as the reverse complement.
CATCCGTCTTTAGCAGTCTAATTACCCGCTTTATTGCTTTCGCCCGAGGGAAGCCCGGGGACGGCGGCGCAGGGGAGGACCTACCCCGCCAGCCCCCGCTCCGCTCCGCACCGCCCGGGGGAAGGGGGGGGACACAGAGCTCAGCCGGGGCCGCCTCCGNGGGGGGGGATCGGAGAGAGGCTCCAGAGGCGGCCGGGACCCTCCACCGCGCCGGGAGCCCCCCGGGGAGGGCCGCGGGGCGCTGCCCCACAGCCTGCTCTCAGCGTGTTGCACCCAGGAGATCTGCTCCGGCGGAGGAAAAAAACCCGACAGGATAGATGGATTTTCAGATAAGCAGCGGAGGTAATTTATTGGCCTTTATGCTCTTCCGATGGAGTGGGGGAGAGGCGGCGGCATCGCGTCTGCACATCATTAAACGGGTTTACTCCGCCTCGGCCAAAGGAGGCTCCCCTCCGTCCCGGAGCTGCCGCGGGATGCCTCTCGCAGCCCCGGCTCCATCACCGAGGCGAGTCCCGGGCCGCCCCCGGCCAGGGCCCGGAGCCCAATGAGGGGCCACCGCGCCGGGGTGCAGCTCCCACAGCCCCGAGGGGAGCCCCAACCTCTCCCCGCTCATCCAGGTTGTCCGCGGCGCACTCGCTCTTCCAAACTCATCTAAATTACATCAATAACAGAGCGCACTCTTTAATGAGCTCTCAACTTTAAAGACTTGAAGGATATTAACAAGCCGCTTGACAAATGGTGCTTAGAAGCACATTAAAGACGCTGCTAATGGAGCGCATAATGACGGCTAATTTTCGATCAGATATAAATTAGAGCCCCAACAGTTATTTGCCTTAAGGACTTTATGTAAATGATCCTGTTCTGTATAAACGGGGAGGCGAGCCCAGCCCAGCCCCGCTGTGCCGGAGAGCGGTGCCACAGCCCGACGGGGCGCGCAGCCCCGGCCCCACCGCCGCGCAAACACCGCGGGGCTGCGCGCCCGCACTGCCGCCCCCCGCACAGCGCCACAGCTCCCCCCGCACTTTCCTGGGCTGGGGAGGAGGAGGAGGAGGAGGCCGAAGGCTGAGCCCCCTCCGGGGCTGGTCGCGGGGGCAGCGGTGCCGCAGGGGAGGACGGTGCCCGGCGCCCCGCGGAGGGCGGGGACAGGGGCGGGGGCCCATCTGCGAAGCCGCGTCCCGCACACACACACACGCTCCCGGGGCTGTCCCAGCTGCCGCCCGGCGCTCTGCGAGCGCCTCTTTTCTTCCTCCGTTGTTTTGGCTCGGAGGTTGTGGCGAGTTTTGGGGCAGGTTGGTTTGTTTGTGTTGGGGTTTTTCCTATTTCTTGCCCCTTTTTTTTTTGCCAACAAGTGCCGGCTGGGAGCCCAGCCCCGGGCCAGGGAAGGCGTGACCTACCCCACGCAGAGGCCGCGGCTCCTGCCCGCAACCCCCCCC
>VXBA01005600.1:1965675-1986909 GCA_013399895.1 Serilophus lunatus | reverse complement strand
GTTTGTTTTTAGCTTGATACTGTTTTTAATGATGTTCTTGAATACTTCCGAACGAGGAGGTCGGATCTGACAAAGCTTTTACAACCCTTAAAACTTGTCTGCCTTAAGTGCTGGCAGCTGTGGAACGGCTCTTAATGAGGAGGGATGCACTCGGGAGTGCCCTGCCTGCAGTCGGCCCGTGTGCCCTGGTGACCGACGGCGCCCTGCGAGTGTTTCCACAGCAGGGTCGGGAGAGAAGGGGCGGGGTGCGGGAAGCTCAATTACTGCCGCCCATCCATATACATACCGCCAGGGCACGCTTGGGGGGGACATGGGAGGAGATTAGGGGCAGCTTGTAGCAGTGACTGGATGCTCCCCTTTTGTTTGTCCCCCTCCAGGTTTTGTTTCGTTAGCTGGTTTGTTTGTTTTTTGGTTGTTTTTTTTCTCCCATGAGGTCGAGGCAGCCCTGGGGCTGGAGAGATGGGTTCGGGGCCAGGATTTCCCTCCACCCTTCTCTCCCCCTCTCCTTTCCCACCGTCGTCCCAGGTGATGCTTTAGGGTGCCAGATCTCATCTACTGTTCCCATGGGTAAAGCCGGGAGCAGGCCCTAGGGGGACCTGAAAATTTGGTCCTGGAGGGATGACTCCAGGAGGTGCTTCCAGAGGGTCAGGGCTGGGCTGGATGCCCCGGGGCTGAGGTCTTCTTGCTGCCTGGCCCCTGCTACCCGTTTCTAGGGAAGAAGGGAAAATTCCTCTCCTCGACCAGATTGAAGACAAAACCCTCCTCGGGACTTTTCTGTCCTGTCACCCACCTGCTGCAAGGGTTGCACAAGAGGTACATCTTGAATGTAGTTTAGTTCTTCATCTTTCTCTAACACCTGATGCCCTCCTGTCTCTCCAGGAGGAATTTTCATGGCATGTCATAGTATGCTGCAGTACACTACACTGTGATTTGTATGTAACAATGGGCATGGTTTTTTTTATTATTTTTTTATTTTTTTTAAAAGCCCCAAAGGCAGGAGATATGTCAGCTTAGAAAGAAGATGGTTCAACCTGTGCTCATCAATTGCTCAGAATCTTATAAATGAACCAGAAGACTAGAAAAGTTCAGGAAGCTGACAAGTAAGGGTTACATGCTTGGAAGCCAAAGAAACTGAAGTTCATCAGTTAGCATAGGCCAGTTGCTTTAGATACTAAAAGGAGGTATGTATGGAGAAACAAACCCAAAACAGGTGTGTAGAAAGAATATAATCTTGCAGACAAATGAGGGGAAAAAAGTGATGAAAAGAGTTTTGCAATATTTCATTCAAAATTATGCTCCAGCTGTGGGCAGGAGCCTGTTCTCTGTGGGCTGGGTGAAGCCTGGCTTGGGAAGGAAGGGAGGCAGGGCTGCTTTGCAACTCCATTGTTTTGGGACCTGCTGCAGAAGTCAGAAGGCTTGTGTGGGGTTTGATATTCAATGTGCATATAGTTGTGTTTTAGCAGGGGTGAGCTCTACGTTTGGCTGTCGTTTTCACAATCTTGTAGATCAGCTGTGTCAGCACAGCCTTTATAAATCCCATTTTTACCCAAGATTTATGATGTAGCTGTAAATGTATGCTCCAGACTGGTATCTTCCATAGAGAGTTTTAGTAAGAAATCTTATTTTTAGAGGGTTAGTGCATTTATTTTCTATGCCTAGGATACATGATGAAAAATGTAATTTGTAATGCGGCATAATAAAAATGGATGATGTTTGAGGGAACAGCAGACTTGCTCCTGTACCTACACAATATATCTTTTTGGTAACATTTTGATAATGATTTTACATGTGCATTATAGCAGTGTGAGAAGTAGTGACCGTGCATCAGGCAACAGAAGGAGATGCTGTGTCAACCTTGACCTTATTAAGACCACTATGTATGTATAAAGAAGCTAAGCTGCTCAAAGAAGCAGGGAAGAAACACATATTCAGCGAAGATATGTGGCTAGATTTTACTTTTATTTATTCCACTTTAAGTCGGGAAAAAACAAGTAAATTGAAAGCATCTTTGCAGAATTAATACATGTGTGACTGTTCTAAACATTTCAGTGTTCTTTAAAAATTCAGCCAGACCTGGGAATACTTGGGTTGCTTTCTTCTAAGAGCTGAGAAACACCACCTCCTGTGCTGCTGTTTGGCAGGACTATGTATTTTAAAGAAGCAGCTCAGTGTTACATCTGGTTTCAAAACAGACTACAATTTGATATTTGATTCCGAGTGGGTATTGCCTTACCTGTTGTAAAGTAGGATTTCATTGTAAGCATTGCCTTTATTTTTGCATAAATCCACATAATGTGGTGGGAAACAGCAGATTGCTCTATCTGGTTCTCCCTAACTCAGGGACTTCACGTGCTTAAGGTGCTATGGGCACCTGCAAAGCAAAAGCCATGGAAATGACAAAAAAAAAGCTGGGCTGCTGCATTTTTGGTGGGCAAAGCTCCTGCCAAATCCAAGGCCAGCCATCAAAACAGTTTCACCTGAATGTAGAAGAGAGACTTAGGCTGTACTAGTAGTATTAAAACTAAGCAACTGCTAAGTGAGATCTCCAATCTTGTTTTGGTAGGGAGTTTTACTTGCTATTTTTGGTTTGGGTTTTTTCCAGGTAAGCCCAGCTGTCACGCAGCCTGGTAGCCACCACAAACTCACCTTTGCTATTGTTACCCATCTTTACCGCATGTTCAGTGACAGTTTGATTGCAAATAGCTGAAATTGAATACTAATCCCTGTGTTGGATGTGCTGGAGCCTTATGTCTTCTTGGTCCTGGAGTAAATTGAGAACAGGCGATATGGTAGTAAATGGACTTGATCATTTTTATTTTCATTAGGAATCTGACCAGCCAATGTCAGTGAAGAATAATTCCTCTTAACTATTTTAAATCATCAAGCAGCTTGTTTAGGAACCAGGATGATACATGAGGCTGCCTGCTCTTTTCCAGGCAGGAGTGGGTCCTGACAGAGCCAGGCTCTGCCCACTCCTGGTCCCTGGGCATCACTGGGGCTCAGCTGTGGGACAGTGCTGTGTTGTCAGCTCCTTGGAATGCCTGCTGTCCTCTGGCACGTTTCTGTGCTGAGAAGCACAACAGTGCTTGTTTCTGGCTGAGGTCTTCAGAGGCCACTACAACACCAGTAAGTAAAAGTTAATTGCAAATTTATTTCCATGTAGCAATAAGGGAAAAACACTTGGGGCCAGTTTCTGTTAAAGAAAAGGGGGGAAAAGCCTGTTCTACACCCATTTGATTAACCTATACTGTTAATCACTGCCAGGTTTATGAACCTCTATTATAAACTTGTTACTCTAAGGGATTTCTGTTCAGTGATTGAAAAACTGCTTTAGGGTCTGGGTAGGTAAAAGTAGTGAGAAGCACAAGTAGCAGTGCTGAGCCTTTGAAGAGGTGTATAAATAATTAGCAACATATTTCATAGGGTCTCTTTTCATCAAGATATACCATCAGACTTGGGATTTTATCAGAACGTGTCAAAAATGCGGGGAGAGCCCTAAATTTATTCCAGCATAACAATGTTGGTGTCTAAAATAATTTGGTGTATTAGAAGCTGTCTTAGGTCACAGGTAGCAGCACTGAACTGCTGTATCTGCTGAGCTTTCTTCAGAAAGCAGAAGGTGTCTGAAAGGTTCTGTACACTCTTGTGTCTTTTGAATTTTTAGATCTTAATTTCATGGTTGCACAACACACAATGTAGGTGAAAACCTGAACTGCATCTTAATAAAGCAAAGCGATGAATAAATAGTAGCCCATGCAACTTCAGAAGGCAAAGGGTAACACAGCCAGTAAAATACAAAACAAAGATGGGAAATTCTCAAAATATTCCAGTGGTGAGTAAGTGAGTGGAGGAAAACCACTAGGATATACCCTACCATACATGTCCCTGCCTGTGGAAGGGGGTTGGAACTAGATGGTCTTCAAGGCCCCCTTCTCACCCAAACCATCCCATGATTCTGTGATGCCCATGTATCTTGCTAAAAATGACAAAAACTTTGCTCTTATTAGTAAAATCCAAGCACAAATTCTAACGAAAATTGTGTATCTGGAAACTAATGGCATTGCAAGTGTCTTAGATACCAAGCAGAACACTGGTTTAATCATTATTTGGTTTGGCATCATTCCCGTTGGTGTAGTTTTTCTGTTTGTTTTGGGTATTTTTTGGTTTTTCCCTGTTTATGAGGAAAAATTATTTGCTTTTTAGGGTAATTACTTCTGCTCTTCCATTTTCCAGCGTCAATCCTGACCTCATTCCCACCTGGAGGAGAAGCTCAGTGGGCTTCACCGAACAAAGAATTCACTTGAGTCTCAACACAATACAGCATTGGCTGGTATGTGTGGGACCCCTGTGAGAAACCCACAGACTCAACTGCAGAGGTTATTTTAGCAGAAGTGTGTTGGTCTCTGCTACTTTCAGAAATGCTAATGGGACTTCAATAAGGTCAGGACTTTGAATTTGGAAGCTAAAGCAAGGATTAAGTTCAGTTGTTTAGATCACTTCCTCTATTAACCTGAATAGCATCAAGATTTCACTCTTCACCTTTTGTACCAAGGCTGCCCAGCTTCGAAGTCCGGAAGAATAAATCAAATTCTAAGTACGAACTTCATTTTGCCTCCAGTTCAAATCTTTGAGCTGAGTGGTGGTAATCTAAGTGCAAGACCACAGGTCAGTGAATTTCTAAGCCACGGGCATGAGGCATTTTCCACCCTTTCTACTTACATTAGGAATTACACAGACCTGTTTAAATAATGCCTACAGTTATTTTTTTTGTAATAGCTTTAGAGCTTGTGTGCATTTGTATTTTAAGAGACTAGTACTTAACTAGCTTTAAGTTGTTTTTGTTGTGCTTGTCAAATAATTCTAAAGGAATATGCTGCATTACTGAAAATGGTGTTCTCTGTTTGCATGTGATGTGAAATACAGAACATAACACAGAGTGAAATGAAAAGTTACAGCTGGTAAGTGGAAGGAGATAGTATCACACCTAATCCTCCCAGGCTTAGCTTGGCAGCACATGAGCTCCTAAGGAAAAACCACAAGGCTGAACTGGACCTGTGGGTGCCTGCGGGCACTGCCTGTGACTGGTGTGCAGACCGTGGGCAGCTGCTCCCTCCTGTCAGAGGCACTGGTGTGTCCAGGCAAGTGTTTGCCCACCTGAAAAACTCTGCAGGACGCATGGACAGTTTGTCACAAACCCAGTGAACTTGGTGACCAAGTCCTAGCTGCAGTTCTGCACTGGTACATGTTTACTCCTCTGTCAAGAGTTACCCAAGTTAGCCTTTCTTATTATTTAAATTCTCCATTTTCCATTCTGCTAAGAGTGCTCTACTCTTTTTTTTTATGTTTTTATCTTTTTAAAACTTGTCTTTGCTACTCAAAGGGGGGGCTGTATGCAAGAGACTAATACTTAGGCACCAGGAAAAGTACAAAGCCAGCCCTTGCTCCTTAATAAAGCTCATTCTTCCCACGTTTGTTTTAAGCTAGAAGAAATTCTATACAAATCTATAGCAAAGCAAACCATGGAAAAAGCAGGTCTGTATTTTTTTGTCTACCTCTTCTGGTGCCTGCTGGAAGCTGACATTAACTTCTGTGTTTCATATCCCACAGTCAGACTGACCTATTTGGTAGCCACCTCTATGGCAAGTTTGCATTTTATTTTCACAGTAAGCCCATAGGGCAGGAATTACACTTGACAAGTGAGTGGAAACAGTGCCACTCATCTATTACATTTTAATCTGCTAATCAGGAAAATGAGCCTCTAAAGCACCTGACTTGCAGGAGGTCATCATTAGTCTGCCAAGGTATTTCTTTATTGCTATCTTCTATAAATGTATTTGATATGGCAACTCCTAGTTATGTTGGTTTGAACAGACAAGACGTACTGTTTATGGAAACAGACTTCTTAAAAGCAAGCCGTGGTGGCGGGTAAAGGCGGAGAGGTTGTTTACAATATTTTAAGCCAAACGGTTCCTTTGGCAGGAGGTTTTCTCTAACAAGTGAGAACAACAAGAATTAGCTTTCTCAGCATTTCAGCGAGCTGAGATTTTTGTCTGTAATGAGAAGAATGAGACTTGCTTGACATAAACTACAAAACAACACAGGAAAGATGAAGAGGGAGGGCAGAAATACATTACTGAAGGTGAGGAGAAACAACTTCTCTGTTCTACTGTGAATTCAAGATTCTTGCTCATTATAATGTATAATTACAGTTGGCATCCTTCCAGAGGAGGGGTTGAAAGAAGGTAGGTCTTACCAACTATGCTGAATTCTGCTGAGGAACTGACCACAGCACCATCCTACCTGAGTTTGTATAATCCAAATGATTCCTGTTTTATCCTTCTGTACCATGTCCTTCTTTATGTAGAAATGCAAATTATCTTTGGACTCCTGAGATTTGAAAACTGATTAGAATTTTTGTTCCTTCGTTAAGGGTAAAAATAGGCTATCCCAAGATAGCCCCCCAAATCATATACTGATCTGAGAAAATGGGAATAGCTTAGTTTTGTCATTAAATGAATAACTACTTTCAGCAACCAAAGCCAATTACATGGTCGTGCCTCTTATGAAATTTTGTTGTATTTCTGAATTTTTTAGCAGTTTAGCGACAAATTTACTACTGCCAGATTCTATTTGCTTGAAGTAGTATGTTCATCCATGTGTCATTAAAAAGCAAGTCTTTGATTTGCTCTCTAATATGTGAGTGAGAACAGCAGAGAGATTGCATATGTTGCAATCCTTATCTCCTTTGCAGTTCTACCAAGGAGCAGAGGTTGAATTCAGTGAAAAGACTGGGAAGTTTGGCTGAGTGGGTTTGGGTAGATGCATGTCTTTGCAGCCTCTAGGGCATGGTTTTCATTTTTTGAAACAAAGATGGACCAGGATACTGTAGGACAAAGTGAATATTTATTGATTTCAAGCTCAGGGTGATTGTTGGTGACCAGATATTTCCTGTGGAATGAAATTGTAGGGCTCCTACTCTTTTTTCCCTCCTTTTGTCTTTGAAGAAATTTCAAGGCTGGTTTGCATGGCTGGAGACCTGCTCCTTTCTCATTAGTAAATTGCATCATCTGAGCAGAGGTAGCTGTGAACAGATGACTCTGGATCATGGTTTCCTGGCTCTGAGATGCCTGTTTGTTTGGTGGTGTGGGGACAATGATTGATTTTCTTCTACTCTGGATCCCAAAGGCTCTTCACACCTTATATATCCTAGTTACATTGACACTTCTCTTTCCAAGGTCATCTAACAGCCTCAAAAGTGGAGTTGTTTGTTGGTTTCCCCAACTCCTGTTGGGTGTTTCATGGCAGCTGTATCAGCTTTGCTCCCCTCCTTAACCTGTAGTGCATCATGTGTATGTGTTGCTTCAGTTCACTGAAGGCTTGCAGCAGGAAACTGGTGAAGTAACCTGGTTGGACAGGGATAGTAGAGAGGGAGAAGCTAAGGCTCTATATACTGGAACAAGTGATGTCTTGTAATGTAACCTGATATCCTTCTTGGACAAGGTGACCTGCTTAGTGGATTTGGGAAAGTCTGTGAATGTTGTCTGCCTGGATTTTAATAAAGCCTTTGCCACAGCATTCTCCTGGAGAAACTGGCTGCTCATGGCTTGGATGGATGTATTCTTTGCTGGGTGAAAAGCTGTTTGGATGGCTGGGCCCAGAGAGTGGTGGTGCATGGAGTTGAATCCAGCTGGTGGCCACATACAAGGGCTGTTCCCCACAGCTCAGTATTAGGAGCAGCCTTGCTTCAATACATTTATCAGTGACATGGATGAGGGTATTGAGGGCATTCTCAGTTTGCAGATGACAGAGTTGGGCAGGAGTGTTGGTCTACTGGAGGGTAAGAAGGCTCTTCAGAGGGATCCGGACAAGCTGAATTGATTGCCCGAGGCCAAATGTATGGGGGTTAAATAAAGTGAAGTTCTGGGTCCTGCCCTTGGGTCACAACAACCCCGCACAGTGCTGCAGGCTGGGGAAAGAGTGGCTGGAAAGCTGCCTGTTGGAAAAGAACATGAGGGTGCTGGTGAACAGCAGCTGAGCATGAGCCAGCAGTGTGAACAGTCGGCCAAGAAGGCCAACAGCATCCCGACCTGGATCAGAAATGATGTGGCCAGCAGAACCAGGGTCTCTATGTAGTCAGCTCGCTGGTGAGGACACACCTTGAGTCCTGTGCCCAGTTTTGGGTCCCTCAGTTCAAGACAGACATTGAGGCACTGGAGTGTGTCCAGAGAAGGGCAGTTCTGGAAGATTCTGGAGCACAAGTCTGAGGAGCAGCTGAGGGAGCTGGGGGTAATTTGCCTGGAGAAAAGGAGGCTCAGGGATGACCTTATCACTCTCTACAGCTACCCGAAAGGAGGTTGTAGCAAGATGGAGGCCAGTCTTGTCTCCCAAGAAACAAGTGATAAGACAAGAGAAAATGGCCTCGGGTCGCACAAGAGGAGGTTAGTTTGGGTATTAGGAGAAATTCCTGCACTGAAAGGGCTGTCAAGCATTGAAACAGGCTGCCCAAGGAAGTAGTGGAATGCCTGGGGATACTTAAAAGACATGCAGATGTGGCACCTGGGGACATGATTTAGGGGTGGGCTTGGCAGTACTAACAATTGGACTAGATGATTTTAAAGGTCTTTTCCAATCTAAAAGATTCTATGATTCTAAGTCTTACCTATGCAGCTTTCCATCTGTTTGAACACAACTGTGTGCTGCTTATTAATATTTCATCAGTATTGCACATGCATGCTGCGAAGAGTGGGGCTTATCTATGTACAAAGTGGCTATTGATAACTGGTCCTGTATGTACCTATAAATTTCAAGAATTTTATTACAGAAGTGATCCTTTTTGCCCAGTTCCACTCTGTTGCTAGGGGCTCCACCTGCTTGTGCTTATTTTATCTCCATGTTAACCCATGTTTTTTTGATTATGTAATGAGAATAGCTAATGAAAATCAAGATTTTTTTTTTTAAAGATCTTAAAGCAACTAAAGAATTCTTATGAAAGAGTTTAAGGAGAATTATTTGGAACTCTTTATTCCCTTTATTTCCTGATGACAGTGGTATTTTCTTCAGAGATGTTGAGGGAAAATAAAAATGTGTGCTAAATCCAAAGGGGTGTGTATTGCAGTGTATTTTACCTACAGTCTTTGGTTCAGACCCTGGTCTGTTATGAAGTCATAAAACAGTTAATTGTGATTGTAATAAGAGATGCAAAACAAGATTAGATCTGCTAAGCAAAAAGCAGGAATTATATTGAACTAAAGGTTTATGGGGTTAGTCCTAGTTACATCGGGTAAGGAGAAAACCATTCATGTCTTGCATAAGCATGTAGGTATATAGAAAAAAAGTTATGAGGTTATCTATAATCTATTGAACTTTATTTTTGTCTATATGATAAAAGATATATTAAAATCATCAAGAGGAAAATTAACCAAGTTTTTTTCTACAAGAGTTCTTATTTGAAGTCTATAGTGTCAGTTTTGAAAACAGGACATTTTCTTGTTTTGTGTGTGTTTTTCCCCCTCATCACTCATACGAACTCTAATTAACCAGGTGCCCATATGTTTACATAGAAAAACAAATGGTCTGTATATTTCAGCAGCTGCTTAACAAGCCACCAGCACAATCAATTAGATTAATCCCAGGAAATAAAACTTGAAATAAAGATGATATCTGAAATCATTTTTATTCATGGTTAGAGACCATGCAGATTCTTTTGACAAGTTGAAAAATCTTATGGGTGATGTTGAAAACTTCAATGTACAAGTGCTAATTCAATTTGAGGGCAAAAAAACCCTGTCTTGATAGAATGGTTTCTGTAGAGATATTACTAGAATAGCAAACCCCCAAGCAATACAAAGGCAGCCTGAGTATTGTATGCTCATTACCTGAATTTTCAAACACTTAACAACTGTGAGAAGTATGAATATGCAAAGCTTCCAGACCCTGACCAACATTTCTTATTCTTTCTTATTCCTGGAATGAAAAGCCAATGGTTTGTCATTGCCTATATATATATATATAAAACTGCTATTGACTCAATTTAAAGTTGCATATGATATAAGGTCACAGGTCTTGAACTCGGCAGATCATTTAAGTAAATCAGCTTCTTCGCTAGCTGCAGCATCTTAAATATGTGTGTGAGTGCTCTGTTGAATTGGGCCTAAAATTTCGGCTCTTGTATCTTCACAGCTGTTATGTAGAAGAGATAGAAGTTGGACCTTGCATAGACAGCACAATATTAACAATTTATTAATTCACAACTGTGGAGATTAAAATATTAAAATGGGAATGAATTCTTGCCTTTAATGGTAAGGATCCTAAACAGTCATCCTCATCTCTAATAGAGAAGACATATAAATGAGAGACTTGCAGTGAATGTCTTATATGAGGGAATGGTTTGAATAAGAATTGCCATCCCATGTGGAAGACCCCTTGACCTCCGTGAGGTTTTCAGGGACTTATTGCCAGGCTGAGTCAGAAGGCTGCAAAGGCAGTGTTAATTTGCCTAATTTTAAGTTCTGGGCCAGATTCTGCAAGCTCTTGTTTGCACATATAGTCCATTATGTCTGAATATTTAGTGGCAGCATTTTATGGCATACCAGCCCTGATGTTTTAAATAGTGAAATACCACACTGGCATTGTTGCATGACCCTTATCTTCTGCTTTTTTTCACATAAACCACACCACCAAATATTGACGGACAAAAAAACCCCTGAGATCTTTGTGCAAGACTTGGGATCTAGTACTTACTGATGAATGCTCAGAGCTTTGACATCTAGTCTTGCAAAAGACAGTAAAAACTACATATGTGGGGCCTTTTTTTAAAGCTAAGATCATGTTGCTATAGATAAAGGACATGAGCCTCTGCAGGTTAAGGCCAACAGGTCAACAACAAATCTATTTATATTAGATTGTCTCTTTAATATAAGACAAACTTGTTTTAAAAATTAAAAATCTGCATTGTGTCTAACATCGAAGAATGCCACAAAAAAACCAAAAACAGTTGCTCTGCAATGAATTCTTTTATCTTTTACAAGCCAAGTTTTTATTCTGTACAGACATTAAATGATTTATTCTGGATGTTTTCTTTCAAGCTACTTGTAGCCTTTCTCCTCCTTGCTAATTCTTCTGGTGCTGTTTGCAAGTGACTTTTCAGCTGCTTGAACCCCTTGATCATAAGATTATTTAATTGGAAAAGAGCTCCATGACCCTCAAGTCTGACCATTAACCCAATACTGCCAAGTCCACCACTGAACCATGTCCCTAAGTGCCACATTTACACATCTTTTAAAAATCTCCAGGTATGATAATTCTATCACTTCCCTGGACAGCCTGTTCCAGTACTTGACAATGTTTTCGGTGAAGAAATGTTTCCTAATCTTCAATCTCACCCTCCCCTGACACAATCTGAAGCCGTTTCCTTGTGTCCTATTGCCTTGTTACTTGGGAGAAGAGACTGACCTCTATCTTACTACAACCTCCTTTCAGGTAGTTGTAGAGGGTGGCAAGTGGATAAATAGCCTACGCCAATTGGTTATGGCAAAAGTGTTGAGGCTCCAAGAAAAGAGTTGGGAACACTTATATTTGCTCCAGGCTCCCAAAGTCTCAGTGCTATGGAAGTTCATGTCAACGGGACCTGTTAGAGCATGTGTTTTTACCTTCCCTTCAGTCTGAATGCTCCTGCTATCTTTCGGTGGAAATCAAGTGCCCAGTCAAGCACCACTTGGTTGTGCTTCAACATGGAGATAGGTGGTGATATGCCCTGGGAGCTGGAAAATGCTTCGTGGTCCTCAGTGTACACTAAATTACAGTGCAGGAGTGGAAGGGGAATGTCACTGCAGTCTGGAAATGAGGCTGGGATTTGAAATGAGACTTGCTAAAAGCACAGCTGCTTGCTTGTTCATCAGCACCCCACAGTGAATTTTCTCAGTGGACAAATTTTCTACTGAAATTTTCCATGTCCCCATTTCTTTAATCTAAAATGTGAAAATCAGTTCAAGTTTCTGCTTAAATATTGTCCAAAAAAATGTGTCTACCTACTTGCCTGCTGTAAATGTGTAACAATATATGTACTAGCTGACACATGCATTCTATGCATTTTACTGAGTTCAAGGAATTTGTTTATGATAAAGAAACCTGATGGTCTCTAGAGCACTAAATAATTTGTAAAATAAGTGTCTTGTGAAAGAAGGGAAGGAATGGTGTCACTTTTACATGCCCCATGTTCAGAGCATGACTCAGTCTTAACTACGGAGGGCACTGCCAATTATGGACTGGGGTTTAAGGTTTTAGCTGCTGTGTGGCTTCCTAGCTAAGAATTGACGAGTAAATTGAGGAATAATCAATATGCTGCTGCTTCCTGGAGTTGTACACATTTCCTAATAATCAACTCAAATTTCTGTTTGGCCATCATTCTTGAGGATGATCAGAAAAGACGAGGTTAGTGAGAAAAAATGAAGCATCCTATTGCTTTAGACTGTGCTATGTCTGACTTATGCAAAATGATGTTACTTGGTGTTAACTCTGTAGCTTTCCTTTTGCATAAGAAGGCTGGGTCTGTATTTTGGAATGCTGAATAGAAAATTAAAAATGCAGGCCAGTCTTTGGGAACATTTTACTTACTGTTTTAATAAACTTTTGTTTATGCCTAGAGGTGCCATTAAATTACCAGCCAGACATTAATATACAGTACACAAGGGATCTTGTATATAAGCAATGATTATTACTGCGTGACTCAGATGAAGCTTGCTATACACCCAGATAGCTGCTGGATGGGAGGTGAAAAGTGAATAAATATCTCTGGAATAAAAAAAAAAAAGTGAATCTCTCTGGATAAAGTATAGTGGTACTTAGGCAGTGAATGTGCTAGCTGGTCAGTCAAATTTAGAAGAAAGCTATTCTTCCAGAGAAGAAGCATGACTCAAGGAGGGAGTGGTCTGTCATGGCAGAAACACTTCTGCTTTCTTTCAAAAAATAATAGAAGGCAAGCACATGGTGTGAATGATCCTGGAGCTAAAGGTACTAAGCATTTCCAAGCCAAGTATTGTTCTGGACCCCCTTAAACAAGGAGTCTTTTTACACCACCGAAGCATCTGCTTCAGCTGCTGATTCTGAGAGCGCAGGCATGTTGGAAATGGTTAATTCCAAACATGGCTTGCTTTCTATGCTACTGTGTCCACAGTGAGAATAGCATTTAAGGAAGCAAAGACTGCAAGAACAAGCTGGAGTTAAATGTGGGCCACGGACACCACACTGCAAAATCATCTCAGTAAAATCAGACAGATGTATTTTGCTGCAGGTCTCGTGATTGCATGCTTCCACAGACAGGTACAATTTCAAATGCAGGACTGCAGGAGTGTTGTAAGTTCATCTAGAAGGAAGAAATTCAAAATCCCTCCAGCTCCTCAAAAAATGTATGCCAATTAATTCTGAATTGGGATTTTCCTTTACATTTGATCTACTTAAGAATGCACCACAAGGAAAGCTTCCTATGAGGAAAGCTTAGAAATGCTCTCAGGGAAAAGGCACCATCGTAACTCTCCCACTTCCTAAAGGGATCAGGGTAGAACGCTGCTTAATGCACATCCTCTAAAGGAAATATAGGGCCCTATCTAATACAGCCTCTTCAGGTTCTTCTGAAAAAAAACAAAAAACAACCAGATGATCCCTCCCCATCTGTGCTCTGCTTTTCATTTCCTTACTGTACTTGCCAAATGATTTGTACCTACAAAAAAAGGAAAAATAGTTCCTTCTCTCATTTACTACAGTTCAAGGCGCTGGCATTAAAGCTGCTTACATGGAATGAAATGGAGGACATTGGATGAGACCTTTCTAAAGAACACTACAAAATTCCCTAAGGTGACCTTGTGTGGTATAAGCTGGCAGGCAGGGAACAGTGCTGCTTGGAAATCTTGGAAACCTGATTATGTTGTAGGAATACTTCAATTCCACAAAAGAATAATTCTTTGTTTTCCCCATGAATAGGAAAGAGAAGGCAGAGTGTCCCAGAGGTAGATCTCTTCAGCAATGTCCCAGTAAAGGTGTAGGGCAGATGCTGAACATGAGGGAAGGAAGGAGTGAGAGAATTTAGCAACTGTGCCAAAAAAGCAGACGTGGGCGTTCGAGCACTGGATGTAATAGAGGTGCAAATGTCTTGCCTCCTGGTTTGTGAGGCAGTAGTAAGGGAAATGAAAGGAGGTTGTAGCCAGGTGGGTGTGGGTCTCTTCTCTCAGGCTGCCAGTGACAGAACAAGAGGACACGGTCTTAAGCTGCGTCAAGGGAGGTTTAGACTGGATGATAGGAAAAAGTTTTTCACAGAAAGAGTGATTTCCCTTTGGAATGGGCTGCCCTGGGAGGTGATGGAGTCACCATGCTTGGATGTGTTTTCTAAGAAGAGACTGGATGAGGTACTTAGTGCCATGATTTAGATGATGGTATGCTGTTAGGTAACGGGCCGGGCTCGATGATCGCAATGGTCTTTTCCAACCTTGTTAATTCTGTGAATCTGTGTGAATTCACAGTGGAAGAAGAGCAGCATGACAGGAGGCTTAGACAGAAAAGGCTTCCCCTTCAGGCCATGTCCCTCACGGTGCTGTTTACCTTGGGATAGTATGTAGCTAAAACTCCTACCTCAGCATCACTTTAATTCTCTGCTTCCAAGCCATCTCTTAGTTTAAATAACCAGTTTGGGCTGGACACTTCTGGAATAACAATTGCATCCAAAACTTTCATCAGATAGTGCTGACTTCATGATCTGTATCTGATTATTTCCAAAAAACTGAGACAGTCATGTTTTCCTTCTATTTGATGGTTGGAGGGGCTGTATTTCTGTAGTTTTGTTTTTCATTTATGTCACTATTTGCCAGCAAAACACAATTGTGTCCTTTGTTTTAGTTCAGCTTCATTCCCTTGTCCTCATGTGATACTGTTTTAGGCACAAAGCGTCCCAGTTTTTTTAATACTTCATCACTTATTAATGCCACAGATTGTGGGATGAAGAGTTGTCAGCATCCTCATTTTTTAATGTATTGACAGATATAATATCTGATTTGTTATTAGATAGCTTTTAAAGGATTTATTCCTCTCTAGTTATATTTTTCCTAATTATTTAGTGTATTTCCCAATAGTTTATCTCCCTTCCTGGCTCCACTTTTTTTTTTTTTTTCCTTTGCATCTGCTTACACATTTGATGTTTTTTCACTTAAATGTAAATCTGACACATCAGATCCCATCCATTAATGTGCCTTCATGCCTCTCTAGGAGAGGACTTGTGAGGATGTCAGCAGGAGACGGAGGAGGAGTTTGACTCAGTTCTGCCAGCGGGAATCTCCTGACAGCTTTGGCCTGATGCTCCCTGTTCCTGCTGAATCACCAATGGTTCTAATCACTGCAGCAGGTACTAATGAGGGCTATATTAAAGTGAGGTCCATTACATGGACATGCACTACAGTTACTTGATTGAAGTGTAAACATGCCTGGGTTTATGCTTGTACAGTACCTGGTGCAAAGAGGCCTTGCAATCTGTTTGAGATCTCTGAATTCTGCCCTGGTATAAACAATGTGAGAAAAAAAGAAATAAAAGAAGAATATCCTGATTCCAGCATTCTAAAGGGGCCTAGTGCCACATGGATAGGTGAGAACATGCACCTTTCTCTCAGAAGTGACATATGCAGCACATGGAAGCACTCATGTTCCTGCAGGGAACTTCCCTAGTACATTTTAAATCAAAAGGCCACATAGGCTGCGATCAAATAACTAGATTTGCAAATACTATGGAATTTAATGCAGGCAAATGATAGCACTGTCAAGTTACATGACTGTAAGATCCTCTATTTCCCTGAACTTTTTGAAAGATCTGGTTTACTGAGGGAAGAGCAGGCAAAACCTTCCTTTGTAAATCAGTGCCCTAGTATGATTAATATGAGGGTTGTTTTCCACCCTGCAGGGGAAATTGTGGTGGCTGGGGAGGACTGAATGCTCGGGCTGTAAGTAGTGAACAAGGTTTGATGTTCAAAACAGTCTCCAGAAGTCAATGTGCCAAGACAAGCACAAAGGATGTGTCCACAATGGCATCTTTCTATTGCAACATCATGCTGATCCCAAGGCTGTGGTCTCCTAAATGACCAAACTGGTTAGAGCTCTGTCTGGAATGCACTTTTCACTTTGCTTTTCTCCAGACTAATGGGGAGCTGGATCCTGGCCCGTAGTGAAGACAAGACACATGCAAAGATCCAAGAGGTATGAAGCAGCAGGTACTACAGCATGATGAAGCCAAACTGACATATCTCAGAAAGTGTAAAGTCTTCTCTGGCATTCTCTCCTCAGAGAAGCTACTGAATGTGCCCTGTTTCTCTGAACCTTTAAACTCTTTGGTAATAATAAAATCCAATGGGACAGACATAGGAGAAATCAGGCTCTACCTTCTATCCAGCTAAGAGAATACAAAGTGGGGAGCATGGACTACCCTTCCCCTTGGACAAGCCCTGCTACCTCTTCTTCTAGCAGTAAAAGCCAGCTTTCAGCAACCTTAAGACAAATCTTCTAGCATCAGGTTTCTCTGATGTTTGTTCCTTCCAGTCTTGACCTCTGTGACAGGTACCACAGCTAGGATGACTGCCCTCCTCTTTCTGTGATTTGCATGCTCTCCCCATTATAAGGGGTTAAAAACCCATGTAAAAAGTGTGTCTTTCACACTTATTCACTCAGGAATAAATCTGCTGCTTCTCCCCTGTAAAAACACAGCAGAGATTTTTATACTGAAACTGTTCGTGTTGTAGGTGTTTTGGTACAAGTATCATAATATTAGAAAGTTATTTTTGTGTCAGGAATAAAAGATATAAAAGTATCCTGTTATCCCTGAAGTCTCTTATTTAGCAGGTTAAATCCAGTCGTTCTCTGCGAAATCATCCAGAGAAGTTATTTCCTCTTTTTACTCTCGTTTTTCAGGTGCAAATATGGGCAGCTTGTCATGTTTTAAAACTAATTTTTTGTCTTGTATTTTTGAATTGCAGTTAAAGAAGCCCATAATTTGTATCAAGTGTACAGCTTCGTTATGCCAACTTTTTTTTTTTAATGCAACCTTCTCAATACATTATAGCTTTACTGTCTACTGGGGAACCATATTTCTGTGAAAAAGTGAGAAACATGAACATTTCTCTAAATCTACATGTTCTCTTGGCAGTCTATGGTGAGAAGGCAAGAAAATATCATGAGTGGAACATCAGTAAGCCAGGTTCTGTTTCTGCGTAAGAACAAGCAGGTTCTAGGAAAGGGATCAGCAAAGCCCCCATTTGTTGTCTTCTAAATTTTCTTCCTAATTCCTAAAATTATGGAATGAAAATTTCACACTAGGCTATTAAGTAAAAGAAAAATGGCTGATTTGTTGAATACCTACATATTTGAGAGGATCTTTTATTACAAGTTTCAAAGAAGGGATTATGCATTTAAAGTCTCTGGGAAAAAAATAAATCATACCATTCTAGAGATAAAACCAAATATTCACAAAACCTTTCAACATCTCTTAGCTTCTATTCAGGAGAGCTTGCCTATATGTGTGTTTAAGTCCCATTAAGTGCTGTTCTAAATTGAACTTGTACATAATTCCTACTACTGCATTATGCTAATGGTAGTAAGTCTTGCAACTGGCAATACCTAAGTGCTCACAGGCATTCAATAATATCCAGTAGCAACAGCCAAAAGATCCCTTGCAGATGCCTAAAGCAGTATAAGCACCTAGGCTAAGACAAAACAAAGACTTGTGAACTCCCCTTCCATAAGGAAATCCTGCTAATGGGATTAGTATAGCAACCTCTTGAAGTGCCTTAAAAAATCTGAGATCATGCCACTAAGTGCTTGTGAGAAATATAAATGTGTTGTAAACCGTCTCCCATATATTTCCACTTTTTCTCCTCAACTTTCCTATTTATAATTAACACCTCTCTTTATCTTGTTCATTCTGAATATCTTTGTTCTTTTCAAGTTAAATTATTTAATACTCTCTCTTCCTCTCGTTTAAGCTCTCTTTATCTCGTGATCCCCTCTCCTTTATATTAAAATCTCTCCTGTCTAAATGCATAATCAGATGACATCTGCTACTAGGGAGCTTAAAAATCCTAGCACACTCCCCAAAATAACTGTGCGGTTATTAGGCAGCAAGGTACGTTGAGCAGGTAAGAGGGTGGCTGCACAAAAGAAAAGGGCTCCTGATGGCACAAAGGGGAGCTCCCCTGTCGGCATCGGCCACAAACCACACCAGGCTGATTGTTCCTAGTGTGAATCCCAGAAATGTCCAGTCCACTTTTGCATCTTTGCAGACATGAAACCCAGTCACTGCTCACATGAACAGTCCTGTTGGTTTCAACAGACTACCTGTGAGCAATGGAGATTTGGTGTCACGTAGCTACGCGTGTCACGAAGCTTTTGCATTATGCAGAAGGAAGCACAGGGGCCTTTAGAGGCAGGAAAGCATCTGGAAGCCCCGAGGTATGTTTGCAGTTGAACAAGAATGAAAATGTGGTCATGTGAAATCAGAGGGAAGCTAAATTCTCATTCCCATACTATGGCTGAGCCACAGCTAAATACACCCCAGCATGTTTTTGTACAATTTAATGGACAATATACACGTGCCAAACCATTCCAGGATCAATTGAGTCCCGGTGGTTAATCAGGATAAGTATATTATCTGTATGGGAACCTGATAAGGAATGTGAAAGGCTGCAGGATACAGTTTTGGATGACTGACACCGAACTGTCCCTCTCTAACACTGACCAAATGATTCAGTACGGATGATAAATTCCCTGATAGCAGCATGATGCAGTCTTGCAGACAGATCTAGGATGCACGAGAGCCTGGCCAATTATGCAGTTCATTTGTAGTGTTTTCTTCCTTCTTGCTCCACCCCGGTAGGACAGGGCAGGGCTTTCAGAATGCTTTCTTGTTTAAAAGCAGGAACAGTTTCATCTGTTTAAGAGACCTCTATGCTCAGCACAATAAGAGCAGAACAGTTTTTAAACAAAACAGCTGAAATATCTTTGTACAAGTCTTTTGATACACAGCTTAGAATGTCTGTATATGATTTTAAAGATTACAGGAGAAGAGAACCTCATGAACCTGTGTATTTTGTAACTCAGCTGGCAAAAAATGTTTACTGCAAACTTCAGATCTCTAGGAAACAGATTTATAGACAAAAACATCTACTCAAACCAACAGAGTCTCATTAAAGGTTATCTTTTTATTTTGAATATAGACAAATTTAAACTTCCTAAGTGAGGTATCTCATTCTTCTTTACAGAAGAAGAGACAGGCTTGGGACCAAGCACAAGATCCACCCTCACTTTGGGGAGCAAATCAAGAAGCATCTTCCAGAGCCAAGGACTGAACTTGAGGTTTCTATCCTTTGCCAATAGATCTGCTGTGAGCAAATATCTGAAACTTGTTGGCAAAACGGACCTAGAATTAGCTTTAACAGTGGCCAAGATTAAAAATTCCTAATTAGTATCCACTTGCAAAGAGTGAAGGGCAGGATTAGTACCATGTAAATGCTATGAGGCAAATCAGGGTGAGATTGCTGCCTTTACTGCATGATTGAATTTTATTGCCAGGCTGAGCATCCTCCATACCTGCTCCTTCTTTGCATCTTCTGCAGCTTCTGCAGAAACTGATAATCCAGCAACTTCATTCACTATGAAATTTGTCTGTGTCCAAGCGCTCAGATTTTGACCTCAACAAATCACTTATTATGATGTTTCTCCTGAATTGTGCTGAAGCTGTCTGTGCCTCCTAGCCCTGCGGGTGCAGAGTGAGGCCTCTGCATCTTGTAATGCATCAGCCTGGCTGGAACCATCAGCAAAAGGGCTGAAAGCCTCCTTCCCATCTCTGTGAGGAGCTCCGGGGCTCTATACAAATTCACAGAGAGACCACGTGGGAAACACTGGACTTCTCCCTGGTTCTCTGCTGTGTCCAGATCAGGGGGCCTATGCTCTTGCTAGTGTGTTTTCAGACCCACACAGGAAAAGACGTAAGTCTCTGACCTATGAAGGGGACAAATGTCCTAGAACTGGGGACGCCCCACCTGTGAGTGCGTATCCACACAGAGATCTTACATAATTTATATGATAAACCTTAACTTTAAATCTTCATCATGATTTATCTTTCCCGTGCAGTAATCAAATTCTCCAAGTAATGAGAACCTACTCTCGTTATAATCACAGCTTCTTTAGACGAACACCCTTCATGCATTTATTTTCTCCCACAACATTCAACCCCCAGTGGCTGCACAGACAAATGCAGTGGGGTTTTGCGATTTGGCCCTTCGGAGCAAGGACCGTGCGATCCCATTCCCATACAGGCCACTCACTTAAGAGCTCATCTCGGTGATCCTTGTGGGGCCCCTTCAACTCAGAATATTCTGTGATTCTGATTCCGTAATTCTGATTCCGACCAACAAGTACTCCAGTAAACTTTATTGAAATGTCTAATCACTTTAAACCACACATTTTGGATCCACTTGCGGGTGGGAAAAGAAGACATGTTCCTTCTACATTTAAAAAGTTCAACTGTGATGTATCCACGTTTCCCAGCCCAGCCTCCCAGGATTCACAGAAATACGCCCCTCTTGGAAACCGCAGCGGAGCTTGGAGCTGTAAACACTTATTTCCTCGGTAGCAGAGAGAACAGAGCCTGTGGCGGGGCTGTTCCCTTAGCCTGAATACATCCAAATATACCCACAGGGGGCTGTGCAGCAGAAACTCCTCCAAATGTCTGGGAGTCCCGCCGCAGAGCTGCCCCGTGTGATCCTGAGCAGCTGGATGGCAGAGCGGCTCCTACTGACCCGTCTCCCTGCCGGTGCCTTTGGAACGCGGGGGTCGTGGCCGGGCAGGGATAACGGATCCATCGGGGAAACGCCACAAGAAGGGAGTAGGGAACGGGAAGCGCCGATCAAGCAGCGGCCTGAGGTTTTAAGATACTCTGTTTTGATGGAAAAGTATTTAGCACCGGGACAAACCAGGGAAGCGCCCGCGGCTGGGAAGCAGCTGTCGCTGCGGGTGCTCCGGCACAGCGGCTCATGTCGCGACAGGGGGTTTGTCCTGCGGGCTGTGCCACGTGCCTGTGGCTCTGCCCAGAACGGACACGGAGGCGCCTCCTGAGCTCCCGAGAACTCCCGGGCGATCACGACCCACGTGTCCCTGTCCGCACCCCGGTGACAGGTGCGTGACACCCGCCCGTCGCCCCCGGCTCCCGCGGCA
>VXBA01005600.1:1949747-1965285 GCA_013399895.1 Serilophus lunatus | reverse complement strand
CCGGCGGGAGCTCAGCCCGGCCCCGCACGGCCCCGCACGGCCGGACCCAGCCCCGCCGGGCAGCGCCATGGGACTGCTGGAGCGGCTGCGGAAGGAGTGGTTCATCCTCGGGATCGTGCTGGTGATCGCGGTGGCGCGGCTGGAGCCCGGCGTCGGCGCCAAAGGCGGTGAGTGCGGGAGCTGCCCCCCCGGGAGGTGCGGGGTGTGCCCGGAGCCGGGGAGCCCTCGGGAGCCCGGCGGTACTTCGGGAACTCCGGTGCCGCCCGTGCGGGGCTCTTTGCGCTGCCCTGGCTCCGGGGGACGTGCCCGGGAACGTGCCCAGGTGTGCCCGTGCCCGGGAATGTGCCCAGGTGTGCCCGTGCCCAGGTGTGCCCGGGGCCGGAGCAGTGCCCTGCTCTCCTTTGGGGTTGGTAGCGGTGGGAGCCGGGGCGGCGCTGGCTGTGGGTGCGCCCCTGCTGAAGTGAGCCGTAACTTGCCGAGTCCCGGCAGCCCAGCGGGGGCAGTTCTGCCGTCCGTGAGCTCCCCCCGGGGCGTAGCTTGAGCCACACTGTGGTAAAGTCTCAGGGGCCGGGCATTTGCTTTAATTTTATAGTAACACAGTTTTATTTTATTTTATTTGTTGGTTTTTTCCCCCCCTTGTTGTCCCCTCTTACTTGCTCGTGGAAGACGAGGGCAACCAGTGCAAGTCGCCCTGTGCAGAGTGGTGCCCGATGCTCACAGTGAGCAGAGCAGAAGGAAGGTCTGTCCTTTGCCGAGCCGTGAGGTCTTGTGTGTTTCTTGCAACAGGAGCTGATGAAATAGCCAGAGTTATTTAAACATAAACAGCTTATCTTGGAGTATATGACTTTATCATATAAATGCTGGTCAGTGTCCATTGGAACTTCAGCTCCAGGTGTTTGCAATTTTCAACAGCAAGTTAAATTTGATATTTCTTTTACCTGGTTGTTCTCTGAAGATTTAAGAAAAGGGATGTATAATGCTCAAATAAAATTCCCTTGGCAATTCCATGTTATGCAGGAGGAGGAAGAATCTAGCTGTGCATTTATGTGCATAGATTTTGTATTTTTTTTTTTCCTTAACAGCTGAAGTTTGAGCATAGACAGCTTCTCTGAACCCAGGAGCCACCCTTCCCCTCCCTCCCCCCTTACCTTCTGGGGAAAAAAAGAAGGTGATTTTAAAAAAAATATGGCTCTGAACAACTAAGGCTCCAGTACTTCATGGAGCTCAGGGTAGGCAAATTCCTGCTGTGCAAAGATCCCTTCTAACATCTGTGTGCCCTTTTGCACAGGTGAATAGGACCCACGTGGAGCTTCTTGCAGAATCTTGCATTCTTTAAAGATGATTCTAAATTGATAATATCAGATATTTTGTCCCTTTCTGGTTTGACTGGCATGCTTATTGTTGGCAAGCCTTTTAAATGGAGCAGGAGAAAATTTTTCCTCAGCTTATTTCCTGCATGGGAACACTATGATGGAACACTTCATTTCATTATCCTACTGCAAAGAAGTGTCAGGCTTTGACATGGGATTGTTCCTGGGACAGGAAAATCTTGGGAGCATTGATTGAAACTAGTGAGCACGTGTTCCCCAAGGTGGTTATCCCTCTTCTGGATCTGTGTGATCTCAGTGCTCTGAGGAAGAAGAATACTTCTGTTCAACACCATATGAAGAAAGAGATGGGGGGTGGGAAATACCAATGTATAAAAAAACCGTGAGTTTGTTATCTTCCATCTGACATAGCCATGCACTGGAATGTGCCTTACTGGATGGAATGGAGGCTCCAGCATCAGTACCAGTGGAACTCTGTGCCATCAATAACAAAGACTTGTGTTGTTGTCACCTTCAGGACACAAGCCAAGCCATTTTTGTGTGTTTTCCTATTTGATAAATAAGCCCATTTGTTTCCTTTGTTAAAAGAATTTTTTTGACCAGGAAGTGACCAGAGATGAAGGATGTCTGTTGTGACCAGAGCTCCCTGGTCTCCAGGAGTGTGGGGCTGCTCTAGGGATAGAGGCTTTTCCTGTGAAAAGGAGTTTGGGTAGCCCACTGAAAAACCACAAAACAGAAATACTGAGTCTTTTAAGAATCCTTATTTTAGCCAGACTAACCCACTGCCTGCCTGCCTAGTGTGTTATGTGCATGTATACATATGCTCTAATCTTGTAAAAGATTAGAAACAATATATAATTGTGTATATGAAATACAGTTTTCTGTGTATATATATATTTATATAATCTTTGGGGTTTCCCCCCTGTATATTCAGTTAACATGCCATAATTTTGCAACTAGCCATGTGCTTTGTTGCAACTTTAACTCTTGCATTTCCTGTCTTAGTTGTATTTTACACTTCACCTGTGTTGGTTGGGTTATTTTTCTTTTTCACAGTTTTAGTGTCTCATCAGCAGAGTTCTCTCTGAGACCAGGATTTGAGTTGAAATGACTTGAGATGCAAATTTAGTTTGTACAGTCAAATCTGTCTGATTTAAGGACCTGACTCCAGTGTAACCATCAATGTGCCATTCATCTGAGAGAGCAGAAAGGTTCTTCTCTTCTGGAGTGTCAAGCAAAAGCCTTTGCTTGTTTGCTGCTCATGGCAACTTACAGTCACTTGTAGAGTTGGGATATTACTTTGATTCTAGGCAGGCCACTGATATTTTCTTTCTAATATAATATCTGCTTGAATGCTCCTGAAAAAATATCTATGTACATTTTGTGCTTGCTGGCCTCTGAAGGCAAAGTGTATTAAGACAATTCATCATTTTTATAGCAGCATAAAAAATTCTGTATTTTAATCTCCCTGAAAAAAGTATATAAAGCCATACAAATGTAAGCCTTGAGTAGAGAGGAGCCCTTGGTGGCGCAGGCACCTGCCCTTGCTGGTCTCACTGCAGCGGTGTCTGAGCTGTGTCGTTGTAGGGCTGGAAGGAGCCGTTCTGCCACAGCCCCGTTGTGAGGGAATAGTGCAGAGTTGTATTGGCTGAGGGAATCACTGCGAGGTGTGGCTTGGTTTCCTCTGTGCAGGCAGCAACACAGGTGTGTGTGTTGTGGGGCAAGAAGTGAGAGGTAAATATGTGATGATCTCAGTGGCCCTGGGAAGGCAGCAGCTGATGGTTTTATTTGAGTGTACACTTTGAGTTTCAGGATACTCGGATGTCAGAGCTGTGACATATTCCCTGTTTTCAAATTTCCAGAATTCACCTGTTAGTTCCCTATGGCCTCTAATCATGGAAGCCAAATTTGTGTGACACCATAACTCACTCTTCACTCGCTGATTTGTTTTGTTTATAAATGATTTGCATGCTTTCTAAATGAAAACCCCTCATTCTTTTTCTTAGAGACTTTAATGGTAAGGTTTTCTTTGGATACTTTTCTAAGTATTCTGATTTACTTTGATACATTATGTGCATATCACTCTCTCTTTGGCTGTAGTTCACTTTGTTCTCTCTGTCTGTATTTTTTAGGACCCTTGAAACCAGAAATTACCATAACTTACATTGCTGTTTCAGCTATATTCTTTAACAGTGGACTCTCCTTAAAAACTGAGGTACTGTAATTTCTCATTGCTTTCTTGTCATGCTTTTTAAAAAGTTTTGTGTTCTTTTTGATCAGGTTTGAATGCAATTGGAATATTGAATGATTGTGCTGTTGTTGGTGGTGCTGGGAGGATGGCTAACATGAGAACATAAATATTGTGGAATAACCCTCCTTGATTTCAGAAAGTTCTTCACAAAGTAATGAAAATTATGAGAAAGAGAGTGTCAGTGAATTTCATGCATCCACAGAGCTTGGGTTGTTTGACTTTGCAGGGCTTTAACTAGATGGAAGTGGTGAATTTTGACACAAGATCTACACCCTGGATGTGTCCTACACCCAAGTCAAGGTGTGATCCAGGAGTGCTCTGGCACTTGCCTTCTGCCAAACCCTTCTGCACTTTGACTTGCCCACTTCTCAGCTGAGATACAGGCCAGAAAACTGTGAATCCTGGGGGAGATCTCAGTGGGCAAGCAGGTAGAGAGGGACTTTATGGAGTGTCCATGGCTCTGTAGGGCATGAAGAGAAGGTGTGAGCTCTCTGTGTCTCATCACACCTGCTGGTGTGCTGTGCAGGTAAAACTGTTTAGTCTGATGGCTACTGGATTGAGGGAGGCAAAGACCTGCTATCTTTGTTACCACACTGGGGAGGGGCAGCACAGTAGCTCAGGTCAGCTCAAGAGGCTTCCTCTGCAGGTACAATGCCAATATACAGGTACCAAGCCTTGGCAAACTTCTCCTATAGGATTTAGTTGTCTCACATTTTTCCAAGAACCTTTCAGTGCTGTGCAAAGGAGGCATGGAGAAAGCAAATGATGGCTCTGTGGCAGGAGGAGAAGCAGCAGCCAGAGTTGAAGTAAAACACTGCATGTCTCTGCTTTGCTAACAGGTGACATTATTCATATGTTGCATGGCACTAAAGCCTGAAAGGACCATCCTGATATTGTCCAGTTATCTCCTGATGAACTGGGGTTTGGGTGAGCGTTGTGCATTCAGCAGAGGAGGTTTCTATACCTGTGTTGTGGTTATAGTGGTGTTTGAATTGATGGCTGCCCTCCCCTTCACTCTCTGTTGGCAGTTCTGGCACTAGGACCTTTAGTTTTGCCAGTGTAAGTGAAGTGAGTAACTTTAGTCAGTTCTGTAGCAGTTACTTAGAGCCTTGTGGTCTTACGGGACGCAGGAGAATCGTGTTATCCAGTTGCCTGGGATGGTAATTAATCCTAAAGGAAATAGGCTGTGGAGAGGCACTTTCTTCCACAGACAAGAGGGCCTGAAACACAAACCTGAGTTGAATTAATGAGTGGAGTTTTCTGCTTTCAGATTTAGGAATCTTTGCACACAGAGAAAAAATGTCAAATTTTTTTCCCTTGCTCTGTTTTGCATCCTTGAGACTTTGTATTTGTAAAACAGCTGTGAGTGAAATCAGTAGCATTATCAAAGTCCTGATTAGATTCTCAATGCTAGGACACATCTGACTTTTTCCAGTTAAGTTTCCTGGGCAATATATTATCTCCTGCTTTGAACTTGCATAACTTTTTTCATCTAAAAGCAATACCAGAGTACCACTAAAATGGTACTAAAAGCAATACATTGATGGAAATGAAGCTTTTACAGGAGCTGATTTTTATGTCCAGGTAGCTGATCTCAGATTGTTGTGGGAGCAGCAGTTAGGGCTGGTGCTGTATGTCCAGCTTTATGTTTCATGAAGAAGCCAGGCCTTTCCTGAGTTTCTGCCACGGGGGTAGAAGATAAAGAGGAAGAAAACCATTTTGCTCATTGTACCTTGTGCTATTACTTCCTAAAGCGGATGTTAAAAACAATCCTTAAGTGTGTTAGCAGGCCAGGTCGTGATTTTATTAAAATACTTCAGGGCATGTTTGAATTGTTTAGGGCACAACTTAAAGTTGGTATTATTAGTCAACTAATACACCTTTTTATTGGATTGCCAAGTAAGTAGTTTCTGCTTTTGTCTTTATTTGTTCCTGGACTGTGTGTTGGCTGTTCTTGGATAGTATGTTAGTTAGATGGAAAGTATTGTTCGATATGCTTTATGAAAGGATAAAAGGTTGTATGTGTGTTAATGGAGGCCTTATGATAAACCTGACAAAATCAGAAATAACTAATGCTCTTTTAAGGTTACACTCAGGGGTTTATCTGGTGTGGAAGCACGTGCTCCAAACATTTTGCTAATGTGTTCAGAAAACATTTTATAGAATAAGTGGCAGTGTTTAAGTAGAGCCTGTCTATGCATGGCCTTGTTACATTTGCAGAACTAGTGGTGACTGAGGTCCTCTTACATTTGCAGCAATAGTCTGTGTCTAGGAACGACAAGAACATTTGATTCCACCTTAATGTAATGCTATTTCAGTTTGCAATGACTGGGTAGCTTGCTCTTTTAAAGCAAATACCTCCCACAGGGCCCCAGAAATTCAATCACATACTTGAGTTCTCCATTTGAATGAAGAATTTGGCAAGGCACTGAAAACACCGTTTGCTCTGTGTGGGTATTTGCTCAGAGGAGTCCAGCTCTGACCATCCTAAGGGACTCACACTGCCCAGTGAGAGGCTGGGATACAATCCCTGGAGGGTCTGAACTTCTGGCAGAGACAAGGGAACCTGTTCTGTCTGGTGTGCAGAAGCAAAGTCATAACTAGCAGCTTCCAGTAACTTTTTTGAGACTTCTGCATTTTTGAAAGCTATGGAGGTGGATGTGTGTTGGGACAAACCCTTGAACTCTCTGTGTGTTGGGACAAACCCTTGAACTGCTTAAGAGAGTGAAGACTCTTTGCCTCAGTGTTTGTTCTGTAATCACTCAGTCTGAGCTATACTATTATAATAATAACTATTCTAAAAGACAATCACTAGAGACTTTTTCAAGACTGGTAATTTATATCTGCAAAGACCTGTTCCACTAACACAACATTCCTTCATGCAGAGGGTTGGCTGTGTTGGATCGCCTGCCTTGCTCCTTGGAAGCTCTAATGAGGCTTTCCCAAGTTTCTGTGCTGGATTTGGTTTTTCTAAGTATCAGAGTCATCTTAAAGCCATCTGTTTTTTAGGGATTTGTAAAAAAGTGATATTAAAAGGGCACTTCTGTGTTTGTGATGGTGCCTGGATGGGTCCACTGCAAGCTCTAGGGCTGTAGGTGACTTAGCAGCTTTGCTGAAAGAAGTCACTTGCTCTGTTTTGTTTTTTTTTTTCAATTGTATTACTTACTTTTAAAATGTCCACTTTTATAAAGGTATTTCCAGGTGTCTTTTCTTCCTGCACAGGATGTGTTTATACTAGCAGATGTTTTATTTTTGCTTTCTCTTCAAGGTAAGATGTGGAGGTATTCCTAACACCATAGGTACTGTGGCAACTTATGTGTGAAGAAGGCTGTTTTTTTCACGTAGTGAGATACTGCTTGCTTAAAATAAGTGTTGTTTAGTTCAATTAACCAAGCACTGAATGGAGTGATACTGTCTGGGTAAAACTAGATTGAGATGTGTGCTTCAATTCAGTGTTTTATTATGACTTCAAGAATAGGAAGTGCATGGATGTGGGTTTGTTTGTTTCTGTGGAACACTTTTTGTTTTCCCCCTAATCCAAGTTGGAACTTCATTTTATTATGAAAAATAAAGTAGCAAGGACTGAATTGTTAGTATTTTCAGATGTATAGTTACATCAGTGGGCATTTGAATAGTTGAAAATGCAATATTTGTATTTTGTGAAAGTTCAACTGTTTTGAACCTGAGATGGGGTGGCATTTGAAGAGTGGCTGCTGCCTTGCTGTACATGAAAGTATGCTTTTTAAAACATACATTTATATATTTCATACATCTGGAGTGTTAGATAGCTGGAGAATCCTAGGAAATTAGGTTTTGAATAAAAGTGCCATCAGTTCTTTTCCTTTTGCACCCTTTACTTAAAAAGAGTGTGAATTACTTTGAGAGAGAGGAAAAGGAACTTTTATTTTCAGTCTGTGAGAGTTGAAATGAGCTGAAATGTGCAAAGCTCTTTCCTTGTATGCAGAAATCTCTGGAGTATTCTTATGCTATTTAAAATTAAATTCTTCTTTGCTTTCTTTGAGTCTCCTGTGGTGTTTTGCACTCCATTTCTCTGGAATGGCTCAGCTGTTGTTAGCTTGTTATGGTTTTGGTATTCTTTCTTTGTTGTTCTTCATAAATCTGACTTGTTTTTTTGCTATAAATTTCCTATTTCTTGATGCAACAAACAATCAAATTCTGCTGCAAATTACTTTGCTCTTATTTTTTCCTTAAAAAAACCCCACAACAAATGAATGCTTTTCTTTTTTTTACAGTACAAATGAGAATCACAGTTTGTGGCCCTCTTTAGACTAGAAAAACCTGAAACCATGTGTGTGCTACTTCATGCCTCTTGATATCAACAGCCAATAAAGCAAACAGCCATCAGGGTAGTTAACACAGGTTTTGAAGCAGTGACAAAGTGCCAAGGCTGCCTGCTGAAAAGCTGCTGTTAGGAGAGCCACACTATTATTGAAGTGGTGGACAATTCTTTTGGAAGAATGCCCAGGAGCAGACAGAGCTTTTATGTTGTCTGGATGTACTTCATTATTAAAGAGGAAGATTAGATGATCCCTAAAGGTGCCTTTTTGACATGCACTCTCTTTGTGTTACAAATATGATCCTAGTTTAAAAAGCACAAATGTGATCTTACTTCAGCTGTTATAACTGCAACTTCCTCTCTTTTTCTTTTGCAGGAGCTGACAAGTGCTTTGATGCATGTGAAACTACACCTTTTTGTCCAGATTTTTACACTTGTGTTCTTCCCAACAGCAATATGGGTCTTTCTTCAGCTATTATCAATCACACCTATAAATGAATGGCTTTTAAAAGGGTATGTTTAAGTATAATGGAGTGAAATGTATTTGTAGCTGTTGTCTTAAAGGGCTGCTTATCCTGCATTGAGTGTTTTGTTGTGCTGTGAGCAGATTTTTCTGTTTGTTTTTGTGCTTCAGCATTTGGCTGTTGAAAATAAAGCACGTGCTCAAGATTATCCTGTCAGGAACCTGGTCTCATTTTTAGAAAGTCTGGACAGCTAGTCTCATAAGTAGAGGGTTTGCAACAGGTTAGCTTTCTCTTTCACAAAACACAGCTGAAGTGATTTGTTGGGTCTCAAGGATGATGGGGAGAGAAGCAAAGGAATGCTGAAAGGCAAAACATAAGACAGTGAATAAATACTGTGTGCCACATACTGGTATTCTGTTTTTAAACAGCCTATATCAAGTATTTCTTGCATGCGTTCAGTATCTGCTCCTGTGGGAAAAAAAAATAGAGTTAAGTTTTTGTAGGAGAAGAACTTTGAGATGAGTAGAAACTAAGTTACCATGAGTTTTACAGTGAGTTTTAAATCCCTGGTGTGTTCTGCCAGGGTGAGCTTCCAAAGCTGCATTGGTGGTCTAGCACTGATAGATTTTATGTAAAATTAAAAAAAAAAAAGCTTTTTTTAGAATGGAAGTTCAAGACTTAACACCATGTAGCTGTACTGGAATGTTTGAATGCAAATATCAATTATTTTAGAAAACTACTGAAACAATCCCCATTGTTTCTTATTGCTTGCTGAAACATTGCTTGGGGAGTTCCTTGTCTTAAAAGTTTAATGAAAAAGCTGCTCATGTTTATGTTTTTACAAGGCTTAGACCTGGAAGAGCATTTTGTTTTGTTTGTAAGAGGGTTCTCCAGGTGTTCCACCAAGAGTGAAGTGGTAAAACAGCAGTGAGAAGGTGAAGCTGAGATGACATAATTTAAAACTTGACACTGTTTTGCTTAATAGTGTTAGTAAATCAAGGAAATAACAAGATTGCCATACAACGTTCTTTTGTAATTAGCTGTTTATAGTAAAGGTTATTCTTTAAAGTAAAGTAATTACAAAATATTTTCTCAGCTAGAACAGACATGAATTTGCACAGTAGCCAAAATTCCTTCCAAATCCATGCAAGTTGCATTTTTCTGAAGTGCAAAGTGAGATTTCTGTGGGGTTTGTTTCCTTGAAGCACTTCTCATCCCTTCTTTCAGATAATTCTTATGCCTCTGGCTGTTAGTATTTAAGAGACATAATGTGTTACATGCACAAGTATAATTGCATGTATACACATACACACCTGTGTAACTGTGTGTAAAACTACATATGTGTTTCTGGGTAACAAAGAAACACTTGTTGCTCTAAATGTTTTCATGGAGCTGCTGTACTTTGTTTCAAGCTGCCTTTCAAGCACTTGTTCCTTGAGTCCTGTTTGTGATGGCTGTGTTTTATCTTTGAGTGCAGTTACTGTGTTGTATTGAGGCTTCATTCACAGGATGGTCAGGTTGAGGAGCTTAATGGAGGTAGTGTGGTTGGTTTTGTTGTTTGTTTTTTTTTTTAAAGTGGTTTATTGGTAATTGCTGCTGTTTAGGACATGCTGAGAGCAGCAGCCACTGCAGAGGGAGCCTAACAGGAGCTGTGCCTTCAGTGTGATGCAGGTGCAGAAGATACTGGTCTTTGTCTTAATTCTAGAATAACAAATTTTAAAGCAGGTACTCTCATGTCCCTCTGTGGGTGGCATGAGCTGATGTGAGGCACTGCCTTGTGCTGTGTCTGTTCTGTGTAACCTAAAGTTCGTCCTAATGCCCCACACTTGTAGTTTTTATTCCCTTAGAAACACTAAAATACCAGGTTTTGGCAAAGTTACTTTCTTATCACATTGTAACATAGCTTGTAGTGGAAGTTGATAATCCTCCCCCCCCCAAAAAAAAAAGCCAAAAGGAAAAATAGGAACACGTTGCCAAGGACATGGAGCGCCTTTGGCAGGGTGGCTTTCCCGGGGGCTGTAGTTTTCTCCACTATTCTCTACACAGCCTTAGGCCTGAAGCACCTTCCCCACCTTTATTCAGGATTTGTAGATTCAACCCTGCTCTGTAATGGCCTGGTTTGATGTGTTATTTCAGAGGCACACTCAGAGGGTACCAGTTTTTCACGTGAGTCCAGGATTCCCTCCCACCTCCCTCTCTGTCTGGGATGGTAGGAGGAGGTTTGTTGCTTCACAGTTATTTTGAAATATATAAAATAGAGGAGAAACTGAGATCACCTCACAGGTCTTACAAGTTAATTTTTTTGTTATCTGACTAGATTTTGCATTGATAATAACCTGCTGCATGCTCTTTTCCAAAGGGATGTTATTGTTTTCACAGAGCCACCTCTTCTACCACTTTTAGCATACAGCATTTACAGCACAGGTGGTAAGGCATGAGATGCAAAGATTGGGTATAAGATTTAGCTTTGAAAGTTCTGTATCTAAAATATGTCACTTCAGACCCTGCTACTCAGTTGTCAGTAGTGATACCAGCAGAACAGCAAGTGTTTGGATCCCTGATGTTATTACTTATAGCATGGCCTAAACCAGTGGAATGTTGCTGTTGGTTGTTATCTGTAGGAACCTGTTGGCCATTAGAGGAATCTGTTTGTGGATTGGTATTGTGTGCAGTTGATACAAATCAAGAAAAAAGCTCACAGGTGTGTGTTTTAAAGGATTTCCATTTACTGTGTACTAGCCTTTTTTAGATTAATATTTTTATATGAAAAATAAAGCCATTGCTTGGTAGGGATTTTTAATTCCAAATGTGTTATGCTAAATTTGAGAGGATTAACAGAGACTGTATTATTTAATCTTTCCCTTATAGTTTGGAAAATCCCTACCAGCTGAGATGAATACTCTTGTGCACATTTTGTACCTCTCTGGATAACTTTGAACTTAATCCACCCCTTTTTAGTGCAGGTGAGAAGTTCAAGGAGCTGGCTGCCACATAGAAGAGAAACAACTATCACAACCAGTGTAGGGGATGGATGTCAGAATCTCCATGTGTTTGTCTGCTTTATATTTTCCATACATGCTTCCAAACTTTCCCACACCATTTCTTTTTCCTGCGTGTTTTTTTTTCTTTTCAATATGAGCTTATTCTGCTAAGTGCTGACCACCGTCTGCTGCCACAGTTTATTCCCCTGTAAGCTGAAGGTACTGTGTACTTCCAGGGTGGTGCTTGGAACTCGTTTTTATAATGCTTACCTTGGTGACCTCTTTCCTTCTCCACAGTGTCTGTGGCTGACAAACTGAGTACTGTCATTGTCACTTACCTGTTTCTTCTCTTTAAGCTTTTTGTGTATTTGCAGAATATCAGTGGCGCTGTAATATGCTCCCTGTTGCCTGGGTTTAATACTTCTGTTTGCTGTGGTTTTTTGATGCTGCTTTTCTTGGGGGTGGACTGGCATGGTTAAAAGTGCAAAGTAGTTCACAACTTTGTAATTTAGAGTAATTTATAATTCAGAACTGCCATCTCGAGCTCCAATACTTGAAATCATATTTAGATTCTGTGCTTTTGGGGCTTTTGCAAACTGTTCTGTTCCATGCCTTGCTGTTCCTTCTAAGTCACAGTTTTTTTCCAGAAGCCTTATTTTACTTAGCCCCAGAATTAATTGTAACCTACTGTGGGATGTTCTTGTTGTTTTTAAATACACATGCAGCAAATTTATGTACTAATTGTTTTTTGTGGACTGTCTTTGAAAACAAAGGAAAGCTTACCACCTTTTTCCTTACTTTGTAAAAGCATTTGCTCTTCTACTTCACATTAAAGGTTTTTGTCACTGAACAGCTTTTTCAAGAAAATGGGACTTTGCATCCTTGTTTTTTTAATAACTGAAGGTATCTCAAAACACTCTACACATACTTATTACATCAGAACAATGTCTGTGATAGATGTATAGATATCTTTGTGAATGGTAGATACAGTACTACAGAAGGGGAAGTGGGGCCACAGAGAGGTTAAGTGTTTGTGCTTTTTAGATGGTGACATGACTCATCACTGTGATGATTGGTAAGATATGGCATAGAAGTCTTGTCAGCTAATGCAAGGCTGTAACTGGTTGCAAACTGATTGCACTGTGCAGGTGATAAGATTGTTTCTACTTGGCTATTTGGGATTTTAAGGTTTTTAGGTTGCTTAGTGTTTGCATCATGTAAGGAGTGTAACATTCTTTTTGTTGCTTTCAGCTTGCAGACTGTAGGCTGCATGCCACCTCCTGTGTCTTCTGCTGTAATTCTAACCAAAGCTGTTGGTGGAAATGAGGTGAGTTTTCATTTTGTCTTTGAATGCTTTTTTAAAAAAATGAAAGTCTGAATATTTGTTTAGGATAAACTTGTGGCAAAGAACAGACTGCAATGTGATGCTTTTGAGGTTTGTAAAGAAGTCTAGAACTAAAGCTTGGTTATTGTGTTGGTGTCAAACAAGGGAAATAGTGATATGTTGTCTGCTGGCATTGGTCAAACTGGAAGCAACTCAGTTTTCTGAGGTGGTAGGAAGGTTTCTGATATAAGTTAGTTGTTAGGAGATTTCTGCTTGTTGCTGCACTGTAATTCCTAACCATATAATGATCCTGTGCTGGGTACTGGTTATCTCATAGACCATTACCTTTGTGGTAATCCCCTTTCAGGGATTGTTTTGATGGTATTTAGTATTAAGAGGCCCTGTAGTAGGAATTCTTCAAGCTTGAAGCTGCAAAAGTAGCAAGTGACATGGAGACACAAACATGAATTTGAATCCTACCTTGTTGTTTGAGACTGCATGAAATGAAAATTCAGGGAACGTGGAGTTCTCTGACAGTGATGCAATGCAGAGTTCTCAACAGATAGAAAATGCTGGAATTTAAGTTGTTGGTGGAAACTCAATTTTGTCACGTTAAACTTCTGCCTTAAAATGGCATGTGCTGATGTCATTTCAGACTCTTTATCCACAAAGCACTTGGTATTTAGGAGATTAATCCAGCTGTGTTAATGAAGTGGTTTCCTTTAGATCTGCTTCCTCATAGGTGGACGAGACCTAGTAGATGAGGAAGGGAGAGAATTAACACTGAGAGAGAGGTTTGAAAGCTAGGACTGTTGAGATGCCATTCTGAAGGGTTAAAGACAATTCTTAATTCAGCCACAGAACTCCTCTGTGAGGTTGGGTGAATCACTTCAGCCATATGTTTTAAATACGGCCATTAGTTGTGAACTTCTCATTTTGTGAGTTCAGGCTCTTGGGGCCCGTTAATGTCATCTTTGGAAAAACATGATAGCACTGAAATAGATTGAAGTTGTGCTTTGTACTGACAAAGTGCTGTTTAATTGCTCTATCCATTGAAGAGAGACCCAAAGTACTTCAAGTCAACCATCTCTAATTACGGGCAGTCCTGATGCACGTTGCTGTCTCCTAGTTTGCTGCCTTGAAACAAGGATCATAACATTGTCTGGTGGAGGTGCTGTGGAGTAGTTACTGTGAGAAAATAATTCAGGCACATAACAGTGATCAGCAGAGAAATGAGAAGTTTCCTGGTTACGATTCTAGATGCTGTAAATTATACCAACATGGCACATAGTGAACAGGGAAGATTAAATGAAGTATTGAGTCAGTGCTCGTTCAGTGTTGGCACTGTCTGTACTACCCATAGAACAGGGAAAAGATCCTCTGGAAAAAAAAAAACTACAGTGTGATTGGCTAGTTGAAAGCAATATAATAAAACATTTCTGTGCAGGAGGGAGAGAGTGCATTTTAGTGCATTTGGCCATTAGAGTGCTTTTTGTTATGGTAGTGTTCTTCTGGGCTGGCAAGAGCGTGTATATTTTATACCAGCTGAAAAACAGATACTTCCTATTGTGTGTCACTGATTGCACAAGTCACTGACAAGGTAAACTTGAACCTTTGATTCTTCTGGGCCACACAGTCGTTGGAGGAACGTAAAAATGCATACCTTGTAATGATTTTTGCAGCTGGTTGCTGACAGTAGAGACAGAGGGAATCAAGAATGAGGTCTTGGGAATTGAGTGTTCTCAGTCAGGCTCTAAGAGGATACATAAAGGAGAAATGCCCTTCAAAGACACTCAGTGTAGACAAAGTATGTGTCAAACTTACTGCCAAACTTGAGCAAGTTTTCAATGGAAACTTGTTTTTGAAATTTGATGCTTCTCTGTCAATCAGACTAATTCTTCTTCTGAGGAACAGCAAATCACATCCCTCATGCTATGAGAGAAAACTTTACTTAAGCTGCTATTGATGTGTTTCTCTTTCTGACATGGGCAGAACAATGCATTTTTTCCCCTTTTAATTTGAATCCATTCTGTTATACGAAGAATTTAAGCCTGGGAGTCAACTGGAAATAGAAATGATTGTACTGTGGGAGCATTTGTTCATAATAATGTTGTTTTACACTGCTTTTGCCTTGTCAAATGTGTATCCCTTATCTAGAGAAACTGATTTGTCTGAGGGTGTATCCACACTGAATAATGTAATATGAAGATAGATGAGCTTGCTCAGAAGTAATGTAGTAAGGAAGCTCCACATGAACTGATTATTCTGAGAAGTGTCCTGCTGCTGTAGAGTACAGGCACACCCTCCATAAGTGCTCTGAAGACCTCTTTGGATGCCTTGAAACACAGCACATAAGAGCTGTAGCAGTTGACTGTGTAGTGACTGTATAGAGGGTTTTAGGTTTTCTTTGTCTAAGTAGAAGTGACTGTTGAGTGTCACTTGCAGAAGTGGCAGGTGTGGACACAATGTGTCTTTCCTTAGAGACACCTTCAGATCCATTCCACACCTGTCTCATTGGAGTTCCACTCAACAGAAGCTGTTTGGAAACTCTGTATAATGATACTGTTCAAGGTTCTTGTTTTAAGCCAGGTGTTGTTCAATCTGCAGAATGGTGTAATGATACTAAGAGGTTAACTAAAGGTCAGAATGCCACTTGGTACATGACCAGTACTAACATCAATGATTTCCCTGCTCTACTCATAGAACCTCAGCCACTTGAGGTTATTGGATCCTTGCAGGCAGAAATTTGTTTCACCTTTGAAGCTAGCAAGGGAATCACTGGGAAGGATGTGTCGCCAGAAGGGGTCTATTTTAATAGTTCCCATTGGTGTAATGACACCATAGACACTAAGTTCCTAGTGGGCCCAAAGCCAATAGGCTTGCCTGCTGGCAT
>VXBA01005600.1:1935617-1949131 GCA_013399895.1 Serilophus lunatus | reverse complement strand
GTCAGTGAATGTTTTTTGTAACCAGTAAATGACAGGCAGAATACAGGACCCAGAAGCTGAAGAAGAAGCCAAACTGAAAGTGAAAGGGCTGACCATGCCATCCATGTAAGGAAGATGTTTGTACAACACGGCAGTGTTGGATTGGACAAGAGCGAAGTGATATGAGAGCTGCTTCTCAGTGGGTGCTGACATTTGAACTGTCCAGTGCTGGAAGCCTTAGCTATCGATTGTGGTTAGAAAAGTATAAACTATATGTAGAGCATAAAAAGGCATTCTTGTAAACAATAAACGGATTTCTCCTCTGACACTACATCTGTGTGGTCGTGTGTCTTTGGGGGGGGTCCGAGAAGCCACACTGTATAGAGGGTTTTAGGTTTTCTTTGTCTAAGTAGAAGTGACTGTTGAGTGTCACTTTAGACTTGGGTTATTCTCAAAGAAATACCAGGTACTGTGTCATGGTGCAAGTAGTACATCTGGAGCCAAGGAAACATGGACTATATTTTTACATTTTGGGTAAAACAGAACAAGTTATTGTGTCTCTGGGGTCATCTGTGATAGACAATGGCAACTTTGTGAATTGTTTGAAGATCAGTGCTGAAAAACCTTATGTTAAGACCTATGTTTTATTGGTCTGGGACAGGGTGATTAAGTCTTTGGTCAAGTGCTTAGAGAGTCTATATAATATAAAGCTACTTGTGTAGTGGATCTTCCTGCATATTGGACAATTTGGTTGTGAGATAACAAAAATGTCTCCCTTTTATTATCTCTTGGAAGGATCTGTTTTTTTAATTGATACACGCCCTAGGACACAAAATAAATGTTCTGCTTTTGTTGACTGAAGAAGGTGTGGTCACCAAAGCTGATACTAAGAATTCTGATTAAACTGTGTCTGTTGTTGAAAAAGATAATGTTCTGGAATTGTAAGAACAAACTCAGGTAAGGGAAAAATCTGTATTATTTAACTTGGTGTTGTTATTAACAACTGTGCAATCTACCAGTGTTTTTTTTTTTCTTGATGGTTCAGACCCATGATATTTCAAAAAACTATATCTCAGCTTTAAGTCCTCTTAATCTGTGCATGAGTCAGCTGAAGAGTTCCTCAAGAGTGCAAATGTGAAATTGTCCAAAGGAAAAATAAATCTTCCTATACATGCTTTCATCACCAAGCCTGTGATCTGTACCACTTACAGATTTCTAGCTTTAGTACCTGCCTGGTAGATGAGCAAGTGAGGGCTGGTTTTGGTGACTGGCCCATTCCAGAGGAAATAAATCTTTATCAAAAGTCCATTGTAAATAATATGGGAAGATAAACCAGCTGGTTAGCAGCTCTGTTTGCTGTGTCTGTGGCACAAAGGTGGGGAGAAATATTATATTTAGAAGCCATGAGGCTTCCAAGTCTTTTGGTGCCTGAGGGTGAAAATCAACACCTTCACTCAGATGTCATTTTAGGGTTTGTTTTAGGGGACTGGAAAGAGCCTTATTCACAAGTCATAGGGACTATAAGGGGGAAAAGTTTGCTACCTTTATAAGGAAGAAATTAAAAGTTCTAGTTCAGATTATCTAGTAGCTGCTATTCTATCCAGGGAAGCATTGGCAAATGAGATGAAAGCAGTGGGGAGGAAAGCTCTTGTGCGCTCTGGAAATTTTGGATTCTGGAGGAGAGGAAGATGATTTATGGCTCCTCTGTCTGTTATGTTGGTGGAAGCAGCTGTTCCACTTGTCCAGTGGGGCTGGAAATCGACTCTGACCCATTCATAGGGTCTCTTCAACTCCTGTCCCTGGTCTCTGTACGATGTTTAGTTTGTGCTCTCAACTCTTCTTTCTTCTCTGTTTCTCCTTCTTCACCCTGATTTTCCATCGTTCCTCCTGTGATTTCTTACTGTATGTTACTTTCATTAGTGCTGCAAGCAACTTTCTAAACCTGCCTATTCCTAGGTTTTGTCATGAATACACTTTAGTTCATTAGCAAAGCTCGTTTCAAGTGCTGAATTCAGTTTGATGCATATGAAGCCCTACATAAACAAAAAGACATTCATATGTTGACTGGCAAAAAGGAAGGATCACCATGGGAATAGAAATGTAATAATTAGTTTGTTGATATTTTCTCAATTACCTAGTTGTTTTTGTCAATCATTGTCTTGATTTGTGAAGAGGACAGCCCATGAAGTAAAAAAAAAAAAATTGGAATGAAAAG
The DNA here is from genome assembly GCA_013399895.1 of Serilophus lunatus. Taxonomy (NCBI): domain Eukaryota; kingdom Metazoa; phylum Chordata; class Aves; order Passeriformes; family Eurylaimidae; genus Serilophus; species Serilophus lunatus. The sequence continues at coordinate 1,946,937 of VXBA01005600.1, read as the reverse complement.
CAGAGGTATTGCATTTGTTCTTTGCTCTTGTTGAACTGTGAAGGGTCAGGATTTTAATGACACTACATCTGACAGCATGAAAGGCTTTGTTGTGTCATTTTTTTCAACAAGTCTTGTAGTTTTTCAGTGAAATTATAGAAACAATTTATTTAAATGTCTGTGAGACAGACAAATATGTCATCATTTCAAGGTGCTGTAAAGACAAAACTATTAAAAGCTCAGAGATACTCAGGCAAAAGTGCTGTAGAGATACCAGATATTACTACAAAGTATTCAGACAGCAAATGTCATACTCTTCTTAAGAATCAAAGTAATGAAGAAGAGAAATTGAAAATTAGATCTATAAGTCTATTATCAGTTTGGGAGAAAAAGCAATTTGTGATGGCTTTTATGGCAGCTTAATGACCTACTTTTGAAAAGTGTAACATAACAGGCAAGAGCTGTGATGGAATTGTACAGATAAATCGTGGCAGACAGTTCATTTTATTGAAGAATACTTTGGCTATTTTGCTATCTCATACACAACAAAGCCATTGAGGGGTTTTTTTGTTGTTGTTAAGCTATAGCATTTTCCCAACAAATTATACAAAACAGTTTTAACTGATATTTTAAAAAATAGCGTATGAGTACTTACTGAGAAATGAAGACTGGAAAATTCCTCACTTTGTGAGTGGTATGTTTTTTTAAGTAAAGATAAGAAAAGTGAACCCTAACACTACTGTAAAGTCACAGGAAAGATATTGATTTCTCTAAAAATACCTGAAGTTCTTTGAACTGTGTATACATGCACATTAACCTTTTAGAAAACAAAATAAAATGAATAAAAAGAAGTACAGGCTCTAATGGTTTGTGATTCATACACTGAAGCACTGGTGTACCATGAATGTTTACCCTTGGAAGGTAACACATGAACATTATGAAACAAAATTGTTTAAGATCTTCCAATAAACTGTATGTGTCATAATGTTCTTCTCTAAATATGTCAGTATTATTATCTAAAATTTTAAGTTACACTTAAAATATTCATATATGTAGGTTTTGTTTATGAAAGGGTCATTTAATTCTATTGTTTTTAAATGTGATACTGTAAAAGAGGAAAAAAAATCATAGTACCTTTTTTCTTCCTGAGTGATAAATTTTGTTTGTCCACACAGATTAAATAATTCTAAATTAAAGTGTAACTAACTCTACCTTCAGATACTACACTGAATCTCTGGGAAGTATGTGGGTGTTGGAGGACAAATTTAGGCAAGATGTCTGTACTTCCCTTGTACAAATATAAAGAACTAACTGTGTCAGCATAAGCCTGGTATGTACATAGGAGCTGTTGTGCTATTAAATTTGCCCACTCTATTCTAGTATTACAGTCTAATTTTTTATGTATCCTAAGAGTTTACTTTTCTTTTATCGTTACTGTGCTTTGAGCAGATGGGTTTTATTGACCTATTTATTGATACTTAGGGTTTTTTCCTTCCCTGAGTGGTGAGTGCATTTGATATCCATCAATGCATAGGAGTAGCCCAAATTATTACTTACAATATCAATTCCATCACTACAATGTGTCCCAGTCATGCAGCTCCATTAGGTACCTCTAGAGTTCCTCATCATCTTCTCAAGCCTTCTATAACACAAAGCAATTGTGAGTCTTCTGGGTTGGTTTGTTCTCTTGCTGATCTCCTTTCATTTGTCACTGGTAGTTCTAATACAGATCAGTAAAACTGTTCAGAATAGCGGGGATTTTCAGAGGCATTCAGCTCTGCTATTAATTCAGTGACAGCAAACTCAGGCAAACAGTGAGGCTTCTGGAATCCTCAGTCAAACATTTCATCTCCAAACTCTTTACTTAGTTTGTGTGAAGTTCCAGATTTTCCCAACACCCTTGAAAAGCGACTGATTTACTAACCTAAGATGTCAGTGGCTGAGTTAAATATGTGATAAGTTTTAATTTTGTCCCTGGTTGCCATTACCTCTAACTCAGGATCTTTCATGTGGTTCATAAGGTGTCCAGCAGAAAGAGCCCTTCTTTTACACTCCTGGGGGTGTAAGAGATTAGGCAAGTGCAAGCAAATATAGTAAATCTCTTAGAGTACGTAAAATTGTGCAGTTAGGATATATAACACAGAACTTGCAGCCTTGTGCGTGTTCAGCATTCCCAAATCTGGGGTGCTTGTAGCAGTTCTGCCACAATCTAGAAAGTTAAACTGCACCAATCTGCTTAAGCTGTGGCTGGAAACTACCTGGGGTCATCGTAGCCTTGTGTTTTTACAGCTGTGTTTGCCCAACTGTCCTAGCTCTGACTTTGTAAGAAGAGTGTTTCCAGAGGCTTTGCTGTTGCTGTTCTGCTGCGCTTGGCTGGGGAGATCAGTTTTTCATCTGCCTGTGGCACATCCACTGACCCTGAAAGCTGTTTGTGGCTTAAGCCAGGACAGAGGAAGAGTCTTGCTCTCACGCTTGACAAAAGTGGCCTTTTAAAGCAAGGTGTTTCTGTGTTTCTCTTGGTCTGCAGGTTAATTCAGTGTGAAATTGTATTGTGCAAGACCTTCCTCTATTTAGGAGGGAGTGCTGTATGAAATGCATTGCCTATGCAAAGCAAGCATTTTTGACTGAGCAAATCAGTAATACTAATATTAAAGTATTGGCAGAGAGTGGTGTCTAATGCCTCAAAATTCAGGCTCTGTGCTCTCTGCTGTTTAATTTTTATGGCTGTTTGAGAGGTAGCCTTTATTTTCAAACACGGAGGTAGAGAGGATGGGTCACGCTTCCCTCACCAGCAAAACATCCGCTATCTTTTGGAGAGCAGTGAATACTGGAAGTATTCTAAAAAAGTTACAAGTGGTTTGTTTTCAGAGGAGTGCTTTATGCAGTCTGAGCTCTTTGGAGTGCCTGCACAACACCAGCATTCACTGTGTGAAGCTGATTTTCTAATAAAAACCTTTCTTTTGGCAGAGCAGTGCAGTTGTCTGGTGGCACTGAAAGCCAGGAATTCACTGTGTTCTACAGGGTTCAGGCGTCCCTCACCTCTTTGGTTTTCAAGGAAAACAATGTTAATTTTAATAGTTAGGATGGGGATTAAATCACTGATTCTGCAGAACAGAAACTATTCAGCCTTGTCTGTTGCTTTTAGGTAGTTATTAAACAATGCACCTTTATTGTTGTACCACGAACCATAAAGATGGTTCCTTTGACATCTGTTCACATGTTCACCTCTCTCTGAGGACCTGAATCCTCTTGGAAAAGGGATCCTACTGCAAGTAGTTTAGCAATGGTGATGCCATCAACAGCCATGTGACTGGGAATGAAAACATGTATCTATAAAACTAGGAAAGGCTGATGTGCAACAGTATTGATTGTCAGAAATGAAATTAATTCAGTATTTCTTTCTAAAAAGAACACTTATTAAAGTGATAATGTGCAAAGAATTGCTAACATTTTGAATTCTGAAATGTACCTTTTACGTATGACTGTTTGTAGCTCACTGCAGATAAATAAAAATCAAATCTATTGAGAAGGCAAAATGCCCTTTAGGAATATTTTTAGTGTATTTAGTCAAGGAGAGCATTGCTGTTCCTTAGGTTCTGAACATCAGGTAGTAAAGAAATATTGTTAATTATTTCTCCTTTCTTAATGTTTTCCTTTTTGTGTTAAAATAGAAGCTCCAGGGTATTTCACTTTGGATATTTTTTTTTTTTCCATCCAAGTGCTTTTTTAGCTGGCATGAATATTTTTGCTGAGTGGCTAATAAGAATGCACAGGAAAGAAAGCAATAAAGCTTGCAAATTGAATATTTCTATAATTTCTTTTGCTGTCTTTTTGAGTATGCAGTATTAAGTTCTGGTTTGTGGAAATCAAAGCTGTAGAACATGAAGCAGGATTTTCAGTTAAAATTACCATTATCTTTATGATGTTTTTAGCCAGCTGCTGCTGAACTATTTCTGGATGTATTGAAGTAAAGCCACATGTTTCCTGGGAACTCTTTTTCAGACATGAGCCCTCACACCCGGGTGCTTTCCTGCTCAGCTGGGATTTTTTTGCATGTGTCCCTTGTCAGAAATGCAGCACTTTGCTGCCACTTCTAAATTAACAAGGAGGGGGGGGAAACAACAGCACTTGGAGCAGCTGTAGCAGAGGCTTAAACTCTTGTACTCGTGTGGGAAAGACCCTGTGAGAAGATGGGTGTGTTTGGGAAATGCTGAGGGGCGGGAGACTGGCAAAAGAAGTGTGTCCACTGTATTGTAGGTGCCCTGAAGGCACAACAGCCCCTGAATATTCATTTGTGTGATGGAGGACAATGTATTTTACTGTTAAATGTCATCTTTGCCAGCCCACTCAGTACCTCATGGCTCCTCCAAGCTGCGTTTCCAGACTGTTTCCTCCTCTAGCATTTCGAGTCCCCTGGCCACCCTCAGCCTGACCTCTCAGTGTCCATCCTCTCTGCCTCCAAATCCTGCCCTGGGGAATCCTGCCTTGCCCCAGGCCCTCATACATGTCCCCAGGGAATTAGCACCAGCTGTCTGGCTCCTCGTTGGGACAGCGGGAGCCAGAGGCAAAGTGGGAAGTGGTTGAAGCCATGGCCACGCTTCCCAGTGTGTTATCATTTGCTGATGTGAACTCATTTAATGCTGGGAGGCAGTAGCTGTGTGCTTTCTGACTGGGGCTGCAAGCCAGTGCTTGAATTTAAGGTAAATACTATTTGTGAAGGAATTCTCCCCAAGATTCAGGGGGAAAAAACCCCTTGCCTTATATTGAGGTGGATACAGTAGTTCTGACTTCATCTGTTTAAATTTAATACCAAAGAGATATTTAATAAGTCCTCCATGAGCAAACAAAGAGGACAGTGCATTGCTTGTCAGCAAAGGATTCAGCAGCCGTACACCAGCTGGTCTAATGCAGCAGTTGTGGTAGTTATGTGGCACATGAACTGAAGAGGGTTGAAGTGAATTGTGTTTGAGTGATAAATCCAGAGCAACAGTGTATCTCCTGAATTAGTTTGCCAATTTACATATATTACTTCCATGAAATTTTGAAACTCTCTGGTCTGTTAGGTATTGTGGATTATTGCAACCAGAGTCCCAAAATATTGAGTTTCTGGTGCGTGGGACATTGTTTAGTTAGAGCTTTCTGTTGTTATATTTTGTAGTGCTCTAAAGTCGTTTTGTTTGTTGTTATTGTTGCAGAATGTCTGTAGTATATATGGGGATGTATGCTTTGATACATAATGTGTGAGTGTTTCAGCTCCAACTGCATATCCAAAACCTTTTAAAAGGAAATCTCGATGAGCCCCATGGGGCAAAATAAATTATTACATGTGGTGAACTCTTAAGTCATAGACCAAGGTCATGGCAGTGAGAGTGTATTTCAAAAAGGTTTTATCTGTGCTTGGAAAGCAAATGAAATCTCTCATCATTAACTTTAGAATTATAGTTATAAGAGGATTTTCACTAGAGGTGAAAGATCAAGTTCATGGCGGACATAATGGAGTCTGAGACATAATACTGGGGCATGAAACATTCACTGAGGTTTTCATATTATTGATGGAGAGTTTACAACCTCTAATCCAGACACAGAACATCAGAATGGTTGTAATTATTGCAATCTATCGAGGTTTTATTTCAACCTTTTTAAATGAGGGAAAAAAAAAAAAAAGGCTTTTTCTTTTGTATTCTGGAAGAATTTCCTAGCTCTTCAGCTGTGTCAGCCTGTCACAGCACACAGGCTACCTTCCTTAGATAAAAACAATAATCCTTCTATAGGAAGATCATTTAATAAACCTGAATGATATTAATGAATCCATCAAAGCACATGTACATGCAATGATATGATCCCTCTCCTTATTTGCTGATAGTCCACATAAACCAGGGAAAACAAATGTTTAAGGGAAACAGGGCAGAAAAGCATAACTAGAACTAAGGGTTTTATTGACCCAGGTTTTTATCCCATCAGTAGAAATGGTTATTCTTTGTTTATTCAGCAGACTTTCTGTATTTTGCTAGACTTTCCATGTGTACAGGGATGCATTTCAGTGGTACCAGTGAGCAATAGAAACCTGTCTGAACTCTGTGCCTGTGTCTTGGGAATGGCTTTGCAAATATCCCTGCCAATAACAGAGTTTACAGTGCTCAATCTGCCCACTTGTAGAAGTGCTGAAATTTGCCAGTGGTGTGCTGCATTTAAAAGTATTAAATCAATCATCACCAAAATTGAATCTCTTTGTATTTGGGCTTTCTCTGTCATGAAGGTTTTTGCATTTACAGGAAAGTTTCAGCTGTTGTGGTTTGATTCAGAAGAGCCTGTTTACTCCTGGTTTTATGCCTTTTCACTTCTGTGTTAAAATTTGAAATTTTGGTCTTCTGTTTTCTTAATTTCTTCCCTCTGCTTTAAGAATAGATTTTGTTAAAAGATGTGTTTGTTCCCCAAATTACAACTACAGATATCAGGTACTTATTTTTGGCAAGTGATATTTTGATTTTTTTTTAAAAATAGAAAAAATATAAACTAATTCTACAGTAAGATGATTTTATAACTGAAACTACAAAAAGTCAGCCCTAAAAGTGGCAGTTAGGTTGTATTAGTACTTAAGCAAAGTACTTTGTTTCAAAATTAATCTGGTTTTGGAAAAACTTTTCATATATTCAGTACATAGGATTTCTGAAAGTCTTTGAAGAAGAGGAAGCATAAACTGGGCTGATAAGTTGCCTGTAATTAGAGAAAAGACAACATGAAAATTTGACATAAAATCTCAGTTCTGATCTATGCATTTGTTTTATGCTTTTGTTTTAAAATTATGTGATCCTGCAATTTAGAAAATTTATCATACAGCATTTTTTTCTATAGTGTTAATGTTATGAACTTTATCTCAAAAATAGTTGCTGTACTTTCATTATCCAAGTGGCTCGGAATATGGGGATTGAGTGAGACATTCTATAGGTTGTGTTCTCTGAGGTGTATATTTTAATAATTTAGTCAAAACCTTTCCAACTAGCAGTGCAATCTCTCGTGTGCTGCTGTGAGGCATTTCTGTTTCTGAGCATAGTCACAAATGTCTGTGACCTATTGGTACTGGGACATTTCTGCTGTTCATACCTCCCATGTCCAGGACTTCTGCATGGATTGCTTCTCTGCAATTTATGATCTGAGAAAATCAGAACAATAGATATTGCTTGTAAGTATGAAATACACAGCATTGTAAAGTGCTGTCCTCAAATCCCTTCTGAAAATGAATCACTCCAGGGCACCTCTGCTTCATAAGGGGTTTGCTGTCATGACCCTTTGAGTAACAAATGCATCTGTTGCTACCTTTGGTTTTTCCAACCTTCCTGAAATTCCCAGCAGATAAAACTCGGAGTTTTATCTTATCTTCTGCAAATAACAACAAAATGCCTGCCTTGTAAGCTTGATCTCTTTGTTTCAACTGATTCTCTAGCATTTTCTTTTTCAATTTTTCAAGAAAATTTCTTTTCTTGAATTTTTTAGAGTATTACATTGGAATGAGTTCAGTTTAGTAGGTAACAATTTCTCTCTTTTACATATATACAAATTCAGAACAGTAGTCTCTTCACTAGTTCTGTTCTACTTTGTTTCATAAAATATGAAATCCTAGAACAAAATGGTACTTTATAGCTCAGGTACTTTGAGTCTGACAGCTATGCCCTCTCTCTGAGTTGAGATCAGGATTCAGATGTGTGTGTTTGTCTTTCAAATGTGTAAAGTTTTCCTCATTGTCTTAGCGGTGTAGTTATGATACCACCCTCCCAGCTCTTCTGCCCTTTGGAACTTTTGCATAATATAAGTCATTGTGCCCATTGTGGAAGGATTCCATCATATCTCTAAGCGATCGCACTGATTTTCATTTCCCTCCTCTTTCAAATCATCAGCCAGTTGCAGCCTTTTCCTGTCGTCTTCCTTACTGGTATAAAACCCCAGTGTAAATCTGTGATAGTTTTGGGTTTCCCTGACTGGCTGATCTTGATAGCAGTCAGTGCTTCCAACTTGCAAGAGGTTTTTTTTACTCAAACAGATCACTTGTCATGCTAAGTTATCCTATGCTATCTTGTGAGGTAAATGGCTCATTTAGGAACACTTCCAGCAGGCTGCAGTCGCTGTTTCTTTATCAACTTGTGAGGTTTTTTTTGTTTGGTTTGGTTTGCCAGTGGTGGGAGGCAAGAGTGTCTTTTCATACTCTAATAGTAATTTGCAACCTAATGCAGATCTGCCACACAAGCAGATTTTAGAGAGATTTCCTGTCTTTCAGGCTTCAAGTTCTTTCTAAATTGTGCCATGCAAGGCAATGGGAAATTTCATTTTGTCAGGTTATTTCCTCCTGTGGAACATATTATAATATGCTGAGACTTTATTCTGAGCCATCTCATTTCTTAGATGTTTTTACAAAACTGGGAATACTGGAATTCAGTTTTCCTTCTCATTAGCACATGCCAGCTGCTACCAGCAAAAGAACACCTGTGCTGCTAGTGAGGGTACCTGGAAACTTGGGCACGATTCTTCTCCTTTGTCCTAGTGTAAATCAGATATTCTGTTGAAATCGGACCAGTGGACAGGGCCAGTGTAGGTAAGAGTCACAAATGAAAACTGAGTCTGTGTGATTTGTAGTAGGTGGATTCCAAATGGAGTAATTAGTCTTAAGTGGTGTCCTTATGCAAAAGTGTCCAGTTGGCATAAATAGTAAGTGAATACATAAATAAATAGAGTACTGCATTTTTGTTACTGTATTCTCATGTTAATTACTGTCTTTCTTTGTTTCAAATAAAGGAAACTGGCTGCAAATTTAATATAGAGAAGTAATATCAAGTATTGGTACTGTTCATGTTGTACATGCTTCTGAATATGGAGCTTTATTTGTGGGTTAAGTTTATGTCATTATCTTGGAGTTAGAGTAGTCATACTTGTCTCTAGGAAATGTGATCATCAGGAAACCTCACTAAGCTTTCCCTCTACTATCTCCTTATGCAGCTATTAGAGGAGTATAAAGTCATTTTATTAGCTGTCAAACTGTTCAATTACAAGATAAGAAACAGAGCTGTGCTCAGTGGAGGAAGCATGTAGTTCTTCCATCTACATTGAGAAGCCCATTTCCTCCAGCTTTCATTGGAGGCAAAGGCACCAAAACCCAGGAGAATTTAACCAAAGTGGTTTGTGAATGTTTTTTCCTAGGTTTGTTCATGCAGATAGCAATGAAATATGGAAATAAAATACCTAAATCATCAAAACTACACAGTATGCATACAGTCAGCAATAAACTATAATGCTATACTGTTAAATGCCTTAGACTGGGAAAGAGAAAAGGAAATGTAACAGTTTTATAGACAGCCTTTCATATATGTGAGTTGAAGTTCGAAATCCTAGTTAGTTAGAATTTAGTACTTGGGCAGGGTTAATGGTTCTGCAGTGAGATCAGTGCTTGAACTATGTGCCATTTAGAATATTATTCATTCATCTTTTTTTGGTTACGTGGACTGGGTTCTTGGAGGAGTTACAGATATTGTTCATGGTAGTGCTACTCATCTCCAAAATGGCTCTTCCTCTCTCTGTTCCACTGTAATGACAGATAAATGGGAGCTACTCCATCTTATTTCCAAATTAGGAGAAGTGTTACCCTGGATTTTGTTAGAAGGCCTTTTTTCTCTGGAGTTTGCTTCCATTTTGGATTTGCCTTTGTGTGGATATCTTGGCATTCCCACCATGCTACAGTGCTTCCTGCTTCCACATATTGAGCTTTTGGAGAATGAGGGGTGTGTGTGTGTGTGTGAGTGTTAGGAAACCTCACTGAACAGCTGTAATTTTGTAATAGGCAGCATTAGGTACCAATGCTTGGATACCCGTGGAACATAAATCAATACTTAGAGTATTCTATTTATTTGCTGTTGGAGTCCTGGTGATGGCATATGGCTTTGAAAATAAGTGTGCAATACCTATGTCCAGGCTGTAACTGTGGTATTTAAAACAATCCTACAAAATGTGCTTTTAGATACTGAGAAATGTTTTGGAACGTGTTTCTATGTAATTTGTATTTTTCTATATTATGTAGAATTAGTGTGAGATTTGTTTGCTCTTTGTTTATGTTCTTTGTATTTTTGTCAAGTAGATCTTATGTGTTCTTTATGTTGTCCTGGTGCTGCCAGTGTTTCAAAATTTAATTATTTGGACTATTCCACGTTCAGTCTAACAACATACCTGCTTGATGAGAAAGCAAAGGATAATTTGCTTGTTTCATAGTCAGGAAGAAATTGCATAGCAGCTTTCTGAATATCTCAGAGGTATACTGATTTTTTTTTCAGGAGGTTTTTACTGTTGATATGATGCAACTAAAATGTTACTTTGAGGTAACTTTTTAGTATCATTTCTCCCACGGAGAGGGGAATGTTGTGGCTGGAAGAAAGCAGGATGGCTGTGGTGTGAGAAATATGAAGATAAGGAGAGTAGGATGCTCTGCAACAGCAGGATCCCTAGTGAAGTTTAGCACATGATTTTCAAACTGTTTTTGTTTGTAGCACTTGCTAAAGGTTTTCTTTGGGAGCTGGTGTGATACGAGAGGTTATTCAGAGCTTTCTCCATAGCTTTGCTCTGAACATTTTGAAAATATCCTGAAATGAGTCAGAGTTAAATCACAAGGGCCTGCCCTTAGAAAAGCATTAGAACCTGACTTTTTGTAGTCTCCATTCTTTTTAGCCCGCTATTGCCAATGGGAGGGAAGAAAAGGTGTGGTGGCTGATTTGAAACAGAAAGAACACCTACACAGAAATGACTTCTTCCTTACTGCTGTCATATGCCACCCTTGGATTTTAAAAATGATGCTGCTTGGAAGCAGGAGGCTTGGGTAATGTTCCTAGAATGGGCATGCTTCCTGCCCTCAGAAAAATACACAAGACTTCTATTTTTTCCAGATTTGAGTGTCCTGCTTTTCTTCTGTTGCCAAGTGAGGCAGTAAGTGTCCACTAGAAACACTTAGGAGGCAGGAGCTCTGCTGTAGGAAGAATGTAGGAGCATCAGTATAGGAAGAGAGCCTTCCATGGGGCTGCCTGCAACAGTCCTTGTCCAGCTGCCAGCTGATGTAACCTGTAGGATGGGAGTCTGATGGCAAAACCCCAGGTAGCCTCTGATGGTCAGAGAGCCCGGCCTTGGAGTTAAGTGTTCCTTTCTCTGTGTTTGCAGCCCATTTGCCCTCTGTGGGCTCAGCACTCTGTGAACTGCCCAGTGTCTGAGCCCAGAGCAGCCAGCCAGGCACTCAGTTGAATGAGTTGCAGTTGTCAGAGGGTGGTGCTTCACGGATAACACTGCTGGCAGCTAAAACATATGAATTAGCCAAAAA
>VXBA01005600.1:1785850-1935598 GCA_013399895.1 Serilophus lunatus | reverse complement strand
AAAAAAAAAAAAAAAAAGTGATTGGGTGTGTTGGGAGCAATTTTTTATAGACTTTTTATAATACTGTTTGATCCTGCAGTGTGCTGACCTTTCGATAAAATCTTCATTAAATCCACCCATTGCTTACAGGCATTTTGGTGGTTTTGTTTTGGTTTTAACTTCTATTTGCCTTTGTCACATGCTCTTCAAAGAGATTAATAGTTCTTTAAAACAAGATCATATGCATTCTTGTGTTCTGTGTGAAAGTGGTGCTGAAGAGCAGAGAAGCCACAGGATCCCCATAGAAATTTGAAGACAATTTTGATACTCTAGTCCACTCAAAAATCTGCTGATACTGTAATGTTTTTTCCCTTGCCAGGACCCTCCTTGCCTGGTGTCATTTCTTGAGCTCTCCTGGGATGAGATTAGTCTAAAACAACAAAGTAGCCAGATGTCTGGTTCTGAGAGAGTCCCAGAGGCCAGGGTATGGTAGGCAACAGTAATCGCTGGGGGCTGAAGATCAAAGATACCTGAGAATTACTTATGGGCACATACTATGTGTCATTCCCATTATTAACAGTCTGAGAAAATTTGTATCCCTAATTAACCCTTTTGTTGGTTAAATTTTCTTGCCAGCACAGTCCTGTCTGTGGTAACTATTTCTTCTTTTTCATATTGTTACATAAGTAGAGTTAGTTAAAAAAAAATAAAAAAAAGGAAGTGCAATACTCTCATAGTAGCAAATGTGAGATACTTTGTATCATGGTCATTTGTAGATGTCAGAAGTTAGCATGATTTCTTTTTGTTTACTGTGCCATCCCTTGGGCTGGTCTCATTCTTCTTGATGTATTTCTGGAAAGGAATAGTTGACTTTTCAGGCTAGTGGTTTTTGTTCATTGCTTCCTAATCCAAAATTAATTGGTATCTCATTCGAGAGACAGGATGTCTGGATGTCACCGCTTTTCCTCATCTTGATATTTCTAATTAACTGTTAATTAATATTTTTAGTGATCAATGCCTTTTTGTTATACACCCTGAAATAAACTAAGATTGTAAGTGCTGACTCTGAATTCTTGTAGTGCTTTAGTAATGAGTGGCTCCTGGAGAGAGACCTAAATCTGACTGCAGCCTTCTGTGCTTTTTCTTTTTTTTTATTCTCAGATGAAAATGGCAAGGTTGTGAGTGGAATATCTATCTTACTAAATAATAACATTCTGTGCTGTTGTAGGAAAAATTTCTAAGCCTTCAATACTAACTTTTGACTCATATGCTGTAGTTATCAGAGATACCTGTTGTTTGTTATGACCACAACAATCTCAGTTTCTGTAGCATGATACAATGTTATGTGTGGTAAATACTGCATGTGCATGTTTGAGGGGCAGGGTGAGTTTCTGGTCACACTAAATTTATTTGCAGTTTATTGTCTTTTGTTACATGTTTTTAACAATTCTAACAGACATATTTGAGGGAGTAGTGAGTGAAAAAGGATCCCTGGAGTGATTTAAAGGATTGAATTGATTTATCTGTTTCAGTCTTGGCAATCTCACTTCAAGACATTTTATTTGAGCGAGAAACCCCAAAAGCTGAACTGCCTGAAAGTCTTATTGTGGTTTTTACACTTTTGTCACAGGTGTGCCTGCTGTGTACATTTTCCAACATAGCCAGAACTGCTGCTCTATTGTCCCATTCCTCTTCAGCTGCACATCTCATCAGTCTTGCTCTACTCAAGAGTCTTTTTTTAAACAAATCAGCATCTAAAGAAATGTAAGAAAAACTTGCTGGTGAAACAGGGCTGTTTAACCTGTGGCTGTCGGCAGGTGTAGCCAGTCATTTTATGAAAATTTTAATGAAGTTCATAATATTAATGTGATAGAGACAAGTACTGTGCTTTTGGTACAAGGGAAGGAGAAACTGCACAGGAGTGATTCACTGGCAGTAGCTGTTTTCCATATGGATGTTGGCATCCCGGATTTTGGATCATTTGTTGCCATTTATGTGCCGTAATCCGGGCAAAAGCACTGGCTGCTTGGAAGCCACATGCTGCTCAAAAGCTTCTGCCTGGCTATCCTAAAAGAAATGAGGTCTTTTTAATACTTCAGTTCTGTTTTGCACAGCCCTTGCGGATTGTTCTTTTCCTTCAGTTGTTCCTTTGGGAGGCTTTACAGCAGTTTTGGCTGTCTCTACTGCTCTGTTGAAAGTCATGGTCAAAACTGGAATAGGGACCATTCAAGTGTCTGAAGTTGTGTTTGCAGAGGCCAGTATGACCTTCTTTTGAGTTACTTCCCAGGAAGGTGTGGAATCCCTAGCTGAGGCTTTTGGAGAGCCCTACTAGGTGGATTTGCAACATGTCTGAAACAGAAATGTGTTTTACTTCGTTCTCTTTTGTTCTCTGCCTAGAGCTCTTGGAAGCCACTTCACAGCTACTGCTGACAAGCAAGAATGTGACATAGTCAGCAAATACTATATGAGTGTCTAAAAGTAGAAGCACTGACATCTTCCTGTGTTTTCAGGGTGGTAAAATTAAAAGATATATGTATATTTTGATCACTAGTACCATGTCTCTAGTTTAGATGGCTGAATCGGAGGTGGGTGATGCAGGAGATTCAAATGCAGTGCAAAAGCACTGCAGAGCTGCTTCTTGCTGATAGATGCCTGTGACTTTTTAGACCTGAAGTTATGAGACACTAGATTTTCTTAAACCAGTAACTGGAGTTTGGAATTGGTGAAATTACTGATATCTTCTGCAATTAGATTTTCCCCAGCATCTTGTTCATGTAGCAAATTTCTGTATCATGAAATGTCATAAGGATCTATAAAACATGTCTGTATTTTGATTTACAGAAAAACATGCTTCATAACAATATAGGTGCTTGAGTAGACTCAGAAACAGCTGTAAATACCATATACAAGTGTGCTGGGTTTGCTTGGCAAAGGTGGGGGGCTACAGAGGTGGATTCTGGGAGAAGCTGCTGGAAGTTTCCTATGTATGATGGAGTCGATGCCAGCCAGCTCCAAGATGGACCATCTGCTGGCCAAGCCCACACCCAGCAGCAGTGGTTGTGCTGCCTCTGGGATAAAGTATTGAAGGACAAAAGCAGCCAGGAGAGAGGAGTGAGAATACGTGAAAGAGTGAGCTCTGCAGACACCCAGGCCAGTGAAGAAGGAGTGGGAGAAGGTGCTCTAGGTGCCAGAGATTCCACTGCAATCCCTGAAGACCATGGTGAGGCAGCTGTGCCCCTCACCAGTAGAGATCCATGATGGAGCAGAGATCCATTCATAGCCCATGTAGGACCCTACAGTGGAGCAGGTGGATATCCAAAGGAGGTGGGACCCCATGGGAAGCACTGGAGCAGGTTCCTGGCAGGACCTGTCTACTCATGGAGAGAGGAGCCCGTGCTGGAGAAGGTTTGCTGGCAGGATTTGTGACCCTGTGGGGGACCCACACTGGAGCAGCCTGTTCCTGAAGGACTGCACCCAGTGGAGAAGGATCTGTGCTGGAGCAGGGGAAGAAGAGTTTGAGGTGGTAGAAGTAACGCGTGATCCAATAGCTGCAAGTCCTGTTCCTCGTCCCTAAGCACCTCTGGGGAAGAGTTAGATAATTTAGGAGTAAAGTTAAGCAGGAAAGAAAGGAGGAGTGGGTGGAATGTTTTTTTTAAGATTTTTTTTTTTTTTATCCTACTCTGATTTGATTGGTAATAAATGAAATTAATTTTTTCCCTGAGTCAGGTCTGTTTTGCCTGTGATGGTAATGAGTGAGTGATCTCTCTCTGTCCTGATCTCAACCCACCAGCATTGCATTGTGTTTTTCTCTGCCCTGTCCTGCTGAGGAGAGGAATGATAGAGCAGCTTTGGTGGGACCCCAGCATCCAGCCAAGGTCAACCCACCACAACAAGCTGAGTAAATTTGAGTGCATTAAGGTGTTATATTGCATATTAATGAATATTACTTCTGTTACAAGAGAGTCTTTATGAATTTGAAATAACTTTTTTTGAAGGAAAAAACCCATAGAACTGAAGAGATTGCCTCCTTGCAAGTCTTTGGGAACAGTGTCCTCTAGTTAGGACTGATGGGCATCTTGGATGACAGGGATTGTTCTGCTGGCACAGCTACATATGGAAGAAAACAGTTATCCATGTCACTAATGTCCTTCTCTCTGGTATTTAAGAATAAAGCCATAGGAACTGTCCTATGAAAGAGCAAGGGCTGTACAAGCAGTCAGGAAGAGCAAGTAAAAGAAAAGAAAATTGTAGTTGAATTGAAGGATAGATTATGAAGGAAATTAAAATACATCATCCACATGCACCTAGTAGTTTGTTACTTCAAGGAAATTTGTGGGTGTTTTCTAGTCATGTCTTTATATGAAATGTATCTTAAACTGTATATTTTCCTCCACACTGCCACTTTTACACTCAGTAATTTCAGGAGCGTCCACTGTTACACAGCTTTGGCTGAGATGGTCTGTTTAAATGAAGTTACAGCTTCTCCTTTACTTACCTGAGCCATTGCAGTGTTCTGACCTTGGGCTGTGCAAAATATTAAAAAAAATCTCTTACTGACTTGAGACACGGATCTGATCATATAATGAAATAAATAGAAAAATTTGTGTATCCATTCACAAGTTTATTTCCAGTCACATGTTCCATTCACAACACTGGAATTCACAGGAGGAGGAATGTAACTCACATTGTAGCTTTCTGCAAAGTGTCTGCACGTAGCAGCACATTGTAACACGTCTGTAAACACAAAGTGTTCACTGCCACCTAGAAAAGCTGCTTGATGACTTCATCATACTTACGTTGTTGGTAGAGAATTCTTGCTGTTGAATATCTGGTTTTCCAGCACATAAAGTACAACTTGCTGTTGCTTTAGTTTGTGGAGGTTTTGACCTATAATTTGGAGAAGAAAGGAAATTAATTAGAACAAACTCCAGTGTTCAAAGGACTTTTCTTATGTTCTCTTGTAATTAAAATTGTCAGTTTCTTTTCCTGGTTTTGGATAACCAAAGTCATTTTTGTTTAGAGATGTTGAAGGTGAAAAGCTGTATTTAGTGTTCCAAGTGCCATTCAGTTTTATGCCAACAATGATGGTATTTGGTTTGAGGGGCAAAGGAGGCGATGGAAGGATCAGAAGATAGTTGACAGAGCCTCTTCCTCTCTGAATTGCAGATCCTAAAAATCTAAATCAAGTTGTAGTAATATATGAGCTTGTGGCTGTGTGTGACTCTTGACTATATTAAAGTACTTTGCAAACCCGCAGGTTATCCTGGTGTTTTATTGGTGACCCTCTGACCTTGCGTAAATTCAGCACAAAGGGCTTTTAACTGTGCCCCCTTCCCAGTTCAGAGGGACATGCTGCTTCAATTTATGACTGTGGTAGCAGAAAAAAATGTTTATGTTGTGAAAATTAATTGCTTGTAAGCAAATGTTTTTAAAATGTGACACGATTTTCATAATGTATACTTTTTGTTACCATTATGTGTTCAAGGAATAGTAATAGGTAGAGCTGGTGTAACAGTTTGCTTTCTAAAATATTTAAATTCTATAGTTAATGTTATTTTATGTGGTGTTTCTCTGACAGGCTATTGTGATGTGGATTACTATGCATAACACTTCTTTGTACTGATGATCTAACAACCAAGCATTCAAAATAAAATACAGTATTGCTTCTGAATATTTCCTTCTTGGAGAAGGCTAGATAAATGAAAATTAATGAGGTTAGGGAAATTCTGCTTCACAGGCGATCAAGTAAATCAGGCTTTTCACAGTCTACAAAACACTACTTTAGCAAGACTGTATTACATTTCTGTTGTGCCTTCCATTGTTGAGGATAATTAGTGAATATGTATGTTTTAATGAGAATAAAAGTTGTCTTGGAACCAAGAGCTTTTCTCCTAGTTGATTTGAGATTATCTTGTATAATATGAAGAAAATACTGTATTTTACTTACAAGTGTGGTTATTACTCTTGTTGTTAAGTACCTGAGGTTGTGCTCTGTACCAGCAACATATACACTGTAAATAAAAGGGTTTCTAAGAGAACTGCATTGAAATATACTGCATAAGAAATACAAGCTTTTTTAAGGTCTCAATAGGGGGAACATGCAAATTACTATTCTGAGTTGTAGTTTGGTACCTGAAGCATTTGCAATGTGGGAATATTTTTTAGGTATTAAGAAATACCTAAAAATGATGTATAATACCTAAAAAGATGTATAATTCTGAGCCTTCTTTAAATTGGACAGTTTCGTAGGTCTTGCATCTGAAATCACCATTGTAGTGATTCTTGAAACTAATATGTGTGTTTGTACAGCTGAAACCTTGTCATGGGCTCTGTTCCTTAATCAGCAGCCATGTCCTGTGTCGTGGCAGGCCTTGTACCAAAGATTCTGAAATAGCTTTGCTGCTGGAAATCCTCCAGCGTTGCAAACCCCAGCAAGAATAAGCAAGCCCACCCTAAACAGGTTTCCTTGGACGGCATGGTACAGAAATAACAAAGGCCTGTGCCTGCCTTTTTGGTTTTTCCTGCTCTTTCTTTCAGGGAAGAATCCAGAGGATAAGTAGGGCTGCAAGTTGCACCTGGAGAGCAGTGCTTTGTATTCGAAATCTTGTTTCGAGGTCTGGCCCCTGCTGGCAGCAGCACTAGGTCCTGTTACAATCCCGAGACTTCCCACAAGTTAAAAGGCAGGGAGCGGATCTGCTGGCGATGACACGGCCAGGCACATTCCAATAGTAAATAAGGATGTGCAGCAGACGTGGAAAACGGACGTGTGTCTTCTGTGGGAAGGTAATTGGGCTTGGGGGCTTGGCAGGAGCTGCATCAGCCGGGGTGGGAGCGACTGCCACAGGTTGATGGGCAGGTGATCCGGCAGCCTCGGCCCGGGCGGCGCAGGGGGGCTGCCTAATATGCTGCGTGCCCTAAGGGCCTGGGGGAACACAGTTGGATTATTATGGTAATGCCTGAGCCTGCTGCCCTCTTCCTATCCCAGCTGGGCTCCCTGTTGTTAGCAACTGCTTTGCTCTGACAGTGGAGTAATATACTTGGTGATTGAAAGGGCAAAGGGGCTCGCAAGAAGAAAGAGCAGGCCTGCCCACGTATGTAGATGAAGGGGGGGAGGCTGGAGGAGGGTGTGCGTGTAGGTGTGGGTGGAAAGTTTATTAGGAAATGAGTAATATAAATCTGCTAATTGAATCGTTATTTACAAGTCCCATTTCCTGATTTGTTTCTTTGTGCATTACCCCCCCTAATGCTGATGTACAGTGAATTCGAAGTGCTTACCAAAGCAGGCACTTAGGGTGATTTATGTTAAACCGAGGTGCTATAATACACTGGTACCAGTGTACAATGCTGACAATGGTGTATTTTTCAGGACTTTGATTACTGTTTCATGCTCTGCCACTATATTGCTACACTACAGCTTATAGCAGTGATATGATTCTTTTATATATTGTAGATAAGTATATCACTCTGAATTTTGTTGATACATCCACGAGATAGATACAGATTACAAGAATATATTTGTTATGATGTTGGAGCAAATTGAACTTAGATTCAATGAGATGATGACAGTGTTGTGATATTTTTCTGAGGTCTTTCCTGCAGTAGAATTGACTAAACAGTGACTGGGTTTTAGAATAAATGTATGTGAGAGATGAAAATCTGTTCCATAAACAGTTATGGGTTTTTTTGATGTTTGCTTGGTTGTTTTTTTTCCTTTTGATGATGATATGACCTGATATACTGAGCCTTTCTCTGCCTTTTATCAAGCTTCTATCAGAGGCAAAACTTGGCTCAAAATACCATTAAGACATGATTTCTAACATGCTTATTTGTCTGGTTTATACCCCAAAGCACTGATCACAGACTAGTCACAAAAATTGCTGTTAACCTAAATTAAACTTTTTAAAGTGAGAGCTCTTTTTACAAAATGTCTCATAAGGAAACTTGCTTTTCTTGTGCATTTAACTGATTCTGATTTCTTCTACTGTACAAGGTGACTTTTTCTACTCTTCACGTGTCTGCATTTCCCAGTTCTGCTTCTTATCTTTGTCTTCACGTTATTGCTACTCTGTGTTGCTATTAAGAAGGTGTATCTCTCTTGCCATCAGTACCTCCTGCTGTGCAGAAAATTTGGCAGCTCTCGCACTTTTGACCTGGCAGTTGTGAATGTACTTCTTACACAGTATTGTCCACTTAAGTATCATGGGACGTCTTATGTTACTGAAACACTATGTGGTGAAAAAGAACTCTGGGTCTAGGTTGCTTCTGCATGTTTAGTTTGGTCAGACTGTGGAGATGCAGGATGTTCTGGGCATGGCAGGGATGATTTTCCATCTGTAACCTTTGCCTTCTTGAGTGCCTGTGATGAATAACCATTACAGAACAGGTAGCAGCAGTATCTGTGTTCTGCTGGAGCTGTTGTACTTAACACAAAATTATTGAGTTCTTTGTCGTTTTCTATGGAGTTCTTTGTGGGCAAGTCAGAATGTGTTGTCCCTGTTTCTATAGTTTATCGGTAAGGTGAGAAGGTACTTTGAACCACAAAAATTCTGGAAAACAGACACATTGTTATAAAAGAAGCTTTGTTGTTGAAGTGTTTTTTCAAAAATTGCAGTTTATTTTTCTTTCACATTGTATCTACACGTAGTTCTTTAGTAACTGCTTTATAAACATGGAACTTGGGCTACAAACTACCTCAAATTGGGAAAGTTTACTTTTTTTTTTTTTTCCAATTCTCCCTGAATGTGCAATCATAGAAACGTTTCTGCCTTCTTTCAGGAAAATCTCTTTGTGAACATTTTGTTTTAGGTCAGGTTAACCTGGGTCAGTTTTGCAAACAAATAATTTTCATGTAGCCCACATTTTTCAGTGTAACTTAAGTGCTCATTGTTTCTACTTATTTTGGTAAACTGATCTCTCTGTGTCTTCTCAGTGTGTCATGAGAATTTAATAACAGTGCTGCCTTGTGGACCAGCTGAAAAGCTTTGTGTGGCACTAATCACAGACAGAGGCCATCTTCCTCTAGGCGCAGGAGAAATTCAGCTGAAAGCAGCAAAATACTGGACTGAAATGGTTAAAAAAGAAAATTTCAAACATGGGATGAGAAGTGGTGATTCTAGAGATGAGAGGAACAGAGGGATAAAGTACATATTTAAGTTCTGGGATATCCCTTATGGTTTTGTTGGGTTTTTTTATTCAGCCAACTATGGACGTAAATGGAAAGTTCAGTGAATGCTGCCACAAGGTGCATATTCAACGTGATTGACAAGTTTGTGACTTCTGGCAGTAAAACAAGCTTTTGCATTTCCTGGTCTTGTAGCCAGCACAGCTTTTGGTGGTCCTCTGCTCTCCACAGAGCATGAGTAGTAGTTTGTACTTTAAACCTATAGATTTTAATGTTTCATCTCCAGCTTTTCTTTAGAGAAGTAATAGTTCTATAGTATTGTGCCCCATTAGAATAAAGGTAAGGAAGTAATAAAAATATTTCTAGTTGCTAATGAGTTACTACATGTTTTACATATATGTGTGCAGAATAAATATATACATACATACATGAATGAAAATGCCAAAGAACAGTTTCAGCATTTTTGTAGTTGGTGATGTACTCCTGCTGCTGGCCAAATATCTATGGAACCAAATCCCTGGACTTGATTGGCACTGGAGTATCAATCCTTGCACTGTATGGAGGATCCCTCTACCCTACCACTGTCTATCCACTTTGGATTAGAGAGTGTAGCACTCCACTTGAAATTTCAAGGTGGGCATACTTCAAAAGAAGGATGGTGGTAAATATCAATGTTGTAGTTAATTTGTTTTCAGAGAAGAGCAGCTTGGACCTTTGGTTGTTACTGAGACACTGCTGAATTCCTTGGCGTATTTTGGGGATGTGTAATAGATAAAAATGCACATTTAGGCACTTTCTCTGTGTATGTGTAAGTTCTGGTTATATGAATTGCTAATACACAGGATGAAAGTAGCTGAGCAGCATGTAAAAGAATGCAGTTGAATGCATCCAGATTGTTCCTTTTTAACCTTGAGGCAGTGGCTGTTATGCTGATCTCTTCTGTATAGTAGGCAACTTTTCTTTCCCTTCCCTTTCTACTTCTGCCGCAATGTTGCAGCATGCAGGGGCTCATAGAAGGAGAACTTCCAGTACCAGACAGTACTTGCTTAATGCAAAGCCTCATCTTTGGGCTAGCTCAAAAACCCCCCACCAAAAAACCCAAACCAGGGAAATTGTACTTGAGATATGGACAGACATTTCTCGATGAGATGAAAATCTTATCTTTTAGCTGTGACCTGTGACAGATTCTGACACAAGCTCCAGACATCAGGGTTCATGGATCTGTGCAGAGGACCACACTCGTTGTTATTTTACAGAGCTAGTACTTCATCCAGCCTCCCTGTGCTGTGGCCTTCCTTTCCCATCTCCTGGCATTGCACAGCTAATGGTGAAGTTGTTACTGGCATGGTTGTGGCAGTGACTTTTTTTAACAATGCTAGTCTGAGCTGGTTTTGATGGCATGGCAGTTTAAGTGTCTGGTTCTGCTGCTAACTGCCCAGAAAGCAATATGACAGTGGGATATTTATAGAAAAATACTGGTGCAGGCACAGCCTTACAGTTAATGCAAAGGGCACCTTTTAAAAAGTGGCCTTGTGCTTTCATTTCACTTCAACAGGAAAGTAATACTCTTTGGAGTTGTGGGATGCATTGTTTAACTAGACCTCTAATCATGTTATGGATGATGTGTCTCCAGGAGAATCAGGGGACAAGACCTTTAAGTGTTTTTATCACAGCTTAAGATCTCAGAAAACGTGAACTTAAATAAAAGTATGTTTGGGAGGTTGTTATTGCTCTGTATCCTTTTGAGGATACCTTCCACAGAATTTTTTTTTTTTTTGAGAGAAAGTCACTTACAGTTATGAAGTGTTTGACCATAAGAGAGGAACAAGTTGGCAGTACTTGTATGCCTCCTTTCAGCTGAGCCTCCTTTATTAAATCATTGTTCAGCAGTCCATTTGTTCTGGTGTGAAGGCCAGTGTCTTCACTGCTGAGGTAATAAACCTGGAGTCTCTAAGAAATGCACGATGTGTGCGAGGGTTGTAGGGAGTTTTTGTACCAAAGTGTCAGTGACTGGTTAGATGCTTTCCTTTTTGCCCTCTAATCATGTTTCACAGGCCGAATGTATGGTTGCTTTGACTTGTACTTTGCAGTATCTGGGTATGAGGGGGCAGTTAGCTTGCCGTCCCCTCTTTAGGCAAATGATGGAAATGGGACTTTGCATTTGGGAAAAAAGACATACAGAAAGTTTGGCTATGTGCATTTCCAGGAACTCAGAGCTTTCTGGTGTGTCAGAGCCATATGAAGTCAGTGGAGGAGTAGGTCAGATGCTAGAGCATGGTTTTTATGTGCATGCATACTGGTATGAAAAAGCATGTGTTGTAATGAGTCGTGTCAGCTTTAAATCACCACTTGTGTGCATGTTTACACTGGCACTGAGCAGTAATCTTAATATTTGCATTTACAATTTTTAAGTAGAGGAGAAAAAAAGAGAAATTGCCTCTGATTCATGTTGGTATTCAAAAGTCCACTGTAGATGCTCAGGTCACTGCCCCATTGGTGTGTGTGATTCAGAAACCAACAGTGGAAGGCACTGTGTCTTATGAGTGGGATTTTGTCTTTTGAACTGCAGCTGGTGGGAGGATGGGAAAATTAGGCTACAGCCTCAGGATGCTGCTGGGCTTGGGGTATGGCTGCTCAAGGACTGTCACACAAGAATGAAGGGAGAATGTTGGTGGCTCTTTCTGCTCACAGCTCTTCTCATCTT
Organism: Serilophus lunatus; assembly: GCA_013399895.1. Classification (NCBI taxonomy): domain Eukaryota; kingdom Metazoa; phylum Chordata; class Aves; order Passeriformes; family Eurylaimidae; genus Serilophus; species Serilophus lunatus. The sequence goes on along the minus strand of VXBA01005600.1, from coordinate 1,923,794 downwards.
CTAAAGGAAGTGGACCATTGTTGATAGAAAGAAGAAGTCTCTCTTCACCTTGGCACCTTGAAGGAATAAATGAGTTTGCAAAAGGCATGTGTTGCCTACATTTGTGTTTCTGAATTCAGCCTAGATAGACCTTTTTCCCTGCTAAGTCTTGAGAGCATCACACAAGTTTTGTGTGCTACACTACCACATAAGCTTCTGATATGGATAGATCTATGCCATTTAGGATAAAGCAAAGAAACTATGAACAGAGAAACAACCCTGTACAGCTGATGATCTGGATTAGTCAGGCACAGTGCACTATGTCCCATGAAGCATCTCATTCCTTCTGTACCTGAGGAGACCAAATCTTGGTTCTTTCAATATGAAAACAGGCATTCCAACTCCTGAAAGAGGTTCTTCCCTCACGACTTCATTCCTATAGCCACACTGATACCTGATACTGGTGACAGAGGCTTTTGTTTTGTTCAGCTATACAAGTAATCTCAAGTAAAATGACCCACCCCTACAGTAGTGTTACTTTCCAACCCTTACCCAACATGGATTTTCTGTTACTAATCTATATATTATTATTGGTGGAAATTTGCAGTGACACATAAACATTTCTTGAGGTCTGAATCATTCATGTTTTCCATTTGAATTATGAACAAATGTTGGTGTGCTGGTTTAACTTCTGGGGAAGAAAAACTTTAATGTATGTATTCTCCTGGTTTTCAGCTTCATCTCCTACTGCCTGTGAGTGAGAAATACCATGCTGACACTCCAGAAATCCCTTGGGTCATCCTAGTTGTTCTCAGTAGAGAGAAGTAACCATTTCTGAGAAAAGGAAAGCAAGCTGGAACAGTTTCCTTTCTCTGTCTCATTATTGCTGAAACTATTGGTGAAACTGAGAAATCCTTCAATGGACAGCACCATGTAAACTAAATAAGTGTGTCCAAAAAGCTTTCCTTTTGGCATCCTTTTGAGAGATGTTTTTCTATTTATAAATATTATTGCCAGCAGGTGGTGATGGGTATAAGAAACCACAAAAATGGGGTAGTGAAAAACTGATTTTCAATAGAAAGAACCTGGCTATTAAAAGGTAGGAGGCAATAGCTCCTTGCCAGCAGAGGCCTCAGATTGTTTCCGTGCAGTGCTTGTGTCAGAATCCTGGAACAAATTTGTAGTGTGTGCAACTTCAGATGACACTACAACATGTTTTGGAGAACATCATTCTCTGGCTGGTGTTCCCCTGATGAAATGCAAACAACATATTAGTTATTCTCTTGTCCTTTTCTGGTGCCTTTTTACTGCCATTTTCATAGAGCTGATGGTTATTGAACATGGGTGAAATAAAGAAATGTTTTGTCAGCACAGCTCTAGAGGCGTGTTGGGGATTAGGTGATATCTTTTTCCCAGTCAAGAAATTGTGTTGGCCCACAGGGGACATGGCAGTGGATAAAAACATAATCCCTTCCATACTTTGGTCATTTCTTTTGTTGGTGTTCTAGAAATTCCTTGGTTGGTGGATGTAGGTTTTTTTGTGTGTGTGGTACGAATTTATGTGGTGGGTTTGTTTTTAAAGAGGATAAGGTTATGTGCATTTCTACTCCACTAAAATAATTAGAATAATTCAGCATTTTTGTAAGAGACCTCTTAAACATCAAGTTAACGTTTTTTAATAACATTTCTTTGGATTCAAAATGTAGTTATAAAAGTCTGGGGTTTGGTGTGGTGGGGGTTGGTTGGATTTTTTGGTTTTGTTCTATGGGTTTTTTTCTTGGTTTGTTTTGGGTTTGAGGGGGCTTGTGTTTTTGGTTTGATGTGTGTTTGGTTGGTTGTTGGTTTCGTTTTGGTTTGTTTTAAATGAAATACCACCGTTGATGTGCTCTGTCATGTATACTACACGTGAGGCAGATTTGTGTGTAAGATACACACTACAGCTCCTCTTGAATTCAGTATGGACTGTATACATATCTTCAGGAGTCAAATCTAGACCTTATTTTTTTCTCAAAGATGATGCTGGAGTGTTAAAAAGAGGCCTCTGGGCAGCTGGAGATTTTGTTGAGCAGTTAACACTGCCTCTTTCATTTTTGCCATGCTATAGCAGGATTTTTATATGCATTTTAACAGTTATTTAAGAGTCCCCATATGCTTAGAAAGGAATCTGAATATATGTGCCTTTTTTAAAGCTGCATCATAACTAGGTTATTCCATCAATACAGTCGAATGACTGGGAGCTGCAGTTGGAACAATATGTAAAAATACAGCTTGTAAAAGATTTCCTTTATTAACTGTCATCATCCACAGAATATATGTTCAAATAAACGTTGTGTAATAACTAAATTTGAGATTAATAGGCCCCTTAAGAAACAGCGAAGTCATTCAGGATAGTCAGTGAAAAATAGCCTGTAAGACTGTAACATGCACATATTGTCCTGCTTACATGCTCTCTCTGGTGTCATTCCCATTTATCAATGTCGGCAGGCTCTGTTCTCATTAAAACACTCTTGCACAAAAGCAACTTAATTTTCTTAAGAGAAGAGGACACCTGATTCAATTTAGTGCTCAAAACCAGGAACTTGAATATATATATTTTTTTTTCCTGTCTGAGCTCAGATGAATAGTTATGAACAGCTACACAGATTAAACCTTATTAGGTATATTTATATTCTGTTTGCAGTAACAGTGCTGTGGCAAATAGCTTTCTACAGAGCTGTAACATCTTATTATTGGAAACAGCAGTTAAGACATGAGCTGTGGTAACACGCACATGAGATTTTATTTTTAAATAGGAAATTGAAGGAGTTGTTTAAAGGGACTCTGCCAACTCATTCAAGCTACTCCTGATGTCCTCCTGCCTTCTTCTTCCACCTTCTTGAACTACACTGATCTCTTTGGGTAGATAAAATTTCCTTTTCTGAACTGTTTGGTCAAACCATTTCCATCACTTTCTTCGGGGTTTTTTCTTCCTTTTTTTTTTTATTTTTCTCCCTGTCAAATAGGAGATGTAGTTTTATTAAATTTTGCAATAATAGCATGGATGCTATAAAATCTTACACTACCACACCGTGTTCTCTGTCTTCTACTGCATAATCCTGCACTAGAACTACTAGAGTCCTTGTCTCTCTCCAGTCCTTTTCTAATCTTCTGGCTTTTTCTTCCTCACTGTGCCATGTGTGTTAAACAGGCTGATCAGTCTCGTGCCTGGTACTTGAGCTGTATATCCCACCAGTGCATGGGCACCATGCAGGGCATCGCAGACACACACAGAGCAGCTTTGTGTGATGCCCAGGCTGCTTCCTTCCAAGAGATTTTGGCTGTGCATCTGTGGCCTTGGCCCTGGAATGTCCTTTCCACAGAGCAGGGACAGCACTGGGCTGGGCAGGCCCTGGTGTCCCTTGTGTGTGCTCTTCCAGCCATGGGGTGCCTGGGAGTAAGCATAGGCTTAAGTACAGTTAGGAGGAATGTCTCCCTAAAGGCTGCCAGGTGACGCTCAAGAAACAAATGTTTCATTATTAAAGCATTCTGTACATGCTGGTGAATGTATGGTCCACATACATGGCTATGAGGGACCGTTGTCTCCTCACACTCTGCAGTAAAGGAAATTCCAGCTGAGTTGTGCATAGCAATTTCATTAGAATCCTGCCAATAGTGATAAAATGTTGGGGTTGGCCCAGGTGTTCCAAATGTTGCTGGTGTATCTTTTCTTCTTCTTTAATGTAGTCAGGCTACATTATTATCAAAAGATAGCCTTTAATAGATGGATGTCTCTGTTGGTTAGAGCCCAGTGCTAATAATGCCAAGGTTGTGGGTTGAAGCCATTCACTCAAGAGCTGGACTCACTGATCCCTGTGGGTCGCTGCCAACTCAGAATATTCTGTGATATGTGAAATTCCAAGGTAGTTCAGTTTGGTATCAAAATAGATGGGAATGCAGCAGAGTTCAGAATGTATTCTATATTTAATGCTATCAAAACCTAGACACACTCATCCATTTGCTGCCCAGTGACATGTACTTGAACACTGTGTGTACTTGCTGCTGCCTTTGGGTACCCACCTGAGGGGAGGTGTTCAACCCCTTGGTTGTGGCCTTGCTTTTTCTTCCATCTTTTAATGGCCTTTGTTGCTGTAAGCCCTGTCTTGGACCTTGTTGCTGTTGCTGTTAAACATCTTAGCAGTGCTTTCCTTACATATATTGCAGGATGAGGTGAGAGATGAAGGGCTGAAGCTTTGTGCTAGACTCAATTATGGGAAGAGGGATGTTTCTGCCAAGTGCTGCCAGATGAGTGTCCTTCAGAGGTGGCCTGGTCACTTATTACTTGGAAGTGATCCAGGTCAGACCATTCTCTCTGGAAATGAAGACCACAAGAATGCTCTCTCAAGCCCAGTGTCCTGCAGAGTTGACTGAAACAGGACCTGCCTAATATTTAGTAAAGTTGTTGTTTAGTGGAGCTAGTGTGTACTATTGTAAACTCAAGCGGGGCTGTACATGCTCCCCTGTACTCACCCTGGGAAGAGTACCGGCAGTGGCTTTCAGTAGTGTCTCTGATTTGATGTAAACCTGAATAATTTGTTTAGTTTTTAGTACTCCTGCTTTTGAATGTGATCTAACCTTCACTTCAATACATGGCTATGCATTCCCTTTTGAAAGGATCTTACTGTTGTTTTCATAGAGAACTTTCCCCTCATATTACCGGTGAGTGCAACGAAAAGTTTGCAAACACATGCAAATCTGAACTTGGAGTATTATAAAGACATTGCAATGTTTTCATGTTTTATTTTTTTATTTAAGCTGGCTGCAGTTGAAACACAAAAGAGCAAATGTTAAAAAAAATTATACAATAATGGTGACTAATAAATGTTTCAAATAGAAAATTAAGAGTCTGGTTGTATCATGTGTCAGCACTAATGTTTATTTGTATCATCCCTCTAAGGATTTCAGAGTGCTTTTTAAGGAATGCATTAATTTTGACAATGCCCTGTGAGGTATGTATTACTCCTGATAGGAGGGAGTTGGAAGCACAAGTGTTTAAATTCTACAGGGTCATGCTACTAGGTATGTTTAATTACAAATTGGAGCAATGGATTTAGTTTACTACTAGTTTGTTTAAACTGAAGCAGAATCACAAATATAAGCCCTAGGTTTGTGAGTATGAGAAAAAATTACTTGTTTTTTTTTTTTCCAGGGAAAAATGTTTATAAAGAAACTGCAGATAGAACAGTTGACATGTGTAAGTCCTCCCTCACTGAGGCAATTAATCTGAATTATTGCTGCTTCATTTGCAGTCTTCTGATTTTTTTTCCTCTTCTTTTACTTGTAATAAGTGTCTGATCATCTGCTATGGATAATTCCTGACAGTGTAGAGAAAGGGAATTAAAAGTTGCAAATTAGCGTATCCTTGAACCATGAATTTCTGCACATGACTGGCTGAATAACCGAAGCATAAAATTTGTGCAAGGTGGTTGTCTTGTACCTGTTACCTGCTTGAGAATATTTAGAAAGCCCAGAAATCTTCCAAGTGGACCAGGGAGGAAGAAAGAAGTTTCTTGATGACCAAATATCATCATCTAGTATCACCACTGTAGAAGCATCTAGTATCTCTTCTTAACACCTTTCCAGGTACAGAGTTTCTCCTGGAAGTGGAAATGCAGCCTGTTTGAAGTGAAAAAGTGTCATGTCTCTAGATGAGCCCCAAATCAGGATTGGTAGCTAGGTTTATGTGGATGAGTGTAATGTGTCTGCTTTGCCACACGTATTTTCAGCGGCACAGCTTCAAATGCAAATAGAAAAATCTGATTTAATTCACACTTGTTGAAGAATTGTTGTTTATACTACTCGCTCTTCCTTTCGGCTATGGTCTGTGGGAAGAGAAGCTGTTTGGACTTGTGCCTCTTTCTTATGTTCAAAAAAGAAATTCTGATGAGAAAGAGGTGTTAAAATATGTTACTGTAGTTTACAACTGTCAACTATAATGTTTTATTTAGCCGTATCTATTCGGATGCTCCCTCTGCAGCACAGAGTGCCATATGCCATTGTCCCTGTTAGTAAGCAAGTCAGCAAAGGTTTCCCAGTCTGCATTTGTTTTTGTATTTGGGCCACAGAGGAGCTGTGGTCCAGTGCCATCTTTTATTGATAGGGCCAGCAGAGGAGGAATCTAATGAAATTATCAAAGCTTTGAATTAATTATGAACTCGAATAAGAAAGCTAAGCTCTCTAGAGCCAAGGATCTCATTACCCATTCATTTTCATTGCATCCTCTTATGGAGCAGAAGGCAGGTTCAGCTACTGCTCCTACCCTGATTTTGGACTTTATTCAAACTTGCTAAACTCACTGGCATCCACTTGTTATTAATCTGTGGCTGGAAGTTTCTAGGGTGATTAATTGGACTCTGCTCTAAATCGACACGTAAATGGTAGATTTCCCTTCTTCCTTTCCAAAAGAAAAGGCTTTTCATCATCAGACTGGCTGCCATACAAGAGTTTCTATCCTTTCTTGGTAATTGGGGAAAGCTATGCAAGACTGAAGTTTTAACTTCCTGGAATTTAATGAATTCATATTAAGAAATAATACTGCTACCTTGTATTTCCTGGATATTTAGGTAAGCACAAACACTTACAAAGTCATTATCAAAATTGTTTGTTTTCTTATTTTACAAGACTATGGTGTAAAAAGTAATGACATGTTGGCCTCTGAAGTATGGGGTCGTTGTGGTGGTTTTTTTGGTTGTTTTTTTGTTTCTATGTTAAATTTGTTGGTCAAACTACAGGAACTTCTCTATCTGTCAACATTTTATTGTGGCAAACAAATTAGTTTGCTTGCTTGATTAGTATTTCCTTGAAATTGTTAAAAGTGTATGAAAATGCAGCATTTTATTTAAAGCAGATTGTGCTTATTTTAATTAATAGATCAGTATATAAAAATGTTCCTGGCAAATTAGGGCAAAAGCAGCGAGACCAAGCTTCTGTGTAGTATTCTCAGTTCTTGTGAATATTCCTCTTCAGTCTCTCAGCAAGGATTTTCTTCTCCCCCTGCTTTTGTCTGTTTCAGCACATTATTTATGAATGCATAAACTAGAACCTATCAGTCTTCATAAGTTACAGGCCACTGGCAGTTTTTTAAGCAGTGCCTAACTGCCTAATGGTCTGTGTGTGTGTGTATTTGGAGAATCTAATAGCTTGTTGGGTGGGGGAATAACATTTTGTTCTTGTACTGTAGCTATTTTACCAGTGGTGATATTTATCTTTTTTTTTTCTCTTCAGGCAGCTGCTATATTTAATTCTGCTTTTGGAAGTTTTTTGGTAAGTAATATGGTATTTGTAGCAAATGCTTTAGTTGTCTTATTTTTAACAGTGTCATTGGTGTGTCTGTATTTTTCACATTCTTGTTGGTGAAATCCTGCTATTCAGTTGGCAAAAAAATTTGAAACATTACAATTTCTCTTTGTTAAACTCTTGAGAAAAGTAGTGAATAAATAGTCTCTGCTCGTGGTAAATTAATAATGTGTAAACACATCTTAATTTTCTCCTTAATGGGTTAACAGTATCTATTATTATGCAGGTGCTTCAGACATGGGCATCAATATATTGATTTTTCTAATAAGGCCCATCAAATACTCATTATTTTCTATCAAGAGGCCATGGATTTTGAAAAGAAAACATGACCCAGCTGATCAGAGAGTAGATGCTAATTTACTCAGTGACTTGTCATTTGTTTAGCATATTTTACTGTCAGTGAGCCACTCGATGTCTCTGAGGAACACGCTGAAATAGCTGGATATGGGAAAGCAATCAATCCAGCTGGAAATATAACTGTTTCTTTAAAAAGCAAAAGCTCTATTTGTGGTACTGGTAGTCTACAAACATTTGGGAAGGACACTGTAAAGAACACTAAATGTATTTATGTAGAAAGGAAGAATAAATTTCTTTTATTGATATGTTGTTCAGAGAGATACTAATGTATATTAAATAAATTATTTTATATGTTGGCAAGCTACTGTGACTGATCATTTCATTTATTGAGGCATCTAATAATTGAATTTGTTCTTATTTACTAAAATTTGTACGTGTTTGGAAGTGTCTGTTTGTGATTCCAGTCATGTGTCCCCAGAAGGAGGATTGTGATGTATAAAATGAATAATGACAAATGAATTCAAATTAGGAAATTAAAATGAAACCTGCAAGTATAAAATAACTCATTTTTATTTTCTATTTTTTCTAAAAAGCTGGCACTTAGAAGTTTAAGTCTATAAAGCTGTACTGCCAGGAGAGAAAGTCACATGGCATTTTGAAGTTATGCTTTGTGCTGCAGCTTTTCTGAGGCATTAGGGTGGATGCAAGCTTTTCTGGGTAGAGATGACCATTCACATTTTTAAAGCATCAATTCCCAAGTATTTGTCCTTTTTGTCACTTATCATGACCTCCTTCAATAGGAAGAAGTCACTTTCTGCCTCAAACTGGAATCCCAGAGTTGGAGCAGCTCCTAAGTCTGTGTGTGTGGTATTTTCTCTTGTTGCTTTGTACAAGCTCCAGTTTCTCTGCTGTCCCTGGCTTTCAGTTGAAGAGGTTTCCTTGAATACCTAAAGGCTCAGTTCAGCTGACTTTTGACTTCAAATAAGAATTTAGGCTCCACTGCATGTGACCAAAATGCTGGCTCTTACTAAAGCCACAGTTTTTATAATTAATAATAATTTATAATAGTTTTAGTTTTTTAATTTCTAGGACTTGTTTGTAGCTCTCTGAAGAAATCTCAGTTAAAGAAGCTGAGCTAGTTTAGGTGTTCATATAATGCTCCTAATTTTGGTTTTGATCTTTGGAAAGTTCCTCTTACTGTGTTTACTTCATTTCACTTTTCATTCAATTCAGGTATTGTGGAAATCTTGGAGCAGCATTAGAGTAAGCATTCTTCTTTAAAAAAAAATTCTCAAGAAAGACTTTTCAAAAATATGGAATATCACCTAGAATGAAGCCACAGTACCAGTTGAGTTTTTCTAATTACTGATTTCTTTAAAAAATAAAATTATACAGACACTGCTCACTATTAAGTTACAAATATGTACACACACTTTAGCACTTGTGATATTCTTGTTTGAAATCATGATTATCTAGGGAATATGTATTTTATGACAGAGAACAAACCACAAATATGTTTACTGAAAGCTTTGCTCTTACAGACTTTTCCAGTAATCAAGTTGATAGGATAACCTTTACAATTGAGAATTGGGTGATAATAGGCCAGGGACTGTAATAAGTAGCCAGAGTTGATTACCAGTTTCACAGTGTTGTACAGGGCCTTTAATCAAGTAGCTCCAGATGCAGAGCACTAGCACTATCATGCATGTCATCACTTAGAAAGTAAGGTTTCCATTGAAAAACTGTCAAAGCATTAAATATATGTATGTATATATATACTTGTTTGAAGTGAAACCAGTTCTGTAAAATGTAAAAATAATTGGCTTGTTTCTCAGAAGACAATGGAAGATGGTGGTGGTGTTGGAAATCCATCAGTTTATATTGGTGCCTAACTTAAGGGTTTGGCTAAGGTGGAGAACCTATTTCCTATATCTTTAGTTCACGATGAATCTAAATTGCATTTGCATTTTTCTTCCTAGTGTCTGGTGGAGCTGCATGTGGATAGGCTTCAATGTACTTGTATAGCTTTCTGACCAAAACCTTGCACTTATGTGTGTCCTCGAGATAATTTGGAAGGCTCTGACCTTGGCAAGGCTGAAATGTTTCTTATGTTCCTTGTCTTACAATGCGTAGCAGCACATGGGCAGGCTGCTGCGCTGGTGTGTAGCAGTGTGTTGTTCTGCTTTCAGACTGTACCCTGTGGGCAGTGCCTGTGTATGACAGTGTGAAACAGGCTGATTTAAAAGGGCTGAAAGATGTGCTATGCTGCTTACTTCACCTCTCCCCCTTTTTTCTTTCTTTTTTTTTTTTTTTGTTTTTTTTTTCTCTCCTTAAGACTAGGAAGTGATCCTTGAGAAGTTAAAATAAGTTGTGGAACAAAATGTCTGCAGGAAAAGGCATAATGTTAGAATGATGCTGAGCTTGTTCAGATGCAATGGAACACTTTGAGATATGCAAAGTGTGGAAATACCAAATCTGTCCTGATGAACCAAAATACACTTAGATTAAGGGTCTGGAGATATTTTCACTGGGAAAGGGGTTTACAAAAACTGTGAACCAACCACAAAGTAATTCCTTTGAAACTCCACCAAAGCCCATAGTCCTGTAAATATGCAGACAAAACAATGCATGGAATGATACTGTGCATATTTACATTATTTTATTGACTTAGCTGAATAATGTCCCAGGTCTAATTAAAACACAGTATTTGAAAGAACTGATTGTTACAGAAAAGTGTTTTTATATAGCTAGATTAGTAATAACTAACGATAGATGAATTCAATTTACATAAATTTCAGCCAGGAGAATATTTAGACTCGTACCACAGAGGATTGCTTGGAGTTGGGTAGTTAATATCATTATCTCCTCCCCTCGTTTAAACAGTTTGGTTTACAATAATTGTGTAACATAATCAGTGATTTCAGTTTTTCCTCTTAATGGGGTTTTAATCAAATCTGACGGTGTTTTGCTAATACTGGGTGGCTGGTTATCACCAGGTTGAGTGCAAATGCATGCTAAGATCTGCTGAGGTAGAGAGCACTGAGGTAGCTGCTTCCAGTTGTAGGAGAGGATTCTTTCGCATCTAAAGGCTAAAGAAATTGCCTGGGATTTTAAGTATGGGTCTGCTGAGATTCTTAACACTGTATGTATTACCATGCTTCATAAGCATTTGTATTCTGCTTCTAAAAGATGAAAACAAACGTTTGTTATTGTCCAAACCACAGAGCAATAGGCAAGAGTCTGCACAACCTGCTGATGGTTGTTCCATGGTGTTTGCCTGAGTGGCTCAGCAACTCTGACTTTGTTCACCAAGGCATTGCCTGTCCTTGGGGCTGTTCTTGCACTGAAGTGTAGACTTGTGCTTGTGTGAGAGTTACCCTCAGTTTGCAGTGACAGTATACTGCCACGTGCATGGAAGGAGGGGGCCTAAAGTGCAGACCAGTGAGTCCTCACAAAATGCTCTGCACTATTAGACTAGACTAGTTTTGTCTAATCTCTTCCTGTCTCTCGTTAATCTCCTTTTTCCCCTGAGACAGTGGGCTTGGAAACCCATCAGACTATCCAACTTGTGATGTGAGTCAGTGTTGTCTGGTTCTTTAGTGCCTTGGGGTTATGAACAGTAAGTGTGAAAGGAACAGCCATCAGCTTTACCTTAAACAAAGAACTGTAACCACGATCTGAAGGTCTGTGGTGACAGGAAATCAAGAGGAAAAGAGAGATTCTCTTCTGATGACCATTGCACTCCTGAGAAAAGAGCAGCTGAAAAATCAAAGTGTTTGGTTGAGACTTCCTCCAGTGCTGTCTTGGATTAGCTTTGCTTTTGCTGTTGAAATGTATTAGATTAATTAAGGCACGTGTCCAGGCTCAGTCTGAAGGAAGGAACCTATTTCAGGTGCCCATCATTCCATTAATCTCTTTTGTCCAAACTAGATATATATGGTTTTGTTCTTTATCTGGCCATCTTTCAGAGGGGATGGAGCTGGTTCATATTGTTAAAAAAAACAGCAACTCAATTTTTGGAGGAGCCACGCGGCTAATCAAATCAGGGCTGATGTTTTAATTTACATTGTCTTCCAAGTGAAAGATAAAGCTAGCAGAGAATAGGAATGTTAGCTTCTCATACATACACACACAAGGCTTAGTCAGTTAATGAAAATGTATGGAATTCTTATCTGGTCTGCTTTAGCAGGCATAATGATTTACACAGCCTGACAGCACTAGTGCAGCAAGTAAATGCATTAGTCATAGTGTCCATTTTTCTTGCAAATTTGTGACACAGATTTAATTATGGGAATGACCAGCAACTTACAAATCTAATTTTGGTAGGCTGAGCCAACTTTTTTATTTTAATAACAATGGATTTTTTAGCAATGATTTCATTACTATTTAAAGAAATCCAACCATATGGAAATAACCAATTGGCTGAATTTATTTACTTGATTTTACCTTAATGGATGTTGAATGGTTAAGATTTATTTTGGTATTTTTTTATTGCCACATTTTTATCTTACTTATTTCTAAGATAAATATCCTTATCTGGCTTAATTATTTCGAGCACAAACATTGTAAATATTTTTCTAAAATCAGGAAAACGTTTATATATCCTTTTGTTTCCTCTTAATTGTGTCTTTGCTGTGTGAAAAGAGGCAGAGCAGTCATCTGGGTTTCCCTTTTTACTGTGCTGGCTGTTTACAAGAGATGCTGAATTCTGGATTCAGTCTTGTTTATTTTCAAAGTGGAGCTGCTTTATGGTGTGCCACCACACTCTTGGAAGTGGTCTCCTCTTCCTCTGTGAAGCAGTACAGTGGTGCTGCTGTTCTGTGCTCCAAATTTGATTTGTGTCATTCTCAAAGTCCTGAGCAGGTTCTCCCTCTTAATCAGCTACTTGAGAAGCCACCTCATCCTTGTAAGATGGGGTTTTGCCTGAGTGGAAGGGAATGTCAGATCTCAGCAGCAGCAAATCTTTGGACCAGATACTGTGAACCTTGTGAGTCGCTTATGGTGAGTTTTGCTTATTTTGTGGCTGGTGCTTGGTTCTCTCATCGTTATTTAACATCCTCATTCTGGTTTCTGCAGCTTAGTCTGAAATCTCAATGTAAGTTTGGGCATCACCGTCTGTTTCCAGGTTTGCCAACATATAGACCTTCACTCTTACTGTGTACTTTTGCTTCCAGCGTGTACCATGCTTGGGTTAATACCTAATTTTGAGTTATTTTGTACTATTCTGATACAAGCACAGCAGAGTAACAAACCTCACTGTGAAAGAGACCCCTTAATGTGGGCTTAAAAAAAGAGCCTTGACAAAAATTATTATTTTGAGGGATGGCTAGGCATGTGCACCCATCCCAGTATTCATCCACTGATCTTCCCTCTCTCCCCCAAAGCCCAGCTGACAGAGGGAATGTCAGTTAGAATGAGATGAGAATTTTTTACCAAATAAACAAAACTCTGCTTGTCTATGAGTGAAAAAATCAGAGTAAGTGTCAAGGTGTGATACTCAAAAAGAAGTAAATGAGATCGAGTAGGGGGGATAACTGGAAATCTGAATATTCTAACACCTACTGTGTGGTCTCTCTGACACAGCTAATTTGAAGAGACAATTAAGTCAGCAGGGAATTACATGGTCAGCCAGCATGGCCTTAGAGCCAGTTAACAAATAACAACACTGCTGTTGGTTATCTTTGAAAGGTTAGGGAGAAGGAGGGCAGATAACAGTAACCAAGAAGAAAGAAAATGTGCTGTCAAGATCTCAAAAATTGTCCTCTGCAAGGCCAACAGTTAATCCCTGTATTTTCTTCTAATGGCTACAAGAAAAATGCATGGAAATCTACATAATAACAAAAAATGAAACCATTAGCTGTCAAATGTGTATAAATTATGTGGGCTGTAGCTGGTCTCGGGGCTTTCTTAGTTTTCCCATTAGCTTTTGCTACTGATCATTTATTTCATCTTGCTTAGTCTTATGGGATTCAAGCAGCCAGTTCTGCCAAAAAAAGTTTGTTTAAAGGTAGTAATAAGTAGGCCATTGAATGTTTCTCTTTGTATTATCTTTGCAGCCCCAAAATAATTGACTACTACCTTTGTAAAGACAAATATACTGAGTATTCCACTTTTGCCACAGTACATTGAATTCCACTCCCACTGTTTTTATGGATGAACAGGCTCTTAGGGAGAGAAGGAGCTGGGGACGTCTGTGCCATTAGCACTTCTTGAGTTAGTAAAACAAGCAGCAAAAGTGGAAGTTGCTGGAGGAAATTCTGAGGCAGAATTTAGGGGTTTTGTTGCCATTTGGAAAGAGTGTGAGAGTTGAAGCAACTTTATCCTTCCACTCCAGTTGTCACTTAGGAATTGCAAAGTAGAAGGGAGTGAAGTTTCAGGGGCTAAGACTGGGAAAGTACTGAGTACTGAAAGTACTGAGGTACTGGAAAGTACCTTCAATTTTATGATTTGGCATCTTTCTTCTGATCACAGTGTGGGGAAACTCTAAATGAAAGTGCCTATGGGACTGTGGTGTGGTCATCTATGCTGTTAATATAGATTGAACACTGGAAATTCATAAAAAGCTTGATTCCATTTTAAATGAAAACTAATGAATTACAGAATCAAGAGTGTGTATCTCTGGTAACTATAATTTGGAGAACATCTAGAGAAGGATATATGTGTTTAATATTGCATAATCAAGTAATTTGTTGGATTAGTATGTAAATCAAATCTGGGCTGATACACAGTTTTAGCACAAAATCAGTTTCTTGTCTAAGATTACCGTGTCATAATTACTAAAATTCATCAATGTGCTCTTTACTATGAAAGTGTAGCATTTTTGTCAAAAGAATATACTTGTTTTGGGTTGTTTTTTCTGGTTCTGGTTAGTATCATTAATGGTCAAGACTTGAAAAAAAAACAAAAACCAAAACAGGTGCCCCACGGTGGAACTTGTGTACAGCTCATAATGTTGAAAGGTCCTGATACTAGTTTCTGGTGTTTTCTTGTCTCCTGCTTTGCAACAGTTTCTTGCCTTTTCACTCCAAAACAAAGAAAGTTAAATTAACAGGAAGAAATATCAATTGTTTATTATAAAGTAAGATCAAGATGTCTGACTTGTACTTAGGTCACTGAACTATCATGGGATGGTGTCGTATCACTTGAAATTAGTTTAAAAAAGGCTTGCATTGGAAAGCTGCTTTATTTATTTCTGGCAGATATTTGGAGAAATATTTGTGTGTTTTGCTTAAAAAGGTGAGAAATGAGACTACAAAACCAAACAGTTTATTTACAAGATGAGATTTAGAATTCTTGCTAATAATTATTTGTATCTGTGAGGACCAGATGTTTGAATTTATTGGTTCTTTATGTTGGGTAGGTTGGTACATGAAGCAGAAATTGAGAAGGGAAGAATTATGAAAGACTATTTAGTTTTTATTTTGCCCTCTCTGTAGTATCTTTTAATACCAGAAGAAGCATTCCTCTGCATTCCTCTAGGGCTGTGGTTGTACACAAACATGTAGTCATTTGGCCTGATTTAAGGGTAAATGTTCCCTGCAGGCAGATTAGGAAATGCACAAAATATATAATTTTCTCCCTCACTTTTAAAAAATTCATCAAAAGGAAATGAAAATGTTTTTAGAATCTGCTGTTAATGTTCTCCCCAAAAGTTTTAACTTCTGATTGAAAAGGAGCAACGTTCTTTCTTCTGTGCTGCAGCTTTTAGTCACCTGGGTAAGAGAAATGTTTTGGGGTGAGAGGAAGTGGAGAGACGTCATTCCTTCCTTGGGAACAGGGATGTGTAAGCCCCTGTCTTCTGCTTGATTAGCACTTTGAATCTGTGTATATATGTTATAAAATACAAGCTGGTGTGCTGAGGAGGCACCTGCATGGAACTCTTTCTTCTTCTGTGTCCACAAAATGTGGATTCAGTAGCAGCAAGAGCTGAATTCTAGCAAGCAGTGTGCAGTTTTGTGACAAGCCTTTACAAACAGCAATACCAGTGTTGTGTTGTTCTGTACAAACCCTTTTCTACCTTGAGTTGCTTCTTTGAGGGAGCAAAAATATCCTAAACACATGAAATTTTAAGCTTCTCGAGTTTTGGCCCAGAACAGGTTAAAGCTATGCCTGGATTTTTAGCCTCTGTTTCTTCTCTATCTGACCTAGCAGTGCCTGCTCAAAACTCAGCAGCCCATGAATCGGCTGTCCTCAGTCTCTAGGGGTGAGAACAAGAGGGATGTCATTATTACTATAAGGTGAGGGGCTGGAAATCATTCCCCTTGCTGTCAAGGTGACAAATACTGTCTTCATGGAAGTGCCAGAGGTTAGGTCAAAAGCTTTTGCCAAGTCTTTGCAAGTAAAGCATGGCTATAAAACTGGAGCTTCCTCTGGAAATTTGTGTTTATTATTTATTGTTGGCCTTTTAAAAGTCCGTTTTGAGAAATCATCATCACCCTTCAGTCTTAAGACAGGAGTAGTTCAGGATTTCTTTATATTATAACTGTGTATATATATGTAATTGTGTTGTTGCTGAGAGGCTCCCTTCATTATTTTTTTACCTTATCTTCTTTCCAAACAGCCCTCCTTACTGGTACAAATTTGGAAAGACCAACTATTGTGAAGGAGAGAGGGAAATGTTTTAGTTTATGATCTGTCATTACCTGACTTCTTTTAACACTCTTCTTGTCTGTGGCATAGACTTTTCATTTTAATTTCATGTAAAAACAAACAAAAGCAACGAAAAACCCCCTCCAAAACCCCACCCCAATAAAATCCAAACCATTTTGGAGCTAATTCCTTGAGGCTCAGGTTTGCTGATACAGTTTATCACCTTTCTGGCATGACACGGGAGCAAATGCACCTCCCAGCCTCTTGTTTCCTCCACATTGATTCCAGTTCTCCACCCGCCTACCCCTGGTTACTTTCCTGCAATAGGTAAATTGTTTGTTTGTTGCTTCTACTTTCTATAAAAGCGTGTACCACCAACTTCCTTTTCTAAAATATTTTCTGAAGGTACTTTCTTGGCCAAGTCCAGCGTAAGGTCTTGTCACAAGAACAGTTGGTTATGTGATGTCCTTTCCCTGATAGCTGGTGGAAGATCAGACTGGATGGTCATTTGATTTTATCCATGACAAACTCAATGTGCTGTTCAAAGTGAGATCACACCCTGAAAAGACTGTGTGTGAGCTCTGACAGGGTGAATCATTTGAAAATTTCCTTTTTTTATTTCCTGTAAAAAGAATTATTTTTCCTTGTGTCTCAATTGAGTGACCACATCAAATAGAAAATATTGTTAATATGTGAAGATGGGGTGTTCATATTGTCTTCTGTCTTTCAACCAATGTACTGAAATGTTAACAGTGGGCACTTTCATTGGATATCTTTGTTCTTCTGGTGTCTAACTTGATAGAGACCATATGTGACTGGGAACAGCTTTTATGGCTGACATAAACCCACTGGATGAAAGCTGCATGTGATTTCACCCCTCAGCATACTGTCTATATATCACCTTGTACTGTAGAATGATAAGGTGCTGTCATTGATGCTCACCTGTGTGGGAAAGTAATTCTAACTCCTTCCTCCTAGTGCATTTGAGGCAAGAACTAATAGCCTGAAAATGCACACCTTGTCGTGCCTTGTTGCCTAATTGTGGTCTGGTTTCATTCCCACATTTTTACTACTGTATGGAAAGCGAATATTAACTATTTGAAGGAGAATTATATTACATAGGATTAGATAACATGAATAATGTGAAAGCCAGGGTTTTTAAAAAACTCAAACCTTTTAATAAAATGGAATGTCAAATGTATGAGCATGTCTTTCAAGCAATGATCAAAAAACGTGAAAAGTTTCATATTCTTTTAAAAGTCAAATAATTATCCACCATCATAAAATTTTTTTGTTAGATGGACAGTATAATGATGAAAGAAAATTTTATAGATAACGTTGCTCTTCACAGCTGACTGAAGCAGGTGTTAGAAATGCAGATTAAGTATACTGACTAAAGACTATATAAATTTGAAGTGAAAATGCCACTGGTCTACTTGCAGTGCCCTGCACATGTGAAGTTTCAGATAGTTAAATTATTAATTTTATTGTGTGAGATAGTGCAGCAGTTAGGGAGAAAGTCCTTGTGCATTTATGATTTTTTTTTTTTCTCCTATAATCTTTTTAACAGCATGTGATGAGCAGCCAACTCATCACTCATGCTTCACTGTGAGAGTTTTGCTATGGAAAGAGAATACATAATGCAGGTAGATATATCCACAGTGTAAGTTTATTTGCCAGCTAGGTGTTTTACAGGAACAAGCAGGGCAAACACACAATTGTGGGTAAGTGTAATTTCTATCAATGAAAGACACCAAATGTTAGTAGCATTTCTGTACAAATCTGTACATCTGTGGCTGGTCCTTCAGCACACTCCTGTCAAAGTGGTGTAAGGTGTTAATTGACAGGTCAGTCTTTTCTGGACTTCATAGGCTTTGCCGTGGGCATTATGCTCTGTGTTGTGCAGGTGCCTTACTTGTGTGGGTGGTGTGCAGCTTGGGAAGAAGACATTGGGAGAGGGTGAGGGTGTTTTTTTCCAACAACTCACTAACCTGCTAATAAACTCTACTGGCCTGTGAATTTAATTTTGTCATGACTTACCAGGTGCCTGGAGCTAGTAATCAATCTGTAGGAGGTCTACTTCTCAGATAAATTAGAATTTGAAGTGGATTGGGAGACAAAGTCTCTTAGAGAAATTGAGGAGCAGTCCTGAGGCCCTTGTTCAGCATGAGAGTCAATGTTGTTCTTAATCTGGACTGCTGTTAGAAGAGGGTGGTAGGATCCCCAGAGTAGCCCAAAATCTTGCTGGCAGGGGAGACAGTAACAGGGACATGGTGCTTTCCTCTGTCATCTAGAGTGAGTGTGAGGATATATATAGAATGAGGGATGGATAGATTTCACAGGATTTTTTGTTAGTGAGTAGTCCCTGGATCTGCTACTTCTAAAAGCATGTTGGTAAGCAAGGACTGTGGTTTTCTTTTTAAAAAAAAACAAACTCTTTTGTCCATCAGCTCATGGGACATGGTATTTATATTGACTGCAGTTCTGCTCTTGCTGGAGGAACTAGTCCATGGTCTGTAAATATTCTGTATGTGGTTGTGAAAGCTTGGTTGTAATAAATGGAACAGATATTCAAGTGTCTGTCCAATGCATCCTGGGAAATATGATGCAGCTAGCAAACCAGTTTTTTGAAATTTGAAAGGGCTACAAATTGTGTTTTGCATTCATCTACTTTATTTTTTTCATAAAACCAAAAAAATCTCAGATGTTTCACTGTTTTCTGTGCCTCTGTACCTACAGGCACCTAGACTTTGCTGAATGTCTCTCCTATTTCTGATCACTGGTGCCTAGAGACACACACTTGTGTTCCTTCAGTGATAATCATTTTATATTTCCCTGTGCTACAGAACTGAATTTCCTCAACTCAATTTTGCACCAACAAGTAGGTGCAAAATCATATGAAGTTGTATAAAGTCTCCAGAAAGATCACTTGATGCATTCATAATACAGATAGTGCACTGTAATGAGACAGTTAGCAAAATAACAGTGTCAATTTTGCCTTAACTCTTGTATAGTATTCTGGTCATTGAGAAACAGTTTCTATCCCTCTTCCTTACTTTGCAGGCCAGATAAACAGATTCATTTTATAGACTGTATAGTGTCCCCAGCAAAGGACTGTTACATCAACTCATGTATAAAATATATTTATTACTATTGCTTTCCATATTTTTAGTAGGTAGTTAAAGTACAAGCTAAGAGCATCACTGTAACACAAACAGCTTGCAAAATAATAAAATTTAGATGGGGCCTAATATTTATAGAGTACTGCCTTATTTCCTAGTTTAGTCACTCAGTTTATAAAAGTGTGGATATGGTTTTGTTGCATGGGGTTTTTTGTCCTCTCGCCCACCCACCCTTCTAATTCCTGTGTGGGCTTCCCAGCAAAGATGGCCCTTCTGCCATTGTAGCTTCCAGTTTCAAAATCCAATCAATGTGTATATGTATTCAAGTCAGAGAACTAAAATAGAATTTCATCATTGCTACCTCAGTTTGCTTACCCTGAAGCAGAGATAGTGGAGGGCTGTTCTTCCCTTCATTCATAAGGGTCTGTCAAAATGAGATATGTCACTCCAAAGACATTTGGAAAAACATGTGCTGAAAGTCCTACTCCATCAAGCTGTGGCATAATTATTGCACCATAAATGCTTACAAAGCATTATGATGGCTCCTTTTTTATTTTTCAATCTGATTTTTCTTAACTCTTGGGATTAAAATTATTATACTAATTCGGACAACTGCGCAGTCCAGTGCCAGCTGAACTTGTACTGAGAACATCCCAAGCCAGTGTTATCAAATAATATACAGAAAACTATATAGTCTGTAATATATGGGAAGAGGTATAATTTGTTTTAGTTGCTGTTAGATTTATTTTATAAGCTGTTAAAAACCCTCTACACCTTCTTCCAAGTAATTACTGTGCTTTCTTTTAGGAGCAGAAAAGGTCATCACTGATAGCAAAAGCACCAAGATCTTATCAATCTGTTCCATAAAACTGTTTAAACACACTGCAATAGTGAGATACAGATTAAGACTTGTAGGTGTATGCTGAGGTACTTACTGTCCCTAGGCTGTCCAGTTAGTTTTTTGGTTGCATACTTGGTGCATGGATTTCTTAAAGCCCTGACAGTGTAAGGAGAAGTTTCTTTCTCTTTGGACAAGTAGCAAGGGGGAGATCCATCAGTCATCAGAGTTCAGCCAAGCACTGACATGTCCAAGCAGATTAAAAAGAGGTTTGTGACAGAGCAGAGTTTTGGGACAGGAGAACCCTGGAGAGTGGGAGGTCTAAATTAAGATGATATACTGGCTAAACAAGAGAGGATCAGCAGATCTCTGGGGAGTGCCTGGATTGTTCTGGCTCCATGCAGAAGGAAGAACAGCAATTTCTGGCTCAGGCTGGACTGGGGTTGTCCTGAGGCAGCCTTTACCTGGGAGCTCCTGTTTCAGGAGGAGAGTGCACGCACCTCATCTGTCCTGCACATTCCCTCTGCCATGTGTCCTCTGCCTATCCATTGTTCTCACTCCCGTGGTTTCTTCTTTTTGTCCTCAGGAACATGGGAGGCCTCATCCGAGTAAGCATTTGAGAGCCAGCAGTAATATAACGTGCTGATGCTGAGATGGGAACATAGCTTTTGTAGGTGTTACCAGCTTTGCTAGATGTTATAGTAATAAACTTCCAAAGTACATTTTTCAGATTGATTCTGTTCAAAAATATCCCAATAGAAAAATAATTGGTTTATGACTTTATATGATAAAGTTCTTGAACTCAGAGTTCAGTTTTCATGGAAAATCGGGCAATAATCTTGTAGAGGTTTTGGGTGCTATCCTCTAGGTTTGACAGGGAATGTTTTAAATCATGATGAAAAGCTAATCAGCTGGACCAAGATTCTCTCTGACCACCTATATGTTCCTATTATTTCAGAGGATATTTAGCAAATTAAAGAACTATTTTGAGATATTTTCATGGATTTGTAAGTACTGCATTAGCTTCCCTCATGCCTGAGCTTTGTAGGGCAGCGTTGGTCCTTCTGCTGCCCAAGAACTGTGGTGCAGATTGGGTTGTGCATGCCTGGCATAGTGAAGGTACAATCTGGGCGCATTAAAAGCATGTGGACAGAAATTTTTCTTTAGTTTTTTTGTTTTGTTTTGTTTTGTTTTCCTGAAAATGTTACTCTAAGATTTAGGGCTTGGTAATGAATGAAAGGAGTGCTTTTTCATCTAACTTCTTTGAACTTTGAGCTTACTTTCATTCTAGAACTGAAGTGTGGAAAATCACTGTGCTCTATTAGAACACAAATGCAGTTGTTACAGTGTGAACGTGTCCATACCTACAGTTACCTTAGATTAGCTATTGCAGGAATGCCTGAATTTACTGTATATTACACAAAGACCATGAGCATCTCAAAAATGCGTTCCTGCTGTGCTTTCCATTGACATGTACAAAAGGGAGATATTTGCCCTGTGATCCAGTAGTTGTGCACATTACTGACTGTTTTACATCCGGAACTGTTAGATTTGCACTTGAGAGTATAAATATTTGAGTGAATCATACAGCTTTATTGGCTTAGGATGTGCTGGCAGTAGCATCTTGCATAGACAACACTACAATGAAGAGCTGTATTACTGACTTTCCATCCCATTTTATCCCCTGGATGTGCACAAGTAATAGAGAGGGGGAGAGAAGAAACCTTTTCAGTATAATTCTTACAATTATATCTTTTTAGAACATGAAAGTTGTTTTTTTTTATTGGAAATGCTTAGAGGTTTTGTGGTGTAAATTACAGAAGAAACATTCCTTAAGTCCTTAAGAAAGAACCATTCTTTTCCTCTGCATCATGATAAATGTAGCAATTGTGTGTGTATACCAGAATAGATCATATTGAACATCCCCTGAGCTCCGTTTGCAGACAAGTCCTATCTCCACCATGACAAAATTCCCATAAGAGTTTAAATTATTAATGCCCTGGAATCTGCGGGGTTCAGCAGATATGTTCAGTGTTATTGATGGCAAACTTTATCCCTTTATTCCTAAGACACATAATGAAATAGGGAGTCCCTCAAATAACTGCATTTCATGTTTAGGCTAATTTGGTAGAGGCCAGTGGGCTTTGCCTTAATGTGTGTAAATACAATTTTTCTGTTTTACAGGAGATTATGTGGTAGCTGGGAATGAGACTGATTTGGCACTAATTTATGAATCCTTCTAGCATTCTCTGTGTGCTGCACCCTGTGCGGGCAAGATGCTCTAATTACACTTACTCTGTATAATGAGGGCTTTTAATGACAATTACTGATTGTAGTTACGGATGTTTAGGGACCATTTTTTTCTAGCTTAAGATGATATATTGACTTTTATAAGAGAAGACTTTTATTTTCACTCTATGCAATATCTCTCCTTCCTCCCCCCAGCCTTCACAAGTGATAGGCTGACTGGTGAAGCTGCTGAAGTATTGCCACAGAGAATTTTTGTTCAGTTAATTTAACTTCAGGAGATCTAATTTTTCACTCTTTTTTATTTCTGAATTCAAATGGCCACATTCACATGTTCTTTTTCATAGCAGTTTAGTATTTGGAGTGATGTTATACAAGTTGCATTTGTTTTATATAACAAGATAAAGCTCCACACTGAATATTTCAGTGCCGTGTTAAACAAACCCATTTTCAAAGGCTTCATTTTCATTAATGTACTGGTATAAATGGCATTTTAATATGAGGGTGTCATTTTTAAATAGGAGTAGATTTTGTCTTTGTTCCAGGTTTCAATTAGATTAATTATTGTGAAAAACAGTGATTCCACTCGCAGTCCCCGATTGTAAAGTTGTTTTGCATAGGGACTGCTCACTTTTTTGAAGTTTTTTTTAAGCTGTGAGCGTGCTTCTCATCGACTGTTGTCTGGAAATATAAATAAAGATTTGGGCAGCTTCCAGTTTAGCAGTCACTTGAGGAAGTGAGGTGTCAATAATTGAAAGATAAGTTTAACACTTGTGAGGAAGGGACAATTTCAAGATTTTCTGTATTTTTGTTTATTTTTTCACTTTCATTTGCTAGGTTTTAAAGGCTTTAGGGATAGCCTTCTTTGCTTGGGTTTCTACTGCTGGCAGCCTTGTTTTGATAAGTGAAGTGAGGCCTTCTTGTAATTCCAGGGAAGCAAAAGAAGAGAGCAGGAGAGTTGTCTGTTCTCTTTAGCAGTGCTGATGGCTGTTCATTCCCACACAGCTTAACATGCCTTCTGTTGTCCTAACACAGCTAACAGTGGGACTGGACTGGAAGGCAGACCTAGTCTGGGTATTAAAACCACCTTTTCCCTGTTAGCATGGGTTTCTTGCGCTTTTTTCTGTTTTCAAATCCTGACCATGGCAATAGTCTGGTTTATCATACAGCTGTCTTTGTGAGAAAATGGTATTCCGTGATGTTGGAACTGAAGTAAAATGTTAGATGGAAGAGAAAAGAGAATGGCAGATTCTGGAATTCATTTATACCTGAAGACATTGCTTAGATAATCACAAGATTTTCTGTATACTATTTTATTTCCATGGTCTACAAACCCTTAGTCTGGCTTCAGTATTTTACTAATAATACTTATATGTACTTCACGTTAATTTGCAAATTCTTCTATGTGGTAACAAAAGACTTCCATGAAGTCAGTTCGGGTCTTCAGTAGAGCTGTCCTAGTCTGGGACAGTTTTCAGGAGGAGTCTGTGAAATTAGAGGTTTGATCTGTCCCTGTTAGCATCATCTCCCTGTTGCCTTCTCCAAGTTTTGAGCATACACAGATGCTTTATGACTGGAGCATTGCAGAGGCTGATGTGTGTAAATTCATACCTTTGGACTTATTTGGACAGCTGGAAATGCACAGATAATAACTGACACAAACAGCCTAGTTAAGCATAAAACTACAATTGCCTTCTAGGAACAGTGATTTCTAGGACCAAGAATTTCCCTGTGTGCGGGCATTGGTTCATAAACACTTGTGCGCACAGCATGTGTTGTGTTTTGCTGTATAGGCTGTTTGACCTGTGCCTAGGATGAAAATGGAGCAGGTCTGGGTTTCAATCACCACAGGCTGACACCAGCCTGCTATGACTGGATCCAGTCTCTGAATCCCACAGGTTTACATACCCGTGGATGTAGACTCTGATTGGTTTGGCTTCCTAGCAGAGAATGTCTCAGTTATGTGTTAAGTTATGCTTGATCTTCTCAAGTAGAGGAAATCTGGGCACTGGGCCATGGAACCAGGATCACAGTCCAGAGAGCAACAATACGCAGCTCGGGTGCCAGAGAAGAATGTGAGTGGCACACACAAGGTCAAGTGCTGGGAGGCAGAGCATCTCAAGAGCTCTCTGGGAAAAGTGACACCTCCTGCTTTCTGTCTCCCTGTAACGCTCACAGGCCATTGAAATTGAAAGAACCTCATATAAAAATAGGAAAGGGACAGATCTGGACTGCTGAGTTTCTGAATAGACTTGTATCTCTGCAAGCAAGCTTAGCCTCTGGTTTCAAAAGTGGAAATGCAGTCTGAGAGATAAAGGATTTTGGCCCAGGCTTAGCCAACCTTTTCAGGATGGTGATTATTTTTGATCTATCACTCACACACACTTCCTCTCCTTATCTAGTGATAAGTTGAGGCTTTGATTTTTTTAATTGCCCTTAGCAGGAACCACTCATCAGGAAAGCACAGAATCATGTTCTCCAGAAAATAAGATTCTTTTTGCAAGTCTTATACAAGGAGAGAGTTAGCCCTGGAAAAATCACAGACTGCAGTTCCTTTGTTCTTCTATCACTGCTTTTGTGAGTCTTGCATTTGTGCTGACCTGTTTTTCCTGCCTTCTTGCCTTAGTGGCCATAATTTTGACATTGCTTGACTCCTCTTGCCTACCAAAGAACGAGCTCTTTCAAAACTGACTGGTTCCCATGTCTCTTTATAAGCTGTAAATGAAGTGGTGATTCCAGCTCCCACCCAATGCCCCTTCATTTCCAGTGTTCTCTTCCCAAGCCTTCCACAACTATGTAATTGAAAGTCCATGCCACGATTAGTGGGAAATACGCTGTTGTCCTGGAGAGGAGTCCTGCACTTGTGTGTCTTATTTGCTCTGTGGCCACACCATCCACTTGGAGTCAGGCCTCTGTAGCATGGGCAGGTTTCAGGTTGTGTTGCAGAAGGTGGTGGTGGTGAGCATGGTAGTGGATCATAGATGGATGCTCTCTTCACTTTCATCCCTAATGAACAGGCAAAAAAGTGTATCCAAAGGACTACAGAGCCACTAGGAGAATTATTGTGTATGACAGTACAATATTTTGGAGGAAATGTATTTTTAGAGCTTATATGCTTGATTTATTTTTTTTTCTTGGTTAACAGATGTACTTCCTCTTAAGGTGCACTGAAAATATGTCCAGAAAGTAAAACTGAGTGTGAGAAGTATGCAGGGATTTTCTGTTTGGCCAGAGAGAAACAATTCCAAGTAAGTCACAAGTGGAATTAGTGAAGTTACCTGCTGGAAATGATACCTTGGATGTCTAAAGTCTTCTTTAGACTTTTTCCCTGTAACTATGGAGTAATTAAAAGTTGATGCAGTAGCCTTTTCAGGAAAGAAGTTGATGAGCAGGTTTGAGGGTATATTCTTTGCTTGTAAGTGTAGCTGGAGGTTGCCAGGTCAGAGACTGTTGGTTTTTATGGTAACTGCCGCGGTAAGATCTTGATCTCTGGGGTCCTGCAGGAGTCTTGAGTGGTGCATGTTTTAATTTGTACAGCCCCAAACAATGAGGAAATGACTGAGAGAGGGATCTTTCATGGCTTGCTTTGACCAGAGTCACTTTAAGAGGCATTTGGGATCATTAGAAATGTATTGACTGCAGCAGGTCACTTAGGTGAATGGAACTACAAAACTGTAAAAACATCAAGCAGGTCAAAAACCAAACTTGAGATTTTAAAAGAAATGTTGCCATTTTTGAACTTATCTTGTCTGGGAAAAACGGGATAGGAGAATGGTTTCAAAGTGGTTTAAAATGGGCATTTGGCAGTTCTGTGTGTTCCCGTGAGGCTATATCAGCGGTCACACTTCATTGCTGATGCCTGGCAACATTGAAAATCACTAAACTTCTTTCTGTGCTTGCTCTGCTGCTTTGATAGAGCAAGCAATGTGCTTTAAATGCTGCAGTTGTGTGGGATTATACTACATGTTTCAAATAAAAGTAAATTTTCCTAAATATGATTATTGGTGTGCTTCAGCTTAATCTGGTTTTGAGGGTTCTTTTGGAAGACAGAGTCAGGGTGCTCAGAATGACAGATGTTCTTGTCCAGCAACTGTCAGAGGTTTTTTTACAAACACTTTTTTTGGGTTTTTTTTAACAGCTCTTTCAAAAGGGAAGTGTGATCCAGCAAAAAAGGATATTTTTCTCTTCTTTTTATTTCTTTTTTAATCCGAGGTGCAATTCCTCACTGACTTCTCTGGTGACAAAGTCAGTTTAAGAGGTGACAACCCTGCTTTCTGCTCCTCTCATGCTGCAAAAAAAAGGTGCCAACATTTTGGTTTCATGGGCCGTGTTTCAGACCAGAGCAATGATACGAGATGAGTTAAAAAACTAAAACATGGCGTTTATTTCCCCCACTCCATCATGCCTGTGATCCATTTTAGAAATTGTCTCATGTATCCCTGAAGAAGAGGAGATAGTTAACTGTGGCCAAAGGAAAGAAGGCTAAGGATCCCATGTTTTGCTAGAGGAGGACTGAAGTGAAGCTGTGCCTTTTGTAAACTTAAAGGTAGAATTCTGCCCTGATGAAAATCAATGGAGAAGACTGTTCTGGTACCAAGAGCAAGGCTTCTTTAATTAATATTTCGCTACAGAACAGAAAGATTTGAAGGAGTGGTTGCTTTTTTTTGGTGGAATTGTTCTTCTGGGGTTTTTTTTTTTTTGGTAATGTATTTTGAAGTTTATCTTGTCAAGTACTGAAGTGCTCCAAGCTATAGTCAGGAAAAAAACAATTGAGCATTATTTATATCACTCTCATATTGACTTTCTCTCTCTCTACAAATACCTGAAAGGAGGCTGGGGAAAGGTGGGGGTCAGCCTCTTCTCCCAGGTAACAAGTGATAGGATGAGAATAAATGACCTCAAGTTGCACTGGGGAGGTTTAGATTGGATATTAGGGAGAAATTTCTGCATGGAAAGGGTGGTTGGGTATTGGAATGGGCTGTCAAGGGAAGTGGTGGAGTCATTGTCCTTGAGGCATTTAGAAGACGTGCAGCTGTGGCACTTGGGGACAGGATTTAGTGGTGGACGTGACATTGCTGAGTTTATGGTTGGACTTGATGATCTTAAACGTCTTTTCCAAACTAAATGATTCTATGACTTTTCATTTCGTTGTTACAGTTTGAAAAGTGGAAATGCCACAGATTCATGCTCTTACTCTTACACAGGCTTTCTGGTCTTGTCCTTCTCATGGCTCTCCTGGGTTCTCTTCCTGGACCAAATGACAAATTGTGTACACAATGTTCAGTCTTTTCATAAATAAGGGTGAGTGCCTTCCAACTGCAGCAATGTTACTGCTTTCAAACCCCTTTTGCTTGAATGGGACATCTGCAAATATTCTCAAGATAAGGTTACATGTTACCACTTAATTTTCAAAACTAAGTAGCATTGTTAATATTGCTTTTTTTTTTTTAAAGCTATTTAAGGGCTTCCAGTTGCATTTTTGAATAGCTGTGTGATATGTCACACAGTTGGATAGTGAAGAGTTGGTAATGCTTCTGAGGGGCATGGCTATTACAGGAAAGAATAAAATAAAAAACCCAAATCAGATGGAGCCTGAACTCTTCTGCTTTTTTCTGTGACAAATTAAAGGAGAACTGGTAGACTCTGTGGATACCAGTGTTGTATCAGTTTAGTGTGGGCTACACTGCCCCAGAGGGGACCTCTTATCTGTCTTATCTGCTGCTTGATGAATCAAACTGGAGGAATCTTCAGTCCTTATTTATTTAAGGACATGTCACCTTATCCCCCAAAAGATGAAAAAAGAAACAATCTTTTCTGTATTTTTCATTGTTAATATGAGCTGTGACATACATGTGACATGGAGTCTTCTTTGTTTACCTTTCCAGCTTTACCAAATGCCACCTTTTGCCTTCCTAATGATCAAGCCATGGCAGTCAGCACAAAAATAACAACTTTATATTTAATGCTTTTTTTAATCCATTGTCTTTGCCAGCCTGTTACACATAAAATTATGTTAAGCGTTTTGAGTGTTCTGGGTATGTACTTTGCAAAGTCTCATCTTATGCTCTCTCAGTACCTTGAACTCTCTCTGTAAGTATCAACTTAATCCATTCTGTTCTGGAGCACACAAACAGGTAGATGTGCTTAGTCGCTTTGTGCCATCACTGTTAACTTCTGTGGCTCTTCAAGGATTTTTGTTAAAAATCCAGATTAAAAAAAAAAAAACAACAAAAAAACAGGAGGAGGAGGGCAGCAATGAAACCAGACAAGCCCCATCATACATCTATCTGTCTCCTGGCTTCCTTTTCTGTCCTCTGGGATTTTTTAATGTGTGCCTCATAAGCCAGGTTATAGACTTTTGGGGGAAGAGACTGCCTGATAAATACATACAGTTCACTGCACATTGGGTCATCTAACCATTTAGTGCTATTGTAAAACAAATAATGTAAATAATTCTGTTCTAGCGCTCAGAGTCCCCTGTTAATTTGTGGGTAAGCACTTATATCTTCCTTTTTCAGGTTTTGTTTCTCCTGCACGTGTGTATGAAGGTTGCATACAGATGAAATAGGAGACTGATTAACTGGCAGTGTAGAAAAATCAGTGCAACCAGCTATTCAGGCAGTTTGACAACCATTTGCATACTAAACTGAACAAAAAGGAGAAGGGCTCTTCAGGCTGTTTCAGTCACAGCAGCCTAATGAATTGTCCATTGCTATGTAAGTTATTAAACATAATTTGTGCACAAGCTTTTTTTAGAGTTTATTGTGTTCCCTTTAAAGATAATCTGTTGGTGCTGAGGTACAAAAAGGAAGATTTATGTTTTCACTGTACTGTTAAATAATTTAAGCTTGTGCCATTTTTTTTTAACCTACTTGGATAGTATTCCTATCTGGCATATAATTATATAGATAATATTTGAGGTGGGTAAGTGTTAAAATTACGTACAAAAAGAGCATTTACGAAACCTCATTCATTTCATTAACATTTAGCTGCCTGTGTTCTCTCCATGTGTAATCAAGGCAACACTTAAGAAAATACTTTGTTCAAATATGCCGTTTCACAGATGAAAGACAAAGAGAGTTTTCCAGGGCAAAGGGTGAGGTCATCAATTTGTATTCACTGAAGGTGACATATATTGCATAAAGAAGATTTGATCAAACCTTTTTAATGTCCTCTGTTCAAGAAGTTGGAGGGAATAGTGCTATAATTGTCTACACTGTATTGGCATGAGAAGGACAGATGGCAACAGAAGACAGAGAACTCTTCACAGATTTTCTCTTCAAAGGATTGCAAGTATCTGATAAGCAAAATCCTGTTTTCGGGTGGGGAGGCATTGATACCAATAAGACAAATTAATGTATGTCCCTCTGCAGAATTTCACCTAATCCAGATGCCCTAATGTAGAACTAATTGATACCGTAATTCATGCACTGGAGTTGTTTGGATTTAAAAAAAAAAAAGAAAACACAAATCCAACAAGTAATTACTCT
The DNA here is from genome assembly GCA_013399895.1 of Serilophus lunatus. Taxonomy (NCBI): domain Eukaryota; kingdom Metazoa; phylum Chordata; class Aves; order Passeriformes; family Eurylaimidae; genus Serilophus; species Serilophus lunatus. Next base: position 1,893,900 of record VXBA01005600.1, on the reverse strand, counting down.
CTTTAAGACTAAATATGTCTCAAGATGGGGATAAACAAATATATGGATGGCCAAGTTCTTTGTATCTTGTTGACAATGGATGGTCACACAGTTTCAAAATGCACTTTTTATCATGTCTCATTCACAAGGGCAAGTTTTGAAAATGATGCTGGTTTGTGTTTTTTGCCTTGTATATACCCAGTAACTGGACAATTGGCTTTTCAGGCCAACTGCAATAAGATTTTATGTTTATATTAATGAATTTTCTTTTCCCAAGTTTTCCACACTTCTTTATGAAAATGAGTGCATTTGCATTTATTGAGCACGCGTCCTGGTCATCTGTGATCCTGTAGAATTTTGCAATGCCTGAAAACCTTTCCCTGTCGAACACCTTATTATCCCATTGGGTATCAGGTTTTGTTCAACAATTTATTTTTATCTGTCCTCTTTGTCCAAAAGAATAAATATCATCTTGCTGGAGAGAACCTGATACATTTTGCTAGCAGGCCTGTAATACTGGAAGTGCATAATTTGGCAAGAGCTTGGGGCTATTCTCCCAGCTGTTGGACATTTTACATCCCTCAGCCACCAGCGGAACATCTTGATTCATTAGAGCAGAGTGAAGGGGTGGGCTTTGTTTCCTCTGTGGCCTGGGAATGTTCACTCCATGCCCGTTGCAGTGCCCTGGCTGGCTGTGTGAGGAGTGGGTCGGTGGGAAGCCTCTAATTGCCAGCAGAGGTGACATATCTCACACTGACCGAGTGGTCTTGGAGGCTGTAGCTGCAGGTATGTTCACAGAGGCTTGGACTGTGGAGGTGTTTATTTCTAGATTCTGTGCCTGAGTCACTCAGAAGAGAACTTTGCTGGAAAGGGAGTTTTTGTGCTGCTTCGGCCTTTTTTTAGCCTATTTTTTTGAACTGACTGTTCTTTCACAGTTCTATCTGCAGGCTATTACGGAGCTTTCTGTTGGATCCATTACTCTTCAAAGACTTAATTAAATTGCATAATGTAATTAATCTGTCGTCTTAGTTGCTAAAGTTCTCCTAGTGTGTCGGTAGTAAAACAACAGGGAGAGACTCTGGCTGCTCACTTGTGTTATGGGGGGAAACAGTATATTCTTTCGATGAAAATAAGTTTATACACAGATGTCTGGGACTGTGTGCAGCAAACATGAAATCTGCCATAGTGGAACTGACTGAATATTCCTTCCCTGTCAGTGCCCAAGAGCAGATATTTAAGGAACACTGTGTTTAAAGTTGAGGGAATTCATACACATCACTTTGCCCTAAAGTTCTCATACTCTCCAGCTCTGTATTTCCTAAACTAGTTACAACTTCTGCATGTGTAATAAATTTCAACAGACTTATCTTCTGTCAGCTATTCCTGTTTTCAAACCACATACATGCATCCAGTTGTAAAAGAAAAATAGTTTTAAGTAAAGAAATGTCTGGGATGAGGGTTCTTCTGTGAGGTTTAACCAGAAGATTCTGCAACTTCTCCATGTGTTTACTAGCTGCTACTTTTGGGTAGGGCATTGGTATCTCAGTCCCTCACACACCAAATGGAAAACAGATAACTCTTTGAATGCCAATCTTTGGAAATAAAAAATACTACCTGTAGTATAAAGGCACAACTGTAATAGCTTAATGGATTTGGTCATCAGAAAAACTTGCATTTGTTTGCTGCTTGGTTAGGACTGTCATTCACTGAGGAGATCATTCACTTCAGGAGGCTGCTCTAAAGTTTGGCTTTTCAGATAAGGAACAAACAGGAACTGTTTGGGCAAAGCCTTCTTTCTATATGTCACCTGTCCTTACTCTGCTATTTCTCTTTGTTGCTTTGAATATAACCCTTCTGATAATTTCAGCTGGATATCTTGATTTTGCAAACAAAACGTCTGTGCAAAACTAAAGCATGTAATTTCAATTATGACTTTAAAAATGTCACATGGTGCTTCTGTGCAGTTTGACGGGCTTACCTGGTAAGGTTAAAAATATAGAGGGGGTTTCTTTTGTTTTTTTAATGTAGCTATTGAGGGGAATACAAATGTAACAAAGAATAACTGAACACGCTCTTTGAATCTGATTTCACAACAAACATCAAGGAAAACTGCACTGCCACCTGTTAACATGGTATGAAAGGTTAGCAAGTGTGCATTGTTCTCTACTGAATTATTTTGCTCTTTCAAATCAAAGTTACCCAGTTGAAAGATAGTTTTATTTTAGTAGGTGGATCTTTTAATTGCATTGCTTCTGATATTCTTCATGCTGTTGTTGGGCTGGGAGATGCCTTTGAGTTTCATGCTCATTTAATCTTTGTGGGGCACTATAAGCAAGCTGAGCTAATGGTGGGGTTTTTTGGCTTTTTTCATCTGATAGTCACTAAAAAAAGTAATCCATAATTAAACACAATGCTTATAAAAATGATTGCTGATCCTTTCAGTCTATGCTCACTTAAAAATATCTTATGTGATCTGTAGAAGGGGAGGGGGGAAAAGGATAACTTATCTGTAATACCTCATGCCAGCATGAAGTTTCTTTAGTCTGCACAATCTTTAGTTCAAATGCAATGGGGTTTATTTATTTATTTCCTTTGTATCACTGTATGTCATCTCAATCTTCATAGCATTACCTTTGACCTTGAAAGCCTGAAGATGTGTAAGCAGACACATAATGTGGTACTGTACTGAGGGAAGAAGCTTTTTGGTGGTTTGCTGGTGTTGGCAGACTCCGAGTTGTGTTACAACTCTCAGAGGTCTTTGCAGGTTCAGGGAAGAGTGTCCCTGATAGCCAGTGCCAGGCTCAGGAAATAATGGGCAAAGCCCATAGTATGACACCAGGTCCACAAGAGTAGGTACCTTGCATCTTGCAGGCAGGGTAAGAACTGGGATGCAGAGGTGCACAAGCATCAGGGTTGAGCTGTGGCTCCAGGGCCCCAAGGTTCAGCATCAGAGGAGGGGATTTTCCTGAAGAATGGGCAGGACTAAAACTCCCATTACTTGCTGACTCATGTGGATGTCCAAATACATAAGCCAGAGAGGAACTGTGGATTCCACTTCTTGATGTCGCAGGCAGGTGCCCACAGCAGCTGAGAATAAGTTATTCAGCTTATACAGGTCAGAGATAAATGAATGTGAACTCTGCCTGTGAAACACTTTTATTTCTCTCCCTTTTCATTCCTCTGAAGAAGGCAAGGTTGCTGTACTTTCACTGTCCGTGTGCAATAGAATGTGTTTGCAAAGTGCACTGTGATAAAGATAAGCTGCTTTCTGTCTTCCTTCCTGGACCTGAAGACCAACTGGGTAAATATCTAATGCAAACATGAGCTGTAGAAGTTGAGGAGCAGCTTCTCCTGAGGAGAATGTCGAGATAAGCCGGAAACTAAATAAACTTGAACTTCTTTCTGTGGACACACCTGACAGCACAGTAGAGAAAGCAAAGTTTAACTGGAAACATACAAAGAAAATACAGTTTCTGCTTGAAAATTTAAATTATTTAATACATGAAAGGGTGTAAAAAGTAAAAGCCTGAAATTATGTTGTTATTCAAGATGCACTAATAGGATAATGAAAAAGTGGTATTTATACTGTGTCTTCAAACCTGCCATTATTTTCTTCCTTAGCCCTATGTAATTTTAAGGTAGCAACACAGCAAGTTACATCCTGATTTGACCTTATGTGCCTCACTGTTCAGCTCAGTGGTTTCCCTGTAGAAACAGAAACTGACACTGCCTCTCTTGAATTTTCTTCAATCAATATAGTGTGGCACACTACAAATTATACAGTAGAATCGTATTAAGAAGAAGCTTATCTATTGACACAGTTGGCTAGAGAAATAGGGTTTTTTTAAGAGCTTTCAAAGTATTTTTTACGAGTGAAAGGGGCCCCTATGAAGTAAATTGTGTATTTTGCTACTTTTTTTTTAGATGCAGACTTTCTTTTCAGGTGGTTTCAGCAGTGTAGAATTCCTCCATATTAGTCTGTAGAGTAAATGACTGTTACTGTATAGCTCAAATGTAGCTATATAAGAATATTTTTGCATATGTTTCTGTAACTTTTAGAACAAACCCACAGAGATTATGCATTGTGTGAGTGCAAGTATACAGCAGCAAAAACGTTAATTTGCCTGACTAGAAATATTAACCATACTATATCAAATAACTGCCAGGAACAATTCCCCACCATTCCCTGTGACTTCATTTTAATTGATTTTTTTTTTAAACTTCCAGCTTCTGAGATTTCGTTTACTCTGACAGAATGTTTATTAAATCTGTAAAAAGAAAATTGTTTTGTAAATTGTTTTTGAGAGTGTTTTTATCTTCCATAAATTGGTCGCTCATTTAACATTTTCCACCTACCTTTTGTTTTCTACCCCTGTGCTCTGCCTCATTTATTTCCTTACTGGATTTGATGATTAAATACTGATCAGATGTGCGTATTGCTTTCTTTTAAACATTGTTCCTATTCACCCTGAGGACAGGGTTGCATACAGAGTTATAAGCAGACTGGGGGATGTGTTTAGTGGTACCATTTGATCTGTTTTGCAAATGATGGTGAGCTCAACAGTAAATGTCTGTTAAACTGGTCATTGAAACACGTCTCTGTGTTACAGCAGGAATTTGTGACACCCAACTGTCCAGAAGGGCAGTTGCAATGCCGAGCTGTAGTTTGTGTTCAGGCCTCTGATGCTAAACAGAGAATTGATAATGCATTTTATGAGGGGTTTTTTTCTGTCTTGTTCTCTTTTTTTTTTTTTTTTTGGTTTAAGATACCATATTTTCATTCATAATACTGTACAGTCTGTCCTGTATTGCTGTGAAGATTCATGAAGGAACATGGAATTTACATGCAAGTCTAAATGATTATTTTGTCTTTGAAAAGCAGAGGTAACAGGCAAGTGCTACCTCTGAATAATATGAACTAATCAGGATAGTAAAGGAAAGAATCAAAGGATTTAGACTGTACTTCAACTGAAATACCAGTCTGTTTGCTGGGACATACTGTAATATTTTTTTTCTGCTTGGAACAGTTGCTTCTTAGTCACCAAATCCTATGAAATCACTAAAAATTTAACAGGAACAAAAAGTTTCTTAAAAAGTGATATTGTGTACTGTAAATTGATAACTTTTGCTAGACTGGTACAGTTGGTGACAGGGCTGACTTCAGCACTTCATGATTCAGCCCTTTTCTAAGTCCATTGAAATCGGTGAATTTATGGTGGATTTATAGTGGTTTAAAGCTGGGCCACCCCAACAGTGAAACATATTTTCATTTGCTCGCCCATAGCTTTATATGAATGGTTCCTACTGACTCCAGTGAGAGACTCAAATAGTAATTCCAGGGCAAATTTTGTCTTTTAATTGTTTGCTTCTATTTCTGAAGTACGTTCAAAGTGAACTGAGCAGTTAAATAATTCTGTAAGGTGTTTGCTCTTCCAAGGACAATTTAAATCTATTTGTTGCTGGCTTGGGGACAATAATGCTGGTCTGATAACAATAAGTTCTTTTACTGTCAAGATTTCAACCATACTTCTTAATACACTGATACTTTTTGCACATATTTACAGCACGTGATGTAATGAATATTATTTCAGGAATACAGTTGTCTGTTAAAGTATGCATTAGTAGCTTTTTTATGCTTTGTAAAGTCATGGTAGGTAAAACTTTTCCAAGTACCTAGTTTGATTTCAATGAGAGTTTCACTTCTAAGCTCTTTATTCTATTTTTAAATTTTTTGTTTGTTTTTTTAATGTTTCTAGGCACCTCTACCTGTCTTTACTGAATTGAATAACTTCAAAAAATCCAGTTGGTGGAGGTTATGCATCTAAGCCACTTGATAATCTAAGGAGCAAGGTGTGGTTATGGTGACCATCATTTCACTTCATTTTGAAGTGCTTAGATCTGTTCAAAGGCATTGCCTGGCTTTTGCTTCCAACTGCTGATTAATTTTTTTTATTGTATCTGTAATGTAAGATGTAACGTAAAGTTCCAGAACATGGTATCAAGCCTTTGGTAAATGACCTGATGAGACAAGTACTAATCACTGTATGTCGAATGTAAACATGGAGCTTCCCTTCCCAGTCAAGATGGCAACAGCAGTGGGTAGGCAGAACAGAGCGATGTTGGGCACTTCTGTCATTTTACTGACATGATTTGGCAGCTAAGACTTGCTCACACTTAGAGATTATGAGATTTTATCAAATACCACTTCATATTCAGGAAACTCAATTCTACTCCGGTAGCCCTGTAGGCACTTGAACAGGTATGGCTCTACCATTTGCTCATCTTGTGTAATTTTATTCTTTCTCTTCTTTGATTTTTTTTTTTTTTGGACTTTGCTGATGCTGTGATATTTAGAAAATGCACAGATTGTAGGCAACTGGACCATGTTTGTCTGAAGATTTGTGCATGCATGTACCTTGCATAATGCTGCCTGGGATGCAGCTGAACACAAAACCCCCAAGCCAGCTCTGTGCCTTGCAGAATCAGTGCCTCTGAGTGCCCTGGCTTTGTTACAGCACCCAGGCTCAGCTTGCCTTGTGTCCTGTTTGTTGGATGGTTGTCTGTTCTGACCCAGGTAAAACAGGTGGACACAAACTGGGACTGGGACTTCGTGTCTTCCCCTTTATGGTTGGTCTCAGTGATCTGGAAGGCCTTTTCCAACCTAAATGATTCTGTGATAACAGGGTTTTTTTGTATGCTGTTGGGAGAACCATTTACAGCATCTAACTTCAGAGCCCACGTTAGATCTCTGATGGACTTTAAGTACAAAACCTTCCTAATCTATGTGTTTAAGAGTTTATGTTAAGAGATCAGATATCTTCCCTGACAACATATAGTGTTTAGTAGAGTAGGATCTACCATAACATAAATTGGTAATCGTACATCTTACACATATATTATTAGAGTTGTAGAAATAGGCTCAAATTAACTTGCATATTTTCTATAATTTGAGCAGCTTTTCAGGTTTTTCTGCATTCTTAATTTCTCAGCACAGTTATGTTCGATAATTATTTCCTGAAAATTGTTTCCTGCTTTTTATTTGACTGGAAAAAATCCTAACCATGGCAACCCCAATAAACATGTTTGTATAGCAAATGGCAAAACTTCCATGGAATGGAGTTTGTGTCATCAGCTGTCAGGGCTGCAGAAGATGAGTAGTTAACTGAGTAAGTAGTGTGTAACATTACCACTGACGGAACATTTCTTACCATTAAGCCTTCAAACTCTTATTCAGCTGTCAACACATGGGCACTTTCTGGAGCCAAATTCTCTCACGCTGTGCACTGCCTGCAGCTCGCCTGAAGCTCAGCTTTGACTAAAAGTGTTGATTTCGCTTCTTTTAGCCTTGTTCTCATTTAACGTTAAAACCTGCTTAGAGCCTGCCTTTTATTCTGCAAAGTACACATGCATGTATCATCCCTCACACACTTCTGATGTGGAGTTAAGGCGCTCAAAAGATACGCTAGTAATCTTTATGAATAATTGATTAGAAAGGAGTCTGGCAGTGTTAATTGTGAAGTGCAGCTGAGTGAATGCCAAAACAAAAGCTCTTCTAACTGTTTCCGAAAACCTTGTAAAGTCTTTAGCATTGAGCAACAGGGTCAGTGCACTGAAGTGGAATTTAAAGGAGATTCTTGAATGTAATGGATTTTGACTTCCCTTTGTCATGTGCCTCAGTGCATCATTGATTGGGCACTCATTTGTTAAATCAGCTGTATTTTTTGCCATTTGTCAGAGCATAGACACTTACTGCAGCCTTTTTCCTTCTAAACACAAGTTTCTTGTCTTAATAAATCACAGGTGTAAATTAGTTTTTATCTGAGGTGGTCAATTTTTCAAGCAGAAAGGCGTGTAAAGACAGTCACAGGGAAACACGTGAGCTTTTATTTTCTTAACTATTAGAAGAAGAGGGAAAGATCAGGGATACATTTTAGCTGAAACATCGATAATTCATGTCTTTAAATTCAGCTTCCAGCAAAATGCTCAGAAATGATTTTATTTGGAAAGCTCTAAATGGTGTGCATTGAAAGAGTAGTTCAGAGTAACCAATGTTCCGTCAGTTCTTTAAGAAATGAGCAGAGGAAACCTGAGAGTTAAGGAACAAGCAGGGTACTGTATGTTTGCAGCCATGAGAGATGCTCTCTGATTAGTGGAAAGGCTAATTACCTGGAATATGCAGGAGCACTGTAGGTACTGTGCATACCTGATTAGAGTTCTGACAGCAGGGCAGAAGAAAGAAGACCTTGAGAATGTGCCAAAAATATCCCTTTATATAAGCAGATGCAATTACCCTTGGAAGAGAACAGTCACTTATCCAAAATGGTTATTGCTGCTAGTTATAAGTATTCTAGGGATGGGCCATCAACTTTTGAGAAATGTACTCATGTGGTATTTAATGCAGCAATTACTTGTCAAATCTGGAAATGTTCATCTTGATGCTCTCTGCCTGTTGGATAAATGACCAAATCAGATTTATTTGCCAGTTGTCTGAGTGAGTTGCCAATAATTGTGAGGGACTGAAGACAAGCTAGTGTTGGTGTTTCTTGGTTCATCATTAAGTAAGAGTTCTTGGAAAGATACATATGACAAAAAACGCAGAGTGTCTCCATGTCCTGCTGGGTATAGGCTTGAATGTTGAGTACACTTTGAAGTCGGCTCTTTCAAGGATTGGATTTTTTATCTTTTTGGAAAAGATTTTGAAGAGAGAAGAAAAAGAAAGGAGAGGAATGGAAAGAGCCTCAAGAAGACTAGGGAAGAGAAAAACCAGTCAAGTTGATAGAAGAATTTGAATGTTCTCAATAGCTTAGAGTTTTAGCATTGTCATTGCCCAGGTATAATTAGAGTGAAGAAGGATAGAGAACCTGACATCACCTCTTTTTTAAAACAAACCTTTCTTTTTTTGGGAGGGGCTATAAATGCTCAGCACCATCAGGCTCGGGTCCCTCATGAGCAGCATTATAAACTGACCAGAGATTTGCTGGTGAGCAGCATGACAGTGTATTGCTTTTGTATCGTGGTGAATCATGGTAGGAAATCAAATTGGGACCACAACTTGAGAAACATGTTTCGTTTTGCTGGCAAGTAGACTGCAGTGTGACACCTGCTAACGGTGCAATAGCTGTTGCTCCCCCCAGCAGAGCCCCTTGCTCCTAGAACCACTCCACAGGTAGCTTGCAACTTAAGCAGATGTTTTCTCTTTTGTCACTGTCAGGCACTGGGGACATTTTCCTTTCTTATCCCTCTGGTTCCCTAGGCTCTATCAAAAGTGTGAATCTGAAACAAAACAAAATAAAGCTTCAGTCCACATCTTTGCTCAGCCTTTACATGTACATTTTCTTGTTTTGAGCTCTTTTAAACTGCAGCTATCAGAAAGAATAAAATAGTGCATCACCTAGTAGAGTACTGAAGTGATCATCCAAGCAATTTTCTTCTCCCTGAAGCCAGACAGCCAAAGCTTTTTATTACTGACTGACTGAACTTGCCGTGTCTGTCTGTCTAGGTTGCTAGGCCACCTTCTTGTCACGATTTGTGATGTTTGAGTCTTTTGATTGTAGGCAAACTAGAAATGCTAATTTAAATGTAATATTTACATTAAAAAGCCCTCTTACATAAGATACATAAAAAAATAACTCAGCAGTTTTATGGTGTGTGTGTGTAAAGCTCTTGTAGGCATCTGTCAAGCAATCGTGTTCTTGTATTGAATTTCATGTACCTTCTCAGTAAAACAGTGCAGTTAAATTTTTTTCAAGTCTTCATATAGCTTGCAGCTTGGGAACAACCATCCCAAGTTATTGCTACTTTTAGCCTACAGGATGGTTATTTTTGCTCTGTATATGAGCTAGGCTGATGTCCCTTTTTTCTGATCCAAAAGTGAGAGGGATGATGGCATTGTTGCCTTTTAGTCACAGGGCCTTGATTTGTCCATTGTGGTGTTGTGCAAGCCTGCATTATGCACATTTGCATTGCCTGAAACTGCTTTGTAAAAGAAATTGTTGGGTGTAATAATAAATAACCAAAACAGGGGGTTTTGGCAGTATTACCTGCATGAGAATATGAAGTAAAACTTCTGGGGAAAAAAAACCCAAACAGGAAATTGTCTTTTTCACTGGAAATTAGACTTAAAATGAAAAGGGCTGATAATAAACCAATAGTGAGTAAACTGGTAGGTGAGGATCGTCTCTGAAGAAACCTACTTTTCATACCTAGGCAGGCAGGAGGTGGTATATTTCTCATTTATGAGCAAAACCTGTATTTAACACTATGATGAGGGTATTTAATTTAACCCTTCCATGTTATGGGTATTGCAACTGCCCTTTATTGGGTAACTTCACTATTTACAGCTAATACTGAGCTGGGTGATGAGTTGGTTTTTGTGATTTTTTCACAGTGGTTACAGCTGGCAGATTGCAATGATGTGTAATGCTAATTATTAGGCTTCATATCATTGATTTATATTAGATCAATGAGGCAAACTGCATCTGAGAACTACTTGGAAAATCAGGTCAGTTGTTAATCCTAGGATGCATTAAGTCTTGCCTTTCTCTCTCCAGTTCCCATGTTCAGGGTAGGGATAGCAGGTGATTTGATTGTTCTACAACTTCTGTGGAGAAATCCTCTCTGCCACCCACCAAATGAAACAGTTTATGAAAAGTGTTAGGAACACAGAATAGGCAGAAATAAATCTCACGTTGGCTATAAAGTCCTAGAAAACCTCAGTAAAAATCAATGGCCTTTAGGGGTATGTTTTGTCCCTTCAGCTAATGAGGTTCTGTGAATGTATGAGTAATGTCATTTAATTGAGTAATTACAAGGGATTTCACTTTCAAAAGGAATGTATTCTATTTGTAGAATGAGAATTATTCTGGATTCAGAGGACGGGGGCTTTGTAAATTTAAGTACAAAATGGTGTAATCCCATGCTGTGAACTTCCAGTCTTGCAGTGGTTCTTTGGGAAAAGCTGGGGCAAAGCCCAAGGAGGAGTCAGAAAGGAGCCACCTCTGGAGCTGGGGTTCTCTGAGGACAAAGTAGACTGAAGACTCTTGCTCTGAGAATGGGAAGGTAGAAATCTTGGATAACTTTAGTTTTCTCTTGTTTTACCTCCTGTAAAATAGAGAACACTTTCCAAATTAAACTATGTTGCTATTTGAGCTCTTGGGAGCTAAAATCAAGAAAGCCTTTCTTGTGGGGGCTGTGGGGCAAATATTTTCTCTTCTTTTGGTTCCAGTCTCACATACCAGCTCCCTTCCCTGCCTAGACAGTCTCTGCTAGACTAGGACTGTTTTTGTTTTCAGAAAGAATTTCCCCCTCTGGAAATATTCTGTTATGCTACTGAATCAAAGACCCACATTTCGGGGCAGATGATTTAAATGCAAAGCCAGTATTCGTATCAGACAGGGGAAAAGCAGGCTCCTTCTGACAGCAAGTTAGAGCAGCATAACCCATACAGGAAATTGAGGTGCAAAACCACGTTGAGTTTGCTGCCCTCCTCCCCACTTTTTTTCCTCTTGCTGTCCTGGGTGATGCGGCAGCTCTGGCAGCCTGAGGGCCTTCCCAGGCAGAACTCCAGGCTCCTTGCAGGGGCAGATCATAGATGTGAGCCATGATGGAGGTGAGTTTCAGGGAGGTGAATTTTCCTTGGACTTGCCAGCTCAAAATCAGTGTAGACAGAGCTCTTTTGATGTTACAGTTCTGTAGATTCAGCCAGTTTCCTGCATGCTTCAAAGTGATTCTGGGTTGCTTCAGCAGGTGGAATGAGCAATTTAGGATGCTGAGCTGAGGGACAGCTGCTCTAAGGCAGGATCTTGGGCCAGTTGGTCTTCTGTGGCTTGAGCAATAGCCTGGTACTGAACAAATGCACTGGTCCTTTGTCTTGAACGTAAGATCTCTATCTAGTGAATAACATGTGAAAAAAATGAACATGTTTGCAGCAGATGGATAAAAAAAATATTGCAAGATACTCCAAGGTTCACGTGGCATTGATAATGGGCATAGGGCTTTGGCCCATTCTACCACATATGAGCAAACCCCTGCACTTTCTTATTGCAGATGTGCGTATTCAGCACATTATAATGTGTATTAAGTAGATTGTGTACTCCGTGGGGATATTCAAAGCAAGGCAGAAGTTGAGTGCTGCCAACCCCGCATTTGGGCAGGAGACTGGAGGAGGGGTGTCTGAGCACTTGTGAAACCACAAAAACGTGTCAGAAGGAGAAAAGTAGTTCTTACTGACTGTATAGAATTCACAAAAGGAAAGATAATCAGTCTAGTCATGCTCAAGTGTATTTGGAGTTGGAATCAAGAAGCAACTTTTTTGCTGTAAAATAGTTTTGGAATTCTTTGAAGAGGATAACGTTTCTTTTGTAAGTAAGTGACCTCAATTTAATTAGATAATTTCAAAATAATCACATTTCTGCAGCTTGGATTTTTTTAACCTTAGCATGCTAGAATGTGTACTTGTGATTTTTGAGGCAGTTCTTTTATTATCCGCCACAGAAAGGTGGTTTATGGTCCTTTTTCCATATTCACAGTCATTAATAACATATTCAACTCATGAACATTCAATTTATGCACAGTTCAGTTCAGCTGAATACTATAATATCCCACTTTAACCATTAGAAACAGTTATCACAAGATAACATTAGGTCAGAACACAGAGCAGGCACTTTAAATTGTATTATTGATTCCTGCCTTCTGAAGATTTGTCTCAGTTGTGTTTAAACCATGGACTTTTGTTACCGGCTTCTAGAAAAGAAGGCCTGGCAACATAATTGGAATTGAGATGTCTTGCTTTTGATGCCCAGTTGGAAGTTCATGCTCATATATTTCCATTTGTTATACAAATTGCCTCAAATTATCTAGTTCCAGGCTTTTTGAGGACAAGGATGCATCATGAGTTGCATCTTCTGAAGTAGAGAATATTTACCCATCTACTACAGAAGTTACCGCGGAAGGCAGTGTTTTTATGAATTAAATATATTAATGCAGGACTTACTCTGGAATTTATACAGATGTGGAAAGCAAGAAAGAATTGAGTTTACAACTGGGCTTTCAATCAGTTCAGTTCGTGTGTGTCCTGTGGACATTTTGTAGCCTGCCACCCACCCTCCCCAGGGGGTGGATCGGTAGAGTACCAGCTGGTGTGTTCTGTTTGTAAAATGTGAGATAACCATTCCTATAAGACTACAGTCCTAATGCTTGCAGAAATGTATTTGGGAACATTGAAAAAAAAATAGATACAAGAATCACCCTATTTTTTTAACATTGTCTAACTCATTTATGAGCATCAGCATATTTTTAATAATGCCATTGCTTTCATTGGCTATGTGTATATGTGTTTGCATGCATCAAGATTCTTCTTGAAGAATGAATTTTATTTGAGACTGAACTTGCTGGACTCCTAGGAAAACAAATCCTTTTTTCTCCCTCTATGCAAACCATGGTATTTGACTCTTGAGTATGTATTCATTATCTTAAAATAGAAACAACCTTTCCTCCCTCTGCTCAGAATCAACATTATTGTTGAATTCCCAGGCATACTGGTTGCATTGCCAGCACATAATTTTCTATTCTGTATGGTGAAAGAAACTGTTCAATTAGTACAAAAAGGGTTAATCATATTACCCTTTTTGAAATACCACTTTGTTTTGCCCTTCCTGGGTTTGCAAAAGAAGACACAATCAAATGGCAAACCTGTGTTTTTGTTCCTTTTTCAAAAATCCCTGACAAGCCCGTGACACAGGCTACTGCTGTAGCTGTACATTTCTATTCATTATTGATGACTTGGGGCCAGGCAGGCAGCACAGAACACAGGCAATATAGATTACCATATTGGGGGCTGGGTTTGGGGGTTTGTATATAAGCATGTGCTTGTGTGCATTTTGCTTGGGTTTGGGCTTTGAAATACTCGATTCTGAGTAGAAATCTTATAGAGAATAATAGCAGGAACAGACTGAAGGAGTTTTGCGATACATTTTACTAAAATGACTTAGGGCATTTGCACTGAAGATGAAAAAAAAAGAATGCATGAGTAAGCTCATTCTCAAACTAATTATTAATAGCTTAACTTTTCACTGTGCTTGGACATGGTCCTGAGGGATCCTGGGGCATTTGGAAGGCATTTCTCACCTTACAGAGTTAATGCCATGTTAGCACCTTGGCTGATGAGACGTTTTCCTGACAAAACCAGTGTAACCTGTCTGATTTATAACAATAATTACAGGCGGACTATGCTGTTGGTTTGATTTGGGGTGAGGGAGATACCATCTCATTTCATGGATACCACAGACCAAACCCACAGTTTGGGTGAGTGTGAGAATTGTTCCAGCCCTTTAGTGATATGTTTTAAGTGGTATTTCTGAATAGCAGGTCACCAGGAGACCTTTGAAGTGCCAACAAAGTGGTTTACTACTACTGATACATAATTAATCCTTATTAGTACAATGCTCCTGCCCATTATGTGAAGTTTTTATTTTCTTGCCTATGCCAAAGAGGGGTTGTACAGTGTTTTATACTTGCACTGTTTGTGGTTCTTGGCTTGAAGGAGGAGAAAGATAGTTTATTTAACCAAGTGTTTATGTTATATTTAAGTGTTTGTGTTAACAAAATGAAATGTGCTTTTGTTCATATACTGATGGTGTCTTTATACAGAAATGTTCTACTTAAATAGTTTTCCATTACATGGAAAGCTATAGAAAGAAATAAGTAGAATCAATTTTGATAACTGCTTACAGCTACTCATTTCTGTAAAATTTGTCATAGAGTTTCTCTCAGGTTTCTGTAGCCTTTCCCTTACGTTTCTATTTTCTTTCACACAACTGATCATCATGGCAGGAAAAGTTAATTCACATTTCAGTTAATTCAAAGCCTATTATGTTAAAATATTTTTTAAAACACTGAACAGAATAAAATAGTGAATGCTAGAGGGTGGTTGAGTCCTGCTCCCAAGGAAGGACAGAAAAGGCTTGTAGGGACCTTGCTCTGTTGGATCTCTGATTTCAGACTGTGTTTCAATTCTGTTTTTCATGTAGAACACTTTAAAGTAAGGCTGGTGTGGAGCATAAAAACTGATTCTCTTGATTTGAGGAGAGGCAAGAAGCCATTCCAGTGGAAGAGGGGCACTTAGCTCCTCCAAAAAGCAGTGCCAGCCAAAGCAGAATGTTTGCCTAGTCTATTCCTTCCATTTCTGTGGTCCTAGTTTCTCTTGTTGGGACTTAGCACTCTTTAATGTGTCTCAAAATCTGGAATCAACTGTCTGGCTAATTGAACAATACAACAACTTCTGTTTTAGGAAGAGATTGTTTTCCCTGAAAGGTCCCACAGCACCATCTAGTGCCATCCTGTCCTACTGCCACATGGGTTTGTGGGAGCAGAGGTGCTGAGGCTGGCACACTTTGCTGGGAATGACTTCTTAGTAATTTAAATTAGGTTTTTTGGATTACTTGGCATGGTTCCAAATACAGGAGAAATTTATGTTCTCTTTAACTTTGTTTCTACAAGAAAACAGACTAAAAACTGGATGGAAAAATAACTTGCCTTGTCAAACATGTATGTTACTACTTTTTTGTTTTCTATGTACAAAACAAAGGAGAAATTTTGATACATTCTTGTGATTCACTAACATACCTTAATGTACACACGAAGATTATTATATCCTTATTATACATTAAACTCTTTTTCTAGGAAGGACCATACTTACACCTACAGACACCCTAATCCTATGCCCCAGTAAGGCCATGCCATGGGGTGTTGGAACCTGCTTGAAATGGTAGAAACTACAGGATTGTGTCCAAGTGGTTTTTGCAGAGACAAAGGGGTCATTCTGAAAAGTGTATGGATGTGAATGATTGAAAAATTCCTTTCTTCCTTTCATGCCTCCTCTGGCAAAGCCCCACCTTTGTAGGCCAGTGTATAAACTCCTGTGCTGACACACAGAATTATAGTGACCTTGTTCTCTGCTGACACTGCATGAGAATTAAATTTGAATAGGAACAGGCAGTGGTTTAATGATCTGGAATTAGGAAAAGTATTTGTGTATGAGGAAGTTTTAATGGGCCTCATTTGAGGTGGGAGGTAAAGGAGAGGAAGCAGGTCTTGAGGCCAGGAATGATGGTCAGCAAATGGGAAGAGGAAAAGGTAGCTCCAACAGGCTCAGTGGTATAATTGAATGCACTGGAGATGTTAACAAGGCACTGAGTTGAATGTGTTGCATGAGAGACATTAAAAAGTTGCAGGGAGGTGTTACAAGCTAGGTGGATACACACCCCTTCCAGGTGTGTGAGCAAAGGCCCACCAAAATCTCCTTCAGTCCCACACTGTGCTGCAGAGCTGCTGCAGTAGTGACAGCTTTCAGCCCTTGGAAATCATGCCCAGAAGCAGTGCCTCCAGCAGCACCCTCCACCTTTTATAGGAGCTGTTCCACACTCAGCCAGCCAGCTCCCATCTAACTGATGTTTTCTGGATGTTGGATGGAAGCACTCATTCCTGATTCAGACTTGTTTTGTATTTTTGTGTGTCATTCCAGATATTACTCCTGTATTGTCTGTGAAGCACCAGGAAGTTTTTATAGTTACTTAAAACTTCGAGGTCCTTGCTGCTGTTCTGAACTGTTCTGTTGCTGTGTAAGAAGCAAATTTCTAATGTGTTGAAGATGCCCTCTGCTGGGAAGCCAGGCAAACTGGGCTTATCTTGAGTTCCACCTTTCTAAAATACTCTTTTCTTACTCTTGTTGCAGAAACTCACCCCTCAACCTTACTGAAAAAATGCTTTATCCTTTTGATTTAATTCTTTACACTCCACTTGTGACAAGGGTAGTAGTGTTACTGCCAGTAGTTGAGATCACTGCGTTTCTTGTTTTTCTGTTCAGTTTCATGGAAAGAACAGAATTCTGACTGCTTGCATTCCTTTCTATTCCATTTTGTCATGCTTGCATGAAATGTATGCAAGAGGAATTATTAATAGTGGGAATGCTTTCTATTTCTACTATCATCTGATTCTAGTAAGCTTTTTAATAATATCTCATTTTTCTTGTTTTTTAAATTAATGACCCTTCCCCCAGTAGAGGCCACTGGGTTGATACAACAGAACAAAGGTGTTACAATGGCTGGAACAATTTGCAAAGCTCTATGCATTATCTCATAGTTGCTATGAAATCTGGTTTATTTTGTCCCTTCTCATAAATCAAAAGTCATTTTGACATAGTGTTTCTAATTTTACAGTTTTGTTATTGAAATCCAATATTGGCCTGATCAGATGACTTACAGCTATTGTTGTGGTATTTAATTATAATTGTAGTTCAATTAGAGTTATGTGGAATTGTATTTTCCTTTTTGTCACATAGTTTGTTTTCTTGGTGCTGTACAATGTTTATCAATTTAACAAAAATATGTGAACTTCATGCTCTTTTCATTATCTTTACAGATCTTCTTATTATTTGTTATGGGGAGATGGTTGTATTTAGCTTCTTAAAAAGCATGAATTCATTAGTCTTTGTTCTTCTCAGCTTTCAGAACAGTCATTTGATGTAAAATAGGACAATAAAGGGCTAAATTACATACTTTATTTTGAAGTCCTGTAGTTGCATAAGCCTTCTCAGAACCAACAATGTCTTGGAGCAGCTGACTGAAAAGGGTTGTGTAATAGGAGTTTTGGACTTGAAATTATTTTGAAAATAATTAAATTGGAAAAACAAAAGGCAAGTGATTATTTGATACCAGGAGCTTCTGTGATGTCCATGGGAGAGCAACACAGGGATGTTGAAGTTGCATCATGGGGCAATGGTTGAAATTACAAACACAGCCGAAAGTTCTGAGATGGCAAGAGATAAACCCAAACATTTAAGTCATTTAGGTCAGCTAAAGTTTGAAAGCTGGAGGAAACATGTTTTATTGTGGAAGTCAGTTTTGACATCTTATTCAACAAAAATTTCTCATCTCCACTGTCATCTTTAAGTAGGTCAAATGAATAGCATGGTTTGTGTAGCTGTGCTTAGAAAAATATTAGAAGCCATTTAAAAAACCCATAAAAAGTTTGACTCAAGGAGGCTCCTGCTGCTACTGGGTCCAGATACTAAAGCACTGAAATATTTTTTAAATAATTTCAATTACATGCTTCAAATCGTTGTGTTCAAATACTTTAGTTCTTGAAAGCTGAGATATGCGTTGCTTCTGCAGCCCTGTTATCAGGCCCTTTTCTGTTATGTCCCCTCTGCTTTCAGTGCCTGCTGGTGGTTTCACAAAAACTTGCCTAGTCCCAACCTGGCTTTCAATGGTTTTTGCCCTTCTGGTTCGGAACCAAGTAGGCATATTTATCATGAGAGGAGTTCATTTTGTTCTGTGTTGGCTTGTCAAGAGGTTCTGCATAGTTCCACAGTTTTGTGGGGACAGGTGGAAAAAGAAAGAAGGTCACTAATTTCTGAGGATTTTGGAATGGATGTTGTATTGCAGAAGGATTCATTCTGTATTTGAAAATTAAGATTACTGTAAAGCATTTGGACACAGCACCATACTTTAAATTAGTTTATTCAAGATGATGCCTAGTGTGGTAAGCAATGTTTTAGTCAGGTGTCATCCCACAAAGGGGAATTGTGAAGCTGTGAGGATAGTCCTCTTTCGTTTGAATAGATGAAGAGTTGGCTTTGAGTGCTGCCACGATCTTTACAATCTCTATCATATTTTAGAAACACTGAACAAGAAGCTTCTTGACATTTCAGAATGGCCATTTTTTTTTCTTATGTGATGATACCAGATTCTTTGAGAATATCTGTTTGTCTGTATTCTATCAGAACTTTGGTACTAGCTTTCTTAGTGTTACAAGCATACTTAATTCAGATCAAGAAACACTTTTCTAGATGCCAGATTCTCAAAATGTAAAACATTATAAAGTTGTCTCTAACTTTTTAAAAGTAAAGAAAAAAATTTTTAGAAACACACTTCCAAACACAAAATCAAAGAAACAAAAGATGTAAGAAATAGAAATAATACATGCTTTGAAGTAAAGTTTCTCTCATATTGTAATTATAAAAGCTACACAGTTTTGTGTTCAGGGTTATTCTTTGTTTGCTGGTTTGGAGATTGTATGGAGTATGCAGGCTGATTTTTTTGCTTGCTCTTTCTTTTCCAAAAAGTGCCAGCAGCTCATGAAATAAAACCAAATGAGAAATATTGTTGTACACAGATGAAGATTGAGTTTCAGTTCTCATTTATGCTTATCTTCTGATGAACTTATCCCGAGTCCATAGCTATTTTTCCCTCACCTTACCCTACCAGTAGCAATGGAAATGTTCCCCCATTAACATTTTACTGACCTTTATTGAGCATATAACATAACACTGCTTACACTTTTGCTTCTTATGTGTCCCGCTCTGATGAAGCATTCAAGGACATTTGTAGCATTAAGCACAAGTAGACAATTTATTCAGAAAATACACATTTGTTCAGAACCTTGATTACAGAAACTTTTTTCTCCTTTCTAGCTGTACTTAAGACAAGTCAGATGTGACTTTGGTTAAGGTTTGTATCACAGTATGACATGCATGTCATACTGATGGCCTGTAAGAATGAAGAAAAATTGCATGGGAAATCTGTGGGTAAAGGAAACGAAGGCAAGTTCACATGTATTTCATGCCTCATTACAATAATCCCTACTTGTCTTCTACCATGTGTCTCTCTGGATCTGTGCCCACATTCCTCTTCTTATTTGCATAATTTCATTCTTAATGATTTGCCATCATAGTTTACAAATCATTATATGACTTCCCCTTGCTGTCTGATTTGGCAGCCAGTTCCATGTATTGATTCTATATATTCTTTTGGAGAGTGAGCTCCTCTTACTATCTGCCCTGTACTGGTTTCATAATCTTTACTGTACAGAGGGATGTGTTTACAGGTATCTGACTGTTCAGATTCCTATGTTGTGTCAGTGTCTCAGTTCAGGCTGAGATTTTTTTCTGCCCTTTCCACTAAAATCATTGAAATATATTCAGTCAGTCTTTCACATCAGAGGTGTAAATGGATTTCTTGAAAGTTTTTCTGCAGATAGCAAACAGCAGTCACTTTACAACTTTGACTCCATTGTGGGCAGCAGTTGGAAAGCTTAACACTCCACCCGAACTTTGAAGATGCTAAAACTGTGTGATGACCTTGCAATCTCAAGGGCAGATGCTCAGCTTCTGCTGGAAGTGCTAATCTACAATCTGTTTATCTCCATACACTTTGTATTTGACAGCACTTGCCTGGAAAGCAAGGCAGGGAAAAGCATCGTCAAATTTAGTTACTTTTTCCTTTCTGATGGTGTTAGTATCCAATGGACTTAGAAATGATGGTCTTTAGTTTCATTTTTAGCCTCCTTTGTGCTTCTCAGCCAGTCACAGTCTTAGAGAGCAGCCACACTGTCAGAATGTGCTTGTCTTTATGAAGCCTCTGCTGGAGCGTGAGCTGCACCATGTGGAGTAACTGTTTTCTTCCACTTTTTCTTTATTCTTAGGGAATCAAACTTTGGCTTTGCCTTCAAAATGTAAGCTGTCACCTGTATTTTCTGTCAGGAGGCTTTAAATTCAAAGTGGTCTGTTATTGTTGTTTAGTGGGTATGAATTGAGATGCATCACATAATTCTTGTGAGCACATGGAGCAGCATGTTCCTAATGAAGAGGTAATGCGTTGAAACAAGATTGTGTGTGCAGGGAAAGGTAATGCCTTTTGTTAGACAGGTACACCGTAGTCATGTAAACCCTTGTTCAAATCTGGGACAGAAACCTGAAGAGGAAAGCTTTTGCACATAAAAGCATGTCAGTGTTTTCAGGTAACATATAAAAATGGGCTTTCAGTGCCCAAAGTATGTTCTTTGCCAGTTCCATCAGTT
This sequence comes from Serilophus lunatus, assembly GCA_013399895.1. Classification (NCBI taxonomy): domain Eukaryota; kingdom Metazoa; phylum Chordata; class Aves; order Passeriformes; family Eurylaimidae; genus Serilophus; species Serilophus lunatus. The sequence continues at coordinate 1,873,068 of VXBA01005600.1, read as the reverse complement.
GGTTGGGTAACAGAGGTTCCCTCCCCTAATAAATCTTGCCTTGCTTGCACCTGTAAACAGTCACAGCACTACTGACTGAAAGAAAACCCCTTTGGTTTTAATGTAATCCCTGTGGTTTTTCAAACTGGCACTCCTTATCAAAATAAAACATTAACATCAAATTACTGTGATTCAGCAACAGCATCTATTTTTTAATATGAGCTTTTCTGTTCTGTCAGGTAATTGTTGAGCTTCCCAGGGAATTGTGTATGCGTTGCAAATGGGAAAGTTCAACCTTGTAAATCCTTTCTGTGGTGAGGCAACAGGAAACTCACTTCTGATTACTAAGATTACCAGGTTTAATAGGAAAATTTAGCAACAAATTGCTAGAATTGACCTTTTGAGTGCTAGATTTTCAACGCTCTCAGTCAGGAATCTCTTTATGATGTATATAGCAGGATTCTCTTCCTCTCCACTTACAGAATTATGAAAAAATGTTACTGTCACAGAGGTGCCATTTCATTTTGTGACACATGCTTTGAAATAGCAGTGGCTGTTTCCCATTGCAATAATATTACCAAGCTTCTAAAGCAAATATATAGCAAGTCACAACTCCCATCCTAAAGAGGAAAGGCACCATCTTTACTTATCAACAAAATAAATGTTTCTGGTGTATCACCTCCTGCTCCAACCATGCAGTGGTGTTTTGCCATCCCCAAATTAGAGGAGGCTAAGGGAATACTCAGGCACTTGGTAATATTTGAGGTGTACACTGTAGTTGTCAATGTGGAAAGGGGAAGAACGGGAAAATCTGGCTCGTGGTTTATTGGTAGTAGTTCATGAAAGGTGGAGTTTGGTCATTCAGATGAAGTGACTGGGCTATACCTACATTATACAGATCTTACTGTCAATTCTGCATTTGAGGCATCGTAGATGGTGCTGTACATAAATGTCAGTTCAGCTCTTGGTGCCTCCTCCAGTCCTCAAATCTTGTTTCTTCCTCTCCAGCTGCTTTACATGAACACCTGCATTTCTTCATATCTGTTATCTGCATTGTGGCCTAGACCCCCTGTAAACAGCGAGTGACACCCTGAAGCAATTCTTACTACTTCTACTTCTTCTCTTTTTAGTCTTTTATGATCTATCTCAATTGTGACATTTGCAAAAAGATAAATTATTATGGATAGCTATGCTGTGGGGCAGTCAGATATGGCATGTATTATTTATTTCAAAATATGCTTTTAAATTCTGCAGAGCCTTCAATTTGCACAGCTTAACTCTTGTCTCCTTGATCCTTCCTGTCTGCTGTAATTTCTGGCATTTATTTGTTACATTTTGTTTTAGGTGCACAGTAGGAACTCTCTGTGTCTAATGGTCTGTCTGGATCTGTAATTTCTTGTGGACCCAGAAAACAAATACAAAACTAATTGTTTAAGATTTTTCTTTATCTTCCAAAAGATTGAAGTAAAGCTGTGTTATTCAAGGTTAAATGAAAAGTAGGTGACAACGGGGCTTTTCTGCTCAATTGATTTGCACTTGTAGCTAAAAAAACTCCATAAAATAAACACGTTTTTAGATAAATGACAGCACATTTTGGACCTTTGTCCTTTAAAAATAAGATTTGTGAATAGCTGTTCCTGAGACCTATCGGGATGAAGAATAGTCTTGGCTTAGGGAAGTTCCAAGCAAGCACTGTGAATTAGCATGCGTTAAATGATAAACCATTTTATTGAGCAATAATAAAATATTGAAGTCAGATGGAAGGATGATGGGGAATTGCTATTTGCAGCTATGAAAGTGATGCATGTCATGTTAACTCCCAACCTAAACAACTCATTCTAAGATTTGATCTCATGAAACTTAAAATCCTCTGATTTGTCCAATCATCAGCTTTAAACCTGTTCCTTGTCAGTGAAGACAACAAATCTTTTTGCTTGTGTCTGCCTGGGGGATGTAGAAAGCTGAGGTGGTCCTGTGTGATTAAATTAGATGAAAGACTTGCCTTCTACCAGTGAGACATGAAGTCTAATCAAGTGAAATGAGTTTTGAGATCTCAGCTCATTTCCTTGGGGAATATCTGCTTACATTACACAGTCACGACACCTAATTCATCACAGTTGATGCAGCTTTTGCTCAGAAGAGGACCTGGGACTGGGTAGCAGGGGACTTGATCACAAGCCTTCCCCTAAGGAGTAGCTACTTAGTGAAGTTAAGATACAGCACAGTGAGTGGAGAGCTTTAATATGTTTTTTAAAATAAATTATCTGTATTTCTGTACATCAGATCTTCTAGAATAGATGCAAAACGGGGAAAGCTAGAGGTAAAAAAGGTACTTTGTACTGAGTGTAATGTATAAAATGATTGGCATACGAAGGTTAAAGAACATGCACAGTTAAGCATCTTGTTACTTAATTTCTTTGATGTTGGTTGATGTGTATTTCCATGTTCTGAGGTACAAGGAAGTAAAGACTATTCCGTTTCCCTGACTAACCAACTGTTTTTGTGTTTTTTTCCAGGGCATTGTTATAACTCCACTTCTGCTTTTGCTCTTTGTAAGTATCATGATCTTAATATGTCTTCTTACTGGTTAATCTATTGGACATTATATTTAACATATAAATTTGGGTGATTTTTAGCAATGAATTTAGTAAAGAAGAAGATTTTTCTGCTAAGTATTTGAAATAATCTGCCTCCAAGAAAGACCATCAAAGTGTATCATAATGAATGCCAACACTGCCTGCACCTCGCTGCAAGAGGACAGAAACCTGTTGTTCTTGCAGAATTGCAAAACCATGTGTTATTAGTCAGGCTGGGTAAAATACAAATACTTGTCAGGTAGGATGATGACTTGGTTAGGAGAGCTCTTGGAGAGCTTTCACATGTAGGAGTTGGATAAGATCCTGCTGAATGAAACATCCATCTGAAATGGATGACAGGCCAATTGGAAAAGCACTATTCAATCAAACAGAGCCTTGCTTTTGGGCCACTAAGCCCATGGGTACTTTTGTGGTAGTGGTTAGCAAGACAAATTACTGCAGCCCCTGTGTATGGCTAAATGTGATGCTGCTTCATTCCTGTTAGTTCAAGATTTCATTTTCAATCATCTCTCTTCAGTCAGGGCCTTGGATCCTTATAATTAATGGTAGAAGACCAAGTTTTATCTTCATGTTTTATTAAGGAATGGATTTTAGTCAGCATACAGTGAAGAGGCTTTCAGAGGTGTGCAGTGGTGCTCTGGTAAATCCCTTGTCAGTGAGGAAGTCTTGGTGCTTGAGGATTTGCTGGCACAAAGGCTGTGGTGCAAGCTACTGAGGACTGTGGCTTTGTGAAGAGCAGGGAAAATGGGCTGAAGCACTTAAAGGATTTCAAGAGAGGTGTACATTGTCCTTTATGTTTATCTTACTAATGGCTTTGTATGTAAGCCAGCAAACTGGAAATGGGCAAAACCAATTTGTAAGTGGCATGCAAGAGGTGCACTGTTTATGGTAGGAATGTTTAAGCAGCATATGTACTGTATACAAATACAGCAGTGTAAACTGGGATAAATAGTACTGTGAGAGTGACGGTAACATTATCAAGTACTGCCTCAGTAAAACTGTGTGGGAAGATTTTTATTTTGCTACAACAAATTGTGATTCATCTGATGTAGCTGTGTTTGCACTCAAACTGCTTTGACCGTATGGTATATGTGATATGCACCAGCAAAACTTTCTTGATATACCTGGGACTATAGATTTAGAGTAGGTTGAAAAAGATAACTGTTCTTAAATATTGGATGTTTTGTTGTTCTTGCACTGAATATGTTGATTCTGGATGGCCTGTCTCACTGCATTCCAGTCCTCTTCCCTCTTGTATGGAATGTGTTTCTTCCACAGGCATTTATTCAGAGACCTGTGCTTCAGTTTCTAAGTGACTGAAACTTCAGCTGGTTTAGTTTTGCTCACTGGCAGCTTTTACTTTGCTATACCCCACTGAGTTTTGGTGCTCTGCACAGTCAAAAGGGATATTTTCTGTAGAAAGTGAAATGTTAAGGGAAGATCTGCATACCTCTTTAAGCAAGATAAAGATGTTTCCTTTGGTGTCTTTGTGAAAAGATAGCAAGATATTCTGTCCCATAAATTGCAGTTTTTCCTATTACTTCTCAGAAGAGGTGGTAAGACTTCATTTGTGCAAGATCAGGAAGGCAAAGCATATGTCTCTGTTCTTCCTCCCAGCCCTGGAGACACTTGCACGAGAAGTGTGTAAAATGCACATTAATTGTTAGGCAGTTTGTAACATGGCTCGGAGTTGTTCTTCTTGAGGAAGATACACACATGAATTGTTTTTTCATTGGAGTGGTAAACAAAGTAGTCTGGTATGAGGGGAGTTACAAAATCTGCATTTTTTTTGTCACAAGGCCCCAAACTTGAGGGCTTCTCTTGGGGTTTATAAATATTTAAATCTTCTTGAGATCTTTGCTGAGGGTTTTACACATGAAGAGTGCTATTCTGGTCAGTCCAGCAGTACATTTTACTAACATGAATTCTGCATTCTCTGAAGGTTGATTTTATCCAATGGTAGGTATTTAGGATACCAAATTAAATGTGCACTATTCCTATACCTTGATAGTCTGTGATTTGAACTGCAGAAACCTTTCTTTTCTCAGAAGCTCTTTAGTTTTCCTCTGAGTTTTCTTAAGGCTTCTGGCTTGGCCAACATGTAATGGGTTCAAGCCACGGTTCAGATGCTTCTGTTTACCTGATTACAACTTGCAGCTTGATCATTTCATGTGGTAGTGTGGAGTCACTGCAGAATGACGTTGAATAGTAATTTCCCAGCTATCTTTTCTGGACTGTTCATCAGTCCAGTCATGCAACTTAGCCTTAGTACTTAATAAAGGGTAGAATTTTCAAGTTTCAAAATAAACCTCCATTTATTTAAAAAATAACTGAACTGGGCTTCTGAATAGTATTCATGGACTTTTGAAGTCAATGTCATCAATAAATTTTAATTCCTTAATCTGGTACTCAATAGCATTGTCTTCCACGGAATCATGCTATTACAGTCTCAATGCTATGGTGCATTAGTGATTATATTTGTTAATCTCTCTGTTTACAATACATAACGTTCCCCTAGTACTGTCAGAAATAAATACGTTGTTGTCTATTAGCTGCTTTTTGTTATGTAGTTTAACCTGCAGTAACAGTTACCATTTATATTTTGCCCTGTGTGCAGCAGAGAATATAAAGTTCTGAAATGCCTTTTCTGTTCTTAATTGCCTGGTAATGTAAATAGAACTAGTCTAAACAACATTGATAAATGCATATTAAAGCTATAATAAATAATTCACTTAATAAAACTAATTTATCATCTTAAACGAATAGTGTTAAAAGATAAGATCATCAGTTACGTTTCTGAAAAGTATAGTTCTACTATGAAACTTCTCAAAATTAACATTACAAGAGGTTCTGAGTAATTTAATGAAACCTTAAATTCTTTGCTTGTAATTACTGGACTGTATCTTTATAAGGATGCTTAGCTGAACTCTGTAAAGAACAGCTGACTTTGCCATAGATACCTCTGATTAACATTTTGCCTAATAAGAAGTAATTGTAGCTGGCTGCCAGTTAAATTCATCAGCATTATCATCATCCTCATGTTAACCCTTGTTATTAACAGTTAATATCTCATATTCCCAGCAAAGATGTTACAAATGGGCAATGTCCCATAAACTATATATAATTGATTAGAGTTCATATATGTGGTGAGTGGGAGTGTTGAAACAAAGCGCTGCAAGTTACATCAGTTCCAAGTTAAAACAAGGTTCTGCTGTTCACATTTCTTGGCAACATTCTGCAATGTTTCATTAATGATGATGAGGAGGCTGTGTACCAAAGCATTCAGAGGAGGATCCTGTCTGTCTTCCTCTTGTCTGGTCCTATAATTGGCTGAAGCCAGAGGTTACAAGTTGATCATTAATTTTTTTAAAGCAGAGAAATAAGTTTTGTTTTCTCAAAGGTAGCTGGGGAATTAGAATTAGTGTATATTAAATTTTGCTTTTGAAAATAACTATGTTGCTATTAATAAATAATGACTATGAACTGGTTAAGTAATGACTGAGGAAGTAAGGAACTTGGGTATGACTGTCCATCTTCACCTACCACATGGCTTGTTCTCTGTGCTCAGTTTACTTATTTCCTTCAGTATTTGTAATAACATTATATGATTCATAATAACAGGTTATGATTTGAATTCTTAAGTATGCTGCATTTGGGCCCATTTACATGACTAAAAGACAGTTTTAAATGAAAGTGTTGCCATACTGTGAAGATAATAGTGCTGCAATCTCTTTGATAACCTCAAGATGTCAATTCCTTTTTATGATGTCTCATTTGAAATACACAATTTCAGGAGCACTGAACTCTGCAACAGTTGTAGCTGCATCATCTCACTTATATGCCCTTAGATTGTAACTTTAGTTATAGAAGAAAGGAATATGTAGGAATGGAGGTTTACTTTCCTTGAGATATGTCACATGCCTTTGTATTGCACAGGATGGAGGCCCTGATACCTCAGATTTGCTGTGGAAACAGCGTGAGCACAGATATTGTGCTGCCGTGTAAGAGAATGATGCAGTGTTATCTTCTTCCAGCCACATTGAGATGAGTTGCTCTATCTGTCCTTAAGTTGGCTGAACACATGGACTAGGAATTTTACCAAGCCATACAATTTTTGTTTGATCTTGTGATTTTGTTGATTATAATAGGTATTGAAATATAAGCAATCACTCATCTGCACACCTCTTGAAGCCAAATGTGATGCTGTGGTTCTTATGGCACAGTATCCTAGCTTTGCCACCTTCTAGGTGTTAACTTTTGTGAAGAGACTTGATGCCCTGACAGATGTGGTCTCTTCAGCTGCTGAAAGCACAGCTATCAAAGTAGGAAAAGGCAAAGCATGTGAATCTGTGTATTTTTACTGAAAACTATCAAAAAATATGAGACGTGCGTCAGTATTTTACATTTTTATGTACTTTACATTCTTTAGAACCATGTTGGCAAACCAGTTAATGTGGAATGTTAAAGAGCCAATGCAAAATTCATGTGTGTAACTGTCAGGCATTGCTCCCCTGTTAGCTGTTTTACCAGGGAAGGCTACCCATGACATTTTTGTGAAAATGGAATCTTCCCAAGGCTTTATCAGCTCATTGCTGTTCTTGATCTATTCAGTGATATTTTCTGATACCCTCTCAAATTTCTGAATATTATAGTGGATATTCTCATGTTGGCATTGTAGTGGCGATGCCAAAAGTACTAGAAAGTAGCTCTGCCAAAAGAATTCGGGAGTAGGCAAGTGAAGGAAATTCGGTGCAAGTATTAAAGAGAAAAGTGAAATAAAGTGAGTGGTGAATAAAGACATGAGTGAAATTAGAAGCTGATTGAAATACTGAAAAGCTTTCCCCTGTACTCACAATCTTTAAATTAAAACAGGGGTTTAAAAGTTGTTAATAACTTCTCGAATTTTTGCCAAGTCTTCTCCAATTACATGTAATTCAGATAAATCTCTTTATTGAAAGGTGCTGTCAATACTTTTTTGTTTTTAAAGAGGATTTCTACACACAATGCCTTGTTTTTCCTCTCAAGCACTTGGTAAATGAGAGTTGATACCAGTGAAATGAATCGTTAAATATGCAAATATTTTAGTAGCTGGAAAGTCCTGAAAGTTGATAAGGAAGTTGCAGCTAATGGATTTCACTGGTATGTGACAAAAGGCTGATTACAGTGAGGGGAGGAGGGAGGGGTAGCAGCATAGTCCATTAGCTGTTAACAGATCAGCTCATTCATGTGGAAGATTTAAAGTGCATCATTATTTTTACCTGGTTATTTAACTCATCATTTCCTTTCTTCCTTAATCATTTGGAAAACAAAATTATCTGATCTGATCCAAAATCTTTACAATTAATCAGAACTTTTTAATGACTGCCGTGAAATACTTTCTTAATCATTTTATTCCTTTTTTCACTTTCACCTTTTATGGCTTTATTATTTAAACTGGAAACAAATAACAGAGGATAATAGGGACCCTCCCTGTTCTTTGAAACACACACACAAAATACTGTAAATGTTCTGTGTAGAAGACTAAATATGTAATATTTCTGTGGAGAACTTTCTCTTCTACTTGTTACTGATCTTTTGAAGCAGTTGTGTATTTGAAAGGCTCTCCTAGCATTGTATAGATGAAAATTGCAAGATCCCTTCCCCCTTGCATACTAGAAGTTTGTGTCTCTGATCAACAGAAAACTAATTTCCAGAAAGTATTGTGACAGGTATCCGTTTGTCTTTGCTGTCAATGTCATAGGACTTCTGTTTAATTTTTAAGAATAACAATGAAAGGTCTATTTGTTAAAATGCATGGCTGCCAAACCATTGGATGTGATCTCTGTTGTACCTTGGCCCGTTTCTGAGGCAAGGGACAACTTGCAGTTTTTGATAGGCATAATACAAAAGCTTTGTTTGAAAATGTAAATACATTAGATAGGGACTCCATTCTCACTGATGTGAGATATCCCTCCTTAGCCATTCGAGCTGGATTATTTCAGTATCAATTGATGCTGTAAGGGCCACAGATAAAAAATTGAAAAACACGGAGTGAAGGGGAGAAGCAGCTTTACTGGTCAATGGCCAGTGATCCAAAGAGGAAAATCGTAACAATCTCCCCATTTTTATAGCATCTAGAGTGCCCATCCCCCATACTATCTAATTCAAGTACATCTTACTTCTATGCTCCCCCAACATCCAACAGAATCCCTTATTACTTAACCCCACCTATGTTCAGACTCTAGTAGGCCTGGAAGCCCAACTCTATGTTTTGTCTTGTACCCCACTTATCTACACACAAGAATGCAAACACACAGGAACACAGGCCCTTCTGGCCCTTAATAGTCCAAGTTATCCAGACACCTAGCTAAAGTGAATTTATAAAAATATTAAGCATACCCTTTAAGGCATCAAATGACTCTTGGTCAGTGGCTGGGATGCCAACTCTTGATTGGAATCTCTTACACAGCTTCTCTCCCTTACTGAGATATCTAAATCCTCTGCAAGTGAATGCCTTCAAAGCAGTGGGGTAGGAAGAACGACACCGTGACCTGTCAGCTCTGTGTTGACTGCTGTGAAATGTTGTGTAGGAGTGACATCTCTTTTGATCTCCTACCTGAAATCGAGCTGAGCACTGTGGAACTCACAGGAGCACATCAGTGCTCTTCCAACTGCTTCCAACTTCCCAGAGCCTTGGCATCCTTAATGCCCACAGCACTGTATTCCCTGCAAAGCATTTCCATTTACCACATACCTGGGTTACCGAGGGTGATGTGTGCATTTTTGTGCTGTACCATAGCAGCCCACAGTGACTGGGTCAGGATAAGGGCTCTGGAAAGAGTCCAAAGCAAGAGAGGGCTTAGTTCAGCTGGTAACTCTTGTTCACTGTCCTTCATTGCTAAACTGGATCCCATCCACATCTTTTCCAAAGGTGCATCATGTTCCATGTCCCTTTTGTGATGGGTTTGCCATCCACAACAGGATGTAAAGGGATCAGGGCACTGGGTGGTCCAGACGGGCCCCTAAGGCTGGGTCTGGACTGGATGACAGTAATCAGAAGCAGCAACAATTTGGCATTGAACACTAGATTTAAATATGGATGTCAAAGTAGCCAGGCCTTTCCACCAGAAGGAGGAAAAGAAAAGCTTAAATTGAATGTCTCACATAAAAGAACAGCCAGCTCCCCATCGTTTTTACCCCTGCCTCACTTCTTCTTCTGTGCTCAACAGCCAGCGAGGCTGAAGGGGGCTTGATGGTTTGTGAAGAGCACAAAGACACAACATGAGGAAGCATGTTAAATGCAGGAGACCACTGGAGGAGTAGAAGCCACCCCCAAAAGACAGCTGCCTCCAACATGGGCTCAATATGTGCAGCGCATGTCACTGGGCTGTAATTTGGTGCGACTGGTAGGACGTCCGTTCCTTCTGAGTCAGTGGCAGTGATCCCTGCCTGGTTGACCAGAAATGTAATAATGGAGTGTCTGGCTTGTGGAAGTGGTTTAGGCTTGGGAGATGGAATTGTCTTGTTTTTATGCAGGGAAAGTTGGTTTTTCCTCTTTGTTTTTCACCATATCCAGTTAAATATATCCTTTTAGTTAAGGATAAGCCAATGTTTTTACCACAAACTCATAAAGAAACCCACTAAATAATTTGTCAGCCTTTTTTTTCCTCTTGAGAAGAAAAATCTAGGACTAAATTAGTAAGAATGCTGCCAATCAGATTTGAAGTACTGCGTGGTGACAGAATTGTTTGGGAAGATTTGCCTGGAATTCTCTTTCCGCTTATCTGAGTTGTCCTGTTGAAATCACTCTGATTAGTTAACTGAAAAGTGCCTATCCCCAAGCAAGAATTTTCTGGGTCTTTTTTTGAATAGTGAGTATATTAAAGCAGGGCTGGCTTATTTACACACATAATTACACAGAATTAATAAGGTTGGAAAGGACCGTAGAGATCATCAAGTCCAACCTTTACCTAGGCTAACTACCAATACAACATCAGTCTAACATCTAAACCATCTAAACTATCCCACTAAGTTCATCATCTAACCTATCCTTAAACACACGGTGACTCACTTTTAACTGAAATGCTGCTATCCAGAATAGTAATAGTCCCTTTACAATATCAAACTTCTCTCTAAAAAATGTTCTAAAATAAGCATAGACAATGATGGCGTGAAATTTTGTGGTTCCTTTTTCATTAAATGGTGCATTCCATCTTTTATAAGTCATTCCAATCAGATGTTTTGGGGTTTTTGCAGCTATAAATCAGCAGTTTGATTCTGTGATGGTTTGCATGCTACAGATGTTAAGAAGATCCTGATCAAATTATGCTTCCTTTAGCTATGAGTCCTTTCATGTTTTTGATTCCTCATGGTTAACCACTGCATGTCCATAGTATAGGTTAAAAAGGTTTTTTTCTTTTGTGTGATTGAGGAGTTTCTGCCTTTGCTTCGGCCTTTATCTTAACTTCTGTGTCTTTCTCAGGGAATAGATTTAATGTTAAGATAATACAAGAGTTGATAGATTTTATGTAACAGATTCTGATAAAATCCAGTCCACTGAAGTTATTGACCAAAATATACAGAAGGGAAACAAAGTTTAGAAGTCTGTTTGAAGAAGTAATGTCAGTGCCAGAGGTGAGACAGGGAAGTCTAACACAGAGCAATGCATGAAGGGAGGGCAAACACCCTGCCCTGAGCCTCTGCGCCCAGGTGAGGTATAGCAGAGTGTCAGGGCCTCCCAAGGACTCCAGAAAAAACCTAGATCCATGCTATTCTATACAAAGTAATGGGAAGTGCTGGAGACTGACAGAAGAATATGATTCTCAAGAATCAACTGAATCAGCTGAAACGGGCAAAAATATATAGATGGTCATAGGATCATGTAGGGGAGGGTTCATATTATAAGCAGAAAAACATAACTTTTGCTAGAAAAAGGAGAGAACTTTTCCTTACAAACCAGATTTAATTGAAGAATTTTTTTTTAGTCCTTAATTATGATGTTTTGGACTGATATGTGGATCTCTGTTTCATTTAAAATGTACTCAAGGTGAGAGAGTTACCTGAAACTTCTGCCTTTTCATGGTCCAGGTGGCAGTGAGATGAGCCTGAATGAGTGGGGTGGAGTTGGCAGAGTGAAGAACCATAGGTTGATATCCTGGTATAAAAAGATGAAGGAATTTCTAATAAAATAATTTCATTTTTCCTAGGTAAATTGCTTTAGCATCCCATCACAGTGCCTGTAATACAATTTCTGATTATGTAAAAAACCCAACCCCGCCCCCCCAAAAATAGAACACATCCTTATATATACACCAAGGGCTTAAAAATCCATAACAGTTTGAATACACTACATTTGAAGTAATATTTAGAAAAGCTGTCAAGGCTATGCTTTTTTCAGCAGTGTGTCATGTTGTTGAACAGTTTCTCCTTCCTGACTTAGAAACTGATTATGCATCTCCTGAACATAAAGCCTAAAAGTCATAAGCAAAGATCAATGTTTTTATGAAAAGGCACAGGAGCCACCGCCAAAGTGTCACAGTTTTGGGAGTCTATACAGAGTGTCCTGGCATGTGGGCTGCTTGGTTAGATTCACTCCTCTGTGGCCCAGACAGATTTTAAAGTTTAAAAATCTTCACTTTCACTTGAAAAGACTTCCTTGAATACACAGTAAGTAATGCTTTGCTCCTCAGCAAGTAACAGAAAAGAAATCCAAATACAGTTTGAAAAACTATGAACCCTTTAAAATTTCAGAAGTTCCATACAAGAATTAAAACAACAAGGAGATCATGAGTGGTATGATGGCATTCTGTGCTTTCTGCAAGGAATCACGCAGAGCCCCTTGTCCCTGGTGAATGTATCTGCACTGCCTGACTTTGGGTACTCATGTGGGTGGTCTGAATCTTCCCATGCTATCTTCTCTTTCTTGACTCCATGGGAAACTTAGGCTCCTTAATCTCAGTGCTCTCACTTGAACCCTACTTGCAGACTAAAATTCTCAGTTGTGACATCATCTTCAGGTCCCCTCCGACCATTTTCTGTGCCCTCATTGTTAAAGTTGGAGGTGATGGTGATGAGATGCTGTAATTCATTAAGTGGCTAGACTGAGTCTTAACAGAGGTAACTTAGTAAACAGCCATGATCTGCACATTCCTTCCAAGTCTCTCTACCTAGAGTGTATCCAGAAAGGGCCATGTGAAAGCAAGTGGTAGAGTAAGTTTAAAGAAAGAGTAAGTTTGGTCTGGTCCTGCTGTTTTATGCACTCAAGCTGGCCAAGCAATACTCAAAGTCCCATGATTTTCTGTCAGAAATTAGTTCCATTTTGTGCTGTTTCCCAGGTCTGATGACGTTTGCATGCACCAAAAGCACAGCTGGCACACAGACTGCTCTGTGGGCGTGCTCACTAATTTTCCAAGTGTTGTATAATGGCACGTACAAAAAAGCAGGGCTTATACAAGTAGACCACTCCAAAAGTGTGTGTATAATTAGTGTTCTCTCATCAGATTATTTTCTATAGGTAGAGGTTGCAGTTGTACATTTCTGCATAAAGTAAAATACTTCAGTGTATGAAATTTCTGATTTTTCTGTTATTTGGATTTATGAAGGGTCTTGTTTTATGCCAATCCCATTTTTATGGCCATATGCTGATTTTTCAAGACAGAGTTATAGAAAGTTGCTAGATTGTATGATCACCTTGTCTGTCATGCCTGCAGGAAGCTTTGAAAGGCAGATAAGTGTCGAAAGTATAATGCAATTTGAGTGTAATTTATGAGAATGACAATTTATGAGAAATCAAGAAATTTAAGAAATCGGCATCATTTAGATGGAACTGAAAAGATTCTGAATTCTATCATCATTTTGAGGATCTTTAAAGTGAAATGAAAAATGTAGAATAATGTGGATCTGTGAAATCCTCAATGGCTGTGTCATTTACCTCATCATGAAGCAAATGATTGTCTATGGGAGCTCTGAAAATGCTGTTCAGTCTCCTTAGTATATATTTCTTAATGCATATTCTATTGCTGTTAAAGAGAGACTAAATTACATTAAATGAAACTTTTCAATGGCCTAGCCTAAAGCAAGAGCAATCAGAATGTAAAAAATACTGTATATTTTCCTAAACATTCTGAGGTAGGTTGCAAGAATCCCACTGACGCCGTGTTCATATTTTCTACTTGGACTTTATAAAAAAATATTTCTAGCATTTACAGTTGTATTTAGAGATCATCTTTTTGAGGACTAAGCCTGTCACAGTTCAGTTGTCTTAATGAAAGAATAGTTACATACTTAGAGTAGATCTCTTTTAACCACATTGAATGTCTTCACTATTTTATTATTTTCATTTATTTATTGAAATAACTGCACCAGTTTTTGTTGCTTGATGTTTGTATAAATGGTAAAGAAATTTGAGCTCACTATTTAGTTAGGAAGATTCACTCCCTCTCTCTTTAGATTATCGTTCTACAAATACTTATATAATTTACTTGGCATGTATGTGTAGAAGGTTTTCCATTAAATGAATATTGATGAAAGTATTACCTCAGGTTGTAAAATAATCAGAGATTGGTTTATTTTTTTTCTTGTGGAATACCAAATGCTTTATTATGACTTAACAATTGAACTTGTGTACACCTGCTTCCAAGTTTGTGCACGTACTTGCCGGTTTTTATGTGTAAAATAAAATGCATACTAGTGTGTGATATCTGTGTATGAAATTTGCAGATACTAAGAAAAAGTGCAATGTTAATGGTATATTTTTATTTTGTAGCTTGGATCATCCTCCTCTGTGCCTTTTACATCTATATTCTCGCAGCTGTTTATGACTGTTGTAGTCCCTCTTATTATTGGACAGGTATGTCTTTTAAATATACATTCTTATTTAAAGAAATAAGATAAAGAGAGCTATCTTAAAGACAGACTGGCAACCTGATAAGCTGCCACATAGGAACAGCCTCAGGATAGTGAAGTCTAATATCAGAGAAAAGATGCTACAGTGCTCCCTGGAGCCACATTGATCTTTGTTGAGATTGAGCATCTGTCCCTCACTACCACAAACATACGCTACTGCGTATCGAGGAGGGAGTTTGTGAACACAAAGTGGGAAAAATGGCAGCCCAGGCTGTGAGAAATTCCAGCCCCATACAAATGAGCTTTGAGAATACTGTATAGTCTTTTTGTCACATGCCTTTTGCCTGGGTGATGGAGGAAGTTCTGCCTGTGTAATATCTACCAGTAATTACAGGAATTAAAAACTATCAACATTAATAACCATACAAAGGCTAAGCAGTCAGAAGTTCAGAAATCATAAAATTAAGGCTGCTCAAGCCATTTTCCATATTCTTTAAACTATTCTTTCTGCATGACTTCTCTATCCTATTACACTAGGTGGAAGATAATCATGAAGTGAGCAGTTGTTCAATATTTTGTTTTATACTTATTGTTCATATTGTAACACAAAGCTTTATTTTTCATGGCATATAATAGAAAATTTCCAGTGAATGTAAATACTATTTGCTTATATAGGGCTTTCTACAACCCTTGTCTCTGTCGTGTCTGTTTTTTCACAAATGTTAGCATCAGCTGTTTTTCTCCCAACAAGTAATAAGTAAGTATAATAATAGTAAGACCAGAAGTGCCCTCTGTTCTTGAGCACTAAAACACCTAAAGTCTAATTCTTACATGCTTGTAAGCATGTGTTGTTCTCATGCATTCAGTATGCACAAAGGGAATATCAGTGGGATTTGCAGTTCATTTTAGCATCCAGTTTAACTCTGGGTTCAGCTGGAACTTTCTGAATTTTGTCAGCTTAAAGCACACTTTGAAATGGAAAGCGTGGTTGTAATGTAGGCAAACGACAGCAGAGTCTATAAAGGAGCACCCTGGACAAGGTTGAGAATATCTGTCATTGCCTCTGCCATGTAGAACAGTCAATCCATCTTGTATCAAACTGTAATTGCACATTTCAAAACTGGCATGTGCTACAATTCACCAAATTCCTAGAAAAGTTTGTTTCTTTTAATCAAAAAATGCCATTGAAGTCTAGTAAGAGGATGAGCATGATAAACATGATAGTATGACCACCATCAGTACCTTTGTAACCTGGCTGTTACCATGTCATGTGGAAAATGGACATTGCCTCTGTGTCCCTGAAGGCTGTTGAATTGCTCACATGCTTTGAACTAAATGCCTAAAAGCCTCCTTATTAATTAGGACAAAGGATTGCTCATGAGCTATCACATTCTTACCTCATCAAAATTAAGTGTCCATCGAAAGCAGACAAACAAAACTACTTGAATCCTCTTGTCTTGAAAGGTCCAAAAACTGGAAGCTGTTGAGTTGGAAACCTTAGCTGGAAATTTCTAGGAAACAAATAGCATGACAGCAGATCTAGCAACAAAATAACCTGTAACAATGGAATATCAGCATCTGTAGTGCAGTGTAATAAGCCTGAAGATGATGGTAGATTGCTAGACAAAGTGATTGCAAAATTTCAAGAGGACTTTCATCTGTATCTATAATGGAATGTTACTCTGGGTAGATGTTATGATAAATTGATATGTCAGATAACTGGTGGAGTTGGGCGTTTTTTCAGCTGTACAAAATGACAAGGCTCGGGATCATGAACTGAGCAGTGGGCATATGAAGTAGGTGCTCTCTATGATCATAAGTTCAAAATCAGAATTGTGATAAGACTTAACCGAGAAGAGATGTGATTTAGGAGTTCCGATAAAGACTGAAAGGAAAAACAGAGAATCTTAAAGCCTGTGTAATCAAATGACTATTTAAGAGTTTGTTTTTCTGTAAATACACTGCATCAAGAAAGAGGAGGATTCTTCTTTAAAAGTGGTTGAAGCAGTGTCTGGAAATGAAGTCAACAGAAATAGCTCACGTTCCTCTAAGCATAAGAATTTTGTTTCTAAAGCTACTGCCCTTGACTATACTTGTTCAGAGGATGTAGAAGAGAAGAAATGCTAATGATGGCCACAGATCAGAAACACCAGGGATAGTTTACATTGATTGCCTTGATTAGGTAGAGATGTACAAAACTGAACCAATTGGCCATGATAGGAATAGAAGTCATTTTTGAAGGTGGATATCCAAA
This sequence comes from Serilophus lunatus, assembly GCA_013399895.1. Taxonomy (NCBI): domain Eukaryota; kingdom Metazoa; phylum Chordata; class Aves; order Passeriformes; family Eurylaimidae; genus Serilophus; species Serilophus lunatus. The sequence goes on along the minus strand of VXBA01005600.1, from coordinate 1,856,415 downwards.
AAATAATGAACAGTAGCCAGGAAAAAACAATAAGCAAGAAAAGGACTGATACCAAGAGATCCAGTGTGTGCCCTTCATCTAGAGGTGGCATGGATCTGTTCCAATTAAATGGGAAGTATTGCTTTTTGTTTGTAGACCACTGCTCACTCATTACTGAAGAGTTGCACAGTTCCTGCGGCACAGGAGCCTAACGCTGCTTTGTGGATCACAGGTTGCTCACTCTGGGATTCCAAATGTGTTGAGAAATAATGGCCTGCATTTCATGAATGTGGTTTCAGCAATTACTTCTAATTTATCACTTCCTGCCCACAATGTCAATTACTTACCAGGCACAGTCATACTGTTCAGCAGAAAAGTCAGTGGAAGAATACCTGGTAAGGTTACCTGGTAGCCAAAAGCTTGATTGGGGAAAAAAGAAGCTTGTACCTGCCTGCTTGGAGGATTGCCTCTCTTCAGCCTTCCTAACTCATCTGTGATCAACGGAGGTTTTCTGCTCAAACCACGTCTGTGTAAAGCAGAGAAAGCTGCTTAAAGGAAGCATTCTCCAAGGGCTCTATTTTCCTTTAAAAAAATCTTGCCTCTGGGAAAACCTGTGTTGCCTAAACGCTCATTTCCTGAGCAGGCTGCAGAGCTCGCTGTTTGAGCAGCCCCTGGGATATAAGCAAAGCAGATGAGAAGGTGCTTTTAGATTTATTTGGGTTTTTTTGTTTGCTTTATGGCAAAATGTATCAAGAGTTTTGGTTGCTTGGCTGACTTGTCAGAATTTTTAATGATGACTGGGACAAAGAAGTCACAATACTGTAATTGATGCTTATTTTCTATTTCTATTTCTTGAACAATGTTTTCAGCATTGTAGCACTACTATCGACAGGAGTCAAACACACGTTTTTAGCTGCTGACAGTGACATGTGTAAGGGGCTGCAGGTGCAGGCTCTGCTCAGGTGGTGGCTGCCATTTGTTAGGGAAAGAAAGAACTGTTAAAGGAAGAGGAAGATATTATGTCATCAGAGAGACACTGAGTCTTACAGATAGCAGTGACTGATAGATGGACTTCAATAAGGAGAACCGCTCTGTTCTTTGTCACAAATGTGCAGGTTGTCTAAACCTAAGAAATGTTGTAGCCTGTGTGCTCTGTGTCTACAGATGTGTTTTGCTAATTGACAGTATGATGTTACTCAAATCAGTATTGATAGTATAATATTGCATTTGTATTTATAGAGTAACGAATAAGACCTCTCTGACAAGAGGTCTCAAAAAGAGACATAATCTATAGTGTTTTATGAAGATCTAATTTTCTATAAGCCTTGAAGATCTGTAGTGGGTAAGAGCTTGTTATTTGTGCATCACTCTTGTATACCTCTAAGGGGAATTTGAGAATACTTGTTATATGATAAACATGGTAATAGATATTTCATGGAAAAGATTTTTGAATTTGCGCTGGCAGCTTGACATTGTGATTTTTTTTTTTTATCTGGGTAGCAGAGTCCTGGTAAAGATTACTGCTCTTGTGCTGTTCTGATTTTGCTAAAGTCAGTGTTTCACTGTCTATGGATGTTTGCAATACTTTTAGCCAGCAAAATGTAAGGTTCTGAGAAATGTCTAAGAGTTTCCTCAAGACCAGTTGTGAGATTTAGCTGAAAGACTGTTGTTTCTTTGCTTATTTTTTATTTCTGAAGTGACAGATAACAGGAACAGTGAAACCCACTGCAATGTTTCCTTTCCCCTTTTTGCAGACTTTCTCCATTCCCTACACCTAAGTGCTTATGACAGACTTTTATTTTATGTTTTATATTAAAGAGCGATTTATGATTAAATGTTAATGAAATAGAATTTTCACTGTGCTTTCATTATATTCTACTAGTTTGAACATTTTTCAAAGCAGCACACCAAAACCCACTGTTTTCTATGAATAAGTAATAAAAAGCTTGTCTGTACATTATCATTCATGCATTCTCTAGTTGCCCCATTGGTAATTTGTCTGCCAGCATAAAGTGGGCATTTCACATTAAACAGACCTTAACTAAAGCTAAAATTAATGTTATGATTCTCTGTGGCTCTTCCCAAATCTATAAAATTAAGCCAGTTGTACAAAAATCCTCACAGAATCACACACACACAAAAATCTTGATGTCCTACAACTAAAGGATTTTAAGTGCCTTCTGCATCATTGCCCAAAATGTTCCAGAGGAACCCTATGGGTGTTTGGGATATATGCTTATGAACACAAGTCTAAAAGGGTGCTATGTTGCAATACAAGCTGTCAGTGAAATTGAAACTAAAAACCTAGCAAGGAATTTATTTTGAAAGAATAAGAAAGGGAAAGGTAGGTAGCAGTTGATAGGGAGTAGAAGGTGCTATTTAACAGAGCCTGGTATTATTTATAGTGAGTAGAGGAAACAGCAACTAACAAAACAGTTATCAAAAGGGGAACAGTGTCAGCTCTTTTTGTTCTTGTGAATTAAATCCACATGGAAGTAGCCTTTCTTTCTCTTCAAAGTCCAGGGGAGATGCAGGAAGGAGTGGTGCCCTGGGAGATGAGTTCTTCTAGGAGCTTGTTGCAGAAGGCTGAGAAGGCAGATAAACAGCCTTCAGACCACAGTTCGTTCCCTTCTGATGCTTGACTCAAACAGGGAACAGAAGCTAATCTCCACAGAATACAAAATATGAAGAAAACATGTACCACTGCTTCAGGCACCCTTTACATTTTTGCCATGTTGCACCTGTTTATAAGGTTTTTAAAGCTACAATTGTAAATTACCGCAAAATGCGAAAGTTAATTTTGAAAATGGCCTCATGTGGTTTTTATAAAGCTTGCTTTAAAGGCATATATGTGTCAGGAGCTATCTCTGGGGGTAAACTGACTGACATAATGGAGTATGATAGCTTTTGGGGAGTTTGGTAAGCTGAGGGAAGAAAACAAGATGCTTGTAAAAGGCAGATTATTTTTTCTCCAGATTGCAAAAATGACTTTTTTCCTTCCTGTCTTTAGAAAAGAAACATTCAATTGCACACTCAGTAGCATAAGGATAGATTTAACATTTCTTGATGTCCTAGAAGGTAAAGTGAGTGAACCATTACAAAGTTTGGAACTTCATAGCAGTATTCAGGAACAGGTGGGAATTCATGCCTTCACACAGGTATGGTCCCTCTAAATTGGTCAGTACAGAGTCTGGCTGAAGCGATAGAATTTCTGCTTTGGAACAGGGCTGGTGATTTGAACTGCAGTGCAGACCTTGTGTATATAGAGGGTGGCTGTGCTATATAGAGATCTGTGTTGGATGTTACATCTTACCATCTTACTTCATTTCTACAACCCAAATTATCTCCCTTCAGTTCCAGTATCTGAGTCTTTCTATTTGTTTTCACAGTCACTGTCATCTTAGCTGATCTTATTTCCAGTTTTCCCACCTTTCATGCATTCCAGACTTCACTGTTTTAGTTCCCGATATTCCATGCAGTGGTCTTTTGATGAAAAATTTTCATTTATTGAAAAATTATTGAACCGTTGAAAATCTGACTCAAATATTTTGAAAAGAAAATTTTTCATCTTAGAATTCATTGAAAAAGTCTGTTGCTGTACACGGTAATAATATTAATTAAGAATAAGTTAGAAATCTTACTTTAGGAAACAAGGTATATAAGGTAACTGCTACATTTAGCTATGGTGAAATCCAGCATAATTTCAGCTTGTTTACTTGTATTTCAACACAAGGAAAAAGTGGCTTGTGTTTCTTTGTTAAAAGGGTAAAGCCCCAGGTGTTGTTCCCAGGTATTTGGAAGTATACACCAATGCGTAATAACAAAAGGAGCAGAAGTGCAGTAAAAACATTGTAAATTCTGTTAAATCTGTCCAAAAATGTTGATAGAAGCAGGAAAAATCTATTTTACATAATGATGTAAATACCAAGGGACACTCTTGCTTGTAAAATGGAAATAGAAAAAGTGAATTCCTAACCATTTCCTCTGTTTTTTGGTGGTTTTGTTTTGTTTTGTTTTTTATTTCATGGGTTTAAAAAAAATTAAGTTGAACATCTAGGTAATTTTTAAATGATGTATTGTATTATGAATGTCAGAAAATATTCCATTCTATATAAGGGGAGGGAGCTTCTTGCCCTATTTAGTTCAATTAATAATAAACATTAATGAATTACATTGTTTATTGCATTTTTTATTTTGTGTGTCCAGCACTTGAGCAGACAGGTGGAAACAGTCTGGCTGCATTTTACTGACAAATTTCTCTGGTGACTGTTAGAAGGTACAATGAGAGAAGTGAGCTGTTTTTCTGTAATATATCTTATGCTATTTTCATGTGTGATCTTATAACAGATGAGCATTATTTACCTGCTTTCCTGGAATAGCAGATCTTGTTTCTTTGTACAGAGACATTAAGTGAATTAAGCATATGAGCAGTAAGCCTATTTGCTTAGGGAGGCTGGTGTTTAGACAAGGAGGTTATGGCAGGATACGGAGCAGTCTGGAGGAAAAACACCGTGGATGTAACTATTCTGGTAGAAGAACTAAATTGAAATGGGGACACTACTGTTAATTCATGTGTAATTACATTTCTTTGTTGTTAAAAATTAAATCCTGGGCAGTAGGAAAGTTTGAGCCTGAAACTGTGTTTTGAAGCAAATTTGAGTTGATGCCTTTCCAAAACCTTTGGAGATTGCCAGAACATAGTCACCAGGAGGTAGTTGCCTGCTGGACACATTTATGTTCTTTTAGTGTCTAACTTTTCTTTGAGTTTATCAGCATCTTTCATCATGCAGGTTATTTATAAAACATCCCCTACTACAAAGTTCTATTTCTCTTCCGCTCTTCTCTCATGCTCTTCTCTCCACTAAACCACAGTTTGAGGGAAGGATTCACCATGCACTGTTCTTTCACGTGCCACCTCTGGTCTGTTATTCCCTGCTCTTTGGGGCTGGCATTTGAATCTGCACAAAAAACCTTTAGAGTTCATCATACCTCGTGTGATCACTACCATAGGACCAGAAGCCCAAAGTCCTCCTCACCGGAATAATTCCACAGGAGCCTCAGCAGGGATACAGGTTGAAAGGACTTTGTACATTGAGATTTGTATCTTAAAAATTGTGCATGCATTATCTACAACATGATAGCAGCCTGCAGGATTTCCCCCCAGAGTACATTTTTCAATGCTTTTATGTTTCACATTCTGATTATTCATAGAATAATAGAATAGTTTGCATTGGAAGAGATCATCTAGTTCCAAACCCTCTGTCGTGGGCAGGGATGCTACCCACTACATCAGGCTGTTCTTGAACACTTCCAGGGATGGGCTGTCCACAACTTCTCTGGACAACCTGTTGGGGTGTCTCACCACCCTCTGAGTGAAGAACTTAAAAGTTACCCCAGAGGCACTACTACCACTGTTGATGAGCTCAGCCTTGGACAGCAGTGGGTATGTTTTGGAGCTCCATCAGACATAAGGGGATCTTGCAGCAGCTTCTCACAGAAGCCATCCCTGTTGAGTTTAGTCAGACATCCTTCGTGCAGCCCTTAACATCCCTAAATGATTGTGTTAGCTTTTACTTTAATATCTCAGCCCAGACTCTGAATGTGTGTTGTCTTTATTGTATTTGTGGGTTTTATTGTTATTTCACTACAAAGGCAACTGGTTTGTTTGTTTGTTTGTTTGTTTGTTCTGTGTTTATCCTGAAAAGTTATGGAATTGGGTTAAGAATTAAAAGGCTTTCAAAGCATGCTTGTCCTGAAGCAACTCTGCCGGGCATGAATAACAAATGGATTGTTTTTCAGTCAAAATGAATCAGCTAACATGAGCTTCTGCAGGGTTCTGTTTCTCCCCTCAAGTTATACAAGAATTTTAAGTTACCTCAAATCAGTGATTGTAGGCTGAGTTGACCTCCGGAATTACAGATCGTGTTGAATCTTGTGAGAAGATCAAAATGTATGGTATCTTGTGTTAGAGAGGATGTATTTTGTCTGTGGTTTGTACACATTTAGTATGACACAGCGTTGATTGGATGATTTCCTGAAGCCACAATGTATTTTTTTAAAAAATAGATTGTGCAGTAAGAAGCTGTACTGATATTTATAGTTGTTGATTCACAGTAATTCCAGACTAGATAAAGGTGGATATTTAAAGAAGATATCACTCAATCGAAGGCTTTGAGGAAATACATGCAATTTCATTTTTAAATGTTTTTTTTTTATTTCTCTTGTATGTCAATCCATGATAATTATGTGAATAATGTTGTTATTGTCATGTCTATTATTATTAGACATTGTACAAGCACAAGATTATAGTTTTCTTAATAAATACTTCCAGTGTAAGTTGTACTGTGGCATAATAAACCATCACTTTTCTTTTTCAACATCTCGTTACTTTCAGTATAAACCTTCTTGGAAGGACCATAAATTGATAGATGGTCTTTAGTAGCTTTTCTTCAATGTGACAATTTAAGGGATAATAGACTTTTTTTTTTGAACTTTCCTAAAAAAACCACTCACTTTAGAAGTGAAAGACTTTACTTTTTGCTTCTCATAATTACAGAATTCCCAAATCTGCTCCGATTAGACTAATCTGGACTTCCCATTTGATGTCTTTCATACTGCTCATTTCATGTCTTCACTCAGGTTTCTGGCCTCTCTTTCATCAATGCAGTGTCTTATTCTTACCCAGTGGCTTGCAGAAAGCAGCTGAAGGAGCTCTCTTGAACTCTTTCAGAAGTCTGGCCTTATATTTTGAGTTATGTTCTCTTCTTAACATCTGGCAAGTGTGAAATTTTTCACTGGGGCGTTGAACATTCCCTTACGTGGTTTCCTGCAAACCTGTTATTTTTCATCAGCAGGAAGCCTAGAAGTGCTGAGAGGTAAGTGCTGGTCTTCAGCCTGCTTAGCTTTGCATGAACCCCATGTGCCAAAGTTTTAGTGTGTGCCCTGTGGTCGATGAAGTCTGTTTGCTGTGATGACTGGGATAGCTGCTTCCAGGACTTCTCTACTGAGAGACTTGCTAACAAGCTGGGAAGGAACTGAGGAAAAATGACAGCCATGAGGTCAATCCTGCAGCTTTGGCAGTGAGTGTGTGGAAGGATCCTGTGGTAGCATTGGTGATGATGCTTTGATATTAATCTTGAATACCTCTAAGACGTTCTGTATTATTAAATTGATGGTGGTGATGTTTATTAATGGTACTGCTGAGGGAAGGTAACGAAACACCTTTGGAGCCCTCTGGTAGAAGTGCTTCAGGATCTCATGCTATTATTTCCAAAAGAGCATGGTAACAGAGAACATCGGGAGATCTCAGGAGAAATTAGGCAAGATAATGTGATTGCTGAAAAATTAACACAAGTTGCAGCTGTATGATAAAAGCTTTAAAAAGTTTTTTTCAAAACATATAAAGTAAACAGAAATACTAAAAGCGACTCCCCAGGCAGGACTGAAATAGATGCATTGTATCTGCTGAGGCTTAGTGCTGTGTTATTCAGCATAATTTGAAAGTTGAAGTTACTTTAAAATTTATGGTTGTTTCTAAAAAATTCTTGAAAAACAGCTTCGTGTTCTGTTTCCTGAAAGTGCAAAAGTTCTGCTAAGTACAGTAGGTTTCCTTGTTTTCATGTGTTAATTTTGGTATTCTAAAAGCGTGCAAATGGCATTTGTCTTTGGATTTACAAAAACTCTAGATATTCAGAGTTTGAATTATTTAAACTCCCACAACACATGCACTTTTGCTTTTCAAGCTTGAGTTATAATTTAATTAAAAACTTCTGGTGCATCGCTAGCTATTTAAATATTAAAATGTTCCATGGATCACTTTCGATTATCTACCGTCATGAAATTCCTGAAGATGTCAGATTTTTAAGATTCCCAAAGTTGCACTTGGAATTGTCTGTTGATGCAAAGGGGACTGTGATAATTACATACATCCATTAGTATCAGCAGAGGAGATAAACTTTGGGGAGGCTTAATGGGCATGTCTCAGTGACAGCTAGCAAAGAACATTTGGCATGATTAAGGATGGATTTGAATGTACTTGAAAATATACTCTCATTATGGACGCCCAGTGGAAGTTGCACTACAAATGTTAAATTCCCCAGAAGAAGAGTTGTGTGGCAGGGAAGCTTTGAAATCCACTGTGGCCGTCATCCAAATTACTCTCTTCTCTTTGTGTCTTTCCGCTGTCAGATTCACTTTGTGATGCCCAACTTGGCTCCCTGCATCTTTGAAAAGAGGCAACCTGTTGGTTTCTGTGTTTCAGATTGTCCGAAGATACATCAAGGACTGGCTTGAAAGGAAGAAGCCTCCATTTGGTGCTATCAGCAGCTGTGTGCTCCTGATGATCATCTACACAACCTTCTGTGATACCTTCGCCAATCCGAATATTGACCTGGATAAATTTAGCTTGATTATAATAGTGTTCATAAGTAAGTTCAGCCTTTAAGCATCCTTTTGCTCTCGCTTCTGGATGTGTAATGAGCTGTATGTGCTGATGGAGCTGTGGGGATACTGGCATGGGGCTAGAGCTTGTACTTTTAAAGCATCTAGGAAACCTGATTACCAGACTTGTGAGGGGTTGGATGCTCTTAGGGGTTTGAGTAAGCAATTAGAGAAGGATGAACCCTACTATTTAGGTGTGCCTGAGATTGCCCAGTGGTCCTCCCTTTCTAAAGGGTCTTAATATTACTTTACAAGCATTTATTGGCATTCTGTTGTGGCTTCTTTGTTACTAAACAGCCATAAATGCACAGATGTTGCATTCCGAACAGAAAAGAAAGATTTAAGTTAGAGCTGTTCCTCTGAAGCACTGTTACATTTTTTTAAACAGTTCTTCTTTAGTATATTATAAACCTAGAAACTAGTTGGGAGTCTGAATGTGTTGATATGTTTCTGTTTCTGTGGATGAACACATTTCTTACAGAGTTTGTTTTAGAAGCACTCTAGTCATTCAGCCTTAAGTAACTTACACATGAGAATAGCCTGCTGGTATCCTTGCCATCAGTTAAAAATACACTTGCAGATCACCACCTCCCAGGGAAAGGCAGTGGTGTACAGGCACTAGCTGCTCTCCCAGTAGGGAATTCCTATCTTGCTTCAGACTGTCCAGAGACAGGAGTTTCAATTTGCATGGAGGAGAGGTAACTACAGTATACTTCAGTATAAATCACATCTCATACTCTAAAGCTGTTAGATTTCAATAAATCAGTGCATCACCTACCTTGAAGTGTGTGTGTTTGCACATGCTTCTGCCTAATAAAAATAATGGGGTTTCTATAAATCCAGCCTCCACTGAAGTCAGTAGGAAATTTGCCCCTGTCCTTCGTACATCAGCTCTTAATTCTATCCTAATTGTGGCAGTTGTTTTGATTATGAAACACTATATGCATGTAAAGTAATACATGGAACTACAAATGGCAGTATATAAATACTTCATTCTGAAAGCAAAGAAGTAAGAAAGCAATGCTGTGGAGCTTTTTTTCCAAAATGGATGAAATGCTACTTTGCACAGGCCCCTAAGAAGGACCACATCCCAGATGCACTTGAATTGATGCAGAGTTGTGAGCAAAAAAGAACCATGTGGAAATTTACAGCTCTGACTTCGCATACAGAGAAATTCAGAGTGAAGTAATTATACATTACAGTGCTGACCACTACTTTGAAAAAAAAGACTCTTTTAGAGTTAAAAAGACACATTCTTTCTTGAACAGTTGTTGTAATGTGATTGTTTCTCTTGCCCTTTTTGGTCCTTATTTTTCTTCAAGACAGATCTGCACTTGTGCCACGTGTAATTATTTGTGCCATTTGCCGTGCACTACACTGAAAATTACTATGTACACGTTTACTTTGCCAGTGTGCATAACTGGAATTTCTTAGTAAGAATATAAGCATTGAAACTGCTGGGAACATATTAGACAATTGTGGGTTTTTTTCCTAAAATACTTATAAAATCGAGAATGAAGAAAGTTTTGGAGATGGATATTGCACATTGTATTCTAGACAAAGTTTCTTTATCACCATTGGAGATATTGACTGGATGCATGTATTGTATGACACCAAGAAGTCACATTTCCGTGAGGAGTTTGAGATGAAACTACATTTGTTATTCTGCTGATTAATGTTTTTATACAATTTTTATGTTAGTAGTCTAGCCACAGCAAAATATGCACAAAAAATAAATGGTAGCAACACATGTTTATTACTTTACAGAATTATATGTATTAAGGGATTAATTTTTTTTCTCTGCATATTAAACTAATCTACTTAGTTGCAGAAAAATTATAATTCAGAAACAATGTATTGCTTCCTTAATTCATGAAGGAAGAATTAAGTGCATGCTGAGGTGACATTTTTACATGCTAGGAAATGTATGTAAGAGAATGGAAATGTCACTGGTAATAGCTAGTATCCCTACCACATTTCCCAGTTGTAAACTGGGATGAAAATCAGATGTATTGTCTTGACTTGCACTACCCAATGGGACACATTAGCTTCGTGGCATTTTTGCAAAGAAAAGGGAAAAGACCCATCCCAGATCCACTGCAAGTAAAAGCTTTTCCCCCATAAGCCACAAACACCCAAAAAAGCACTGTGCAGTTCCCAGGGTTTCTCCTCCAGCTCTGTGGGGAGTTCCTGTGCTCTGGTGTGATGCTCAGGCTCTGCAGTCCTAGCTGCAGGGCGGGGAAGCCACCGGCTTCTCCCCACGTCTGCACAGTCCAGGAGTGGGCTCTGTGCATCCCACAGCCCTTGCTGGTGTCAGGAGAGCTGGCAGAGAGGAGAGCTCGGAACTATCCACACTTACAAAGCTGACTGAGCTTGAACACAAGCTGCTTTGTCTGATGTGCACTGCCCAGTTCAGGAATTAGCCTTTGTCTCACAGAGAATTAAAATATCTGTGATGATCTTCTTTTACTCACCCCATGAGTGATCATGATTAATATACTTAGGGTTGAGAATACTTATTTTGGTCATGCTTACACACTGTTCTTCCTCCTGTAAAATAGAAAGTCTAAATACCCAGCAACCAGGGTATTTAATGTTTGATGTTGTCAACCCAATAAGCAAAGATTAAGATGTGCAGGATTGCACTACTGACCTTTCCTGCCATTGTTGTAGCAAGAAATACTTGATTCAGAAGAGGTAGCCTAGGAAGAACTTGTGTAGCCATAACATTAGCTCTGGTTTTCCTGGATGTAGTGATACATATTGTCCTTCCAGGCCACCTTTAAAGGTTGTCTGTCGTTGGGTTTCTCCCGATAGATTTGGGCCAGCCTAGCTTCTTATCTGGACTATGGGAACAAAAGACAGATGCACAGCAATTGCAATTGTGGTCTAATTTTAAATTGTTTCTCTTTCAGTATTTTCTGTTCAGATGAGCTTCATGTTTTTGACTTTCCTCTTCTCTACAAGGTAATCAAATGAGCATTTGAGTGAATTACAACCTTTGAGCGTTTCTTTTGTGTGATATCGTTAGTTTGGGTGATACAATTTATGCAAATATATAAAGGCAGGTTTCTGAACAGGGGTGACTTCATTTTGGTATTTCATATTGTCCTTACTGCATTTTCTCTCTTAGAGTTTTGTAGGCTAAGAGAGCAGGACCTGAAATCTGTCCTTTCTCATGTGTTAATTACAGAGTTGTTAAATCTCAATCAATCACTGCTATACCTCATCCACTGAAAAAAATGGATTTGCACAGATGTCACTGAAGGTATAATTTGCCCTGCAGACATGCTGATGACATATGAGAGAGAGAACTCAGTTTGACTTTTTACATCTCAAGATACATTTTCTGGGCTGGCAATTCACCCTTCTCTGTATATGTCAAATTTGTTACTTTTATATGGTGATTTTTAAAACACAGTTGTCCTGAGTTAATGTTTGGTAGAGTTTTGGGTGGGTTTTTTTTTCTTTTTAAATATCAACCAGGAAGGATTGTTGTACATTCACTTCTCAAAAAAGAAGTACTGTGAGAATGGTGACAGAAAGTGTCTCAGTGCATCACTTGAGCTGGTTAGAGTATCCACCATTGTCCTCTCACTTAGACTTACTGGAGTATTTGTCTTATCAGCAGCACTCTGCTGAATGAGAAGTTCCACAACCCAGATATACACTTTATATAAATTATACAATATCCTTAAGGGAGAATCACAAAGAAGCGTACAGTGTCTTAGAGCTACTTAGGTTTTTTTAGTGCAACAAGGAAATTCTTCTGTGACAAAATCATAATCTGGCCTTCAAAAGCATTTTTAAATAACCTTTGAATTGCTAGACCTAACCTGGGGGGGGAGACATGTGCCAACTTCGAAAACTAAAATGCCTTAAGTAGTAACCAAGTCAGTATGATAATATTTAGAATCTCATAAAGTTACTTAAAATTTGGACCAAAGGTGATCCATTGGCCAGTCATCTCTCTCTCTCTCTTTGTTGTTTTCCCACCTTTCCTGGCCTTAGTCCCAGTGTGTAAACTCAACCCTTAGATGCAGTTTTTTTCTGAAGTGGAAGTTAACTCCACATTCTAAGCAGTGTCCATAATGTAAATTCAATATACTACCTAAACTGAGCATTTTGTTAACATTACATACTGGGATAAGAAATTGTAGGTCATTCTCTTTTTTCTTTTAATGGAGGCAGGCTGGCCACTGCTGTGATATATAGCATAACCTTGGCTGGAATAAAGTTGTGTCCTATATACTATGCGTTAAAAATTCCTTTCCTTCATGTGGAAGCATATTTGTTAGAGTTTGCCACAGCTGAGAAACAATTCTGCTTAAAAAACCAAAAAACACTACTGTTCATTTATGGGTAGAATTATTTCTGTCACTCGACCTGATCAAAGTGATGTGAATGTGCATATAAATCCTCAAAGTCATATATTCCATCAATGCTGTTTTAAGAATGTTTTTGCTATCAGAGGTTATTAAAACTCTTTTATTTTCTAGGAATAACTCTACTTTCACACCAGCAGACACAGTGGCTATCGTTTTCTGTTCCACACACAAATCCCTCACCCTGGGTAAGTCAGGAGATAAGCCTATGAGAAAAACAACAGTAACGTTCATCCCTTGCTTTGTTAAAAATAAAAGGGTTTAGTCACTGATTTTTCTGCTTAAATGGTTTTGGTTTTAGTGTGACAAGTAATGCTACCAGTATTATACTAACAGGATAATATTCTTGTGCAGATAAAACAAATGCTTATTGCAGGGCAGAGAACGTAGTCTACTCAGCTAAAATTTTCATGGTTATAGAGTAAGACTATCTTATTTGTGGAAGATGGATTTTTCTTTCTGTTCTTATTATGTTGTGTTGCCTAATCCAATATTGATAAAATTTCAGACTGGATACTGAAATGATTCTAAGGTATACCTGCCCAGTTTCACAGTAAAATCTTACACCTAAAAGCTAGAATGTAGAAATGAAAATCAAAGGATATGGTGTATTCAGAAATCATAAATAGACAATGCTCTTACTTAACATGAGCAGAATGCATGTGTTTAAGTCTGTAGATGTTTTAGGTATTTCTTAGAATTCATTTATCAAAACACATATGACCCCTTAGTGATAATAAGGTGTAAAAATCAGATACACTTACAGCCACTTGCTACTTGTTCATCCGTTGTGTTCAATCAGTGAAAGGACGAGGCTGTTTTCAAAATATGACAACAAACCTTTGGTAAAGCATATGTGACTGAATGTATGTCTTTTCAAGAGCGTACTTGTCAAAGAGAAACACAGCTAGTGTCAATAACAAAGGTAAGAACTCAGCCTGAAACAGGGGAAGAATTTAGGTGAGATGTTTTCTGAGTCAGTTTGATATAGCAAAACTCACTTCAGGGTTCTTTGCTTCAGCCAGGCCTGTGCTGCAGAACCCTTGAAAGTCTGTGGCAAGTGCCCTTGAAAGTCTGTGGGAAGTGAAGGAGTTCCTGGAAGACAAGAAAAAGTCAAACATAATGCTTCTTTTGGAAAGACAATGGAATCCAGGAGGGGACAAGGAATTGTAGAGCAGTGAGTTTAACTTCATTTTGTAGAAAACTATGGAGCCAAATAATTAAAGAAATTTTTTTTACAGTGCAGGAAGAGCAAGGGAACAAGTAACAGCCCCATGGCTTTGTCAAATGCATATCATACTAAACTAACCTAATTTCCCTTCACACAAAGTCCTGTGGGTTGCAGAGAAGTAACAAAAGTTACATGGCTTGAGAGCGTTACAGCTTTCAACATTTGCATGATGTTTTGAGTTGACTGACTGGAAAGAGATCAGAGGAGAGTGCCATGAATGATCATAGACCTTAAAAATGTTAACCCAGAGGAAGATTGAAACAATTGGGATTGTTGGGAGAAGACAGCTGAAATACAGATTTTCAAATGCATTAAAGGTTGATGCAAAGAAGGGAGAAAGTAATTCTGTCACAGTGAACTTTGTAAAGGGAAGGACTTGGTTATCATGATGATTTAAGGTAACAATCAGGGAAACATGTCTAATGAAAAGTTTGGAACGTGTTGCCTATCGATGTCTTCCATCTCCTATCATTGTGGACAAGCCTCAGACGGAAATTGAATAGTTAGAGTCGATCCTGCCTCGGAGCACAATATAGATTAAATAGCATTAGGTCTTTTTCAGCCAAATGTTCTATGAAACTGAAGCTTTGACTAATAAATAGTGTGGTGTTCAGGACAGTTACAGTTGTATTTGTAGAAAGCAACTGCACACATAAGTCATTACAGGCTACTGTGCTGGGTTTTTGGAGGTGTGTATAAACTTAGGACGCAGCTGTGCTGCTACAGAAGAAAAACTTGAGAAGTTGGTTGTGTTTAACAGCGCAAATGTGTAAGTTTCCCCTTCCTTCCCCAGTGAAAATAGTTTTATATTTGCTCTGTTGAATATATCTGTAGCTTGCCTTGACACTTAAGAAAATAAGCACAAAGCCTTTTTATAAATATTTAGGTCCTAGAGGGGCTTGCCATCGCCCAGAAAAAAATGAGGACTGTTTACTTCTTTTACTCACCCTACCAAACATCATTGTGCAGCCTGTCTTGACTGGGTCTCTATGCACAGACCTGAGTCAAATGACTTTTTTTCTGCTACTGCACACTCCGTTTCTTATTTTCTCTTTTAGAAGAATTTAGTTTGTGCTTGCTAGCTTCCTTGACTTTCTGGCTCATATTTTCCCAATTCCAAGTAACTGGTCTCATTAGCATAGTCCTATGAGTCAGGTTTTGTATTTTGAATCTTTCTTACCCCAAGTACATCAACAAAAATACTTTAACCACCCTGACTTGAGGGACTCCTGTAGCTTCTCCCCAGCCATGCATAGTTACTGTTTTCCCCTAGTACAGATGTCTCATGGCTAAGTTTGCAAGTTGAAATGGAACAGGGAGATGGTGGAACATAGTACTGTGGGGCTGCTTCTTGGCTATGGACTGTTCTGTTTGTCAGCTTCAGGACAGACTGCTTTGTAGTCATCCTGGAAGAGGGATGGGGAAGCGCTCCTTTTGACAGTCCCTGGGAGCCTGTCCTTGCTAAGCCTGAGGTCCCTGCTCAATGAGCCTCATTCAACCTGGATGGTTTTGGAACCATTGATCTTTTGCTCTCTTTGGTGTTAGTACCAGTTCCAGATAAGGTAGAGATGTATGAAAACACATTTGTATGAACATTAGGAGGATCAAGTTTTACAAAGCTGCAGTGTGATGAGATGTGCCCCTGAGCTGATGATGAGAACTGGAATGTCAACCACAGCAGGTAGAATTTTTTCCTTCACTGAAGGGTGGGAGCAGAGTAGATCAAATTTGTTTTTAAGGATTAGCTGTTTCTGAATGACACTTAAATCTTTCACAGAACACTCTTGTCCGCCCTGATCATCGCAGAAACAAGACATAAGCATTTTGGCCCTTACTTTTTGGTTGTTCTGGCACACTTCTGCTTGTCCCTAGGTGTTTGATATAAACCATGCAACGAGATCTTCTGTTCAATTACAGTGGAAAGAGCTTTTCCCTCACCCTCTGTCATTACAATGCCTGAAAGCACAGGGTCTCATTTCACATCCGTTGTGGAGCTCTGCTTTGTTTGTCTTCAAGATTCCAGTGGTAGTGTATAAATGACCCCCCAACACTTGTTCTTTCGCTTTGAAACTGATTTCTCTCAGCTTGGCAGGTGAAACTCCAAATAGGTACGTCTGGCCCGTTCCCTGGGGAGCTGAGAATGGCAGTGACTAAAGTGGGAGAAGAGCTGACAGCTTTAAAGCTTTAGAAGTGGTAATAGGAGAGGCATGAGAAGACTTTTGTAAGTCACTTTCTCCCACACCATATTATGAAACCAACTAATTCCCATGCAGTGCATGCTCATGAGGCCAACTGCCACTTCCACTGTTGAATCCATGAGTAAGTGCTTGCTGTGCACAGAGATGAGTGCTGTTCCCATATGCTGGGTTTTATTTTGTAGACAGAACAGTTGACACACTTTTTATCTCAAAGATCAGAGTGCAGGGCGTGTTTGTGTAAGGACAAATTACACAGGGTAGGTGCCTTTGTGTTTCTTAGTTAGGAACACAAGCTGGTATTTCTGCATAGAGGTGGGGGCTTTGGCAGGTTTTTGGATACAGGGCATCACATACACAGAAAAACTAATGTTTATTTGTATTTCAGCTAATGAGTGAAGCAGGATATAAACCTACAAGGAGCAGAGATAAATACAGTATTCACAGTGCCCTCTGGCATTTTCACCCACACTTTGTTCTCTTTCTTTCCTTCTCCCTGCTCACATATATGCACAGTACATGTGAGCACACACATATGCAGACATTTGATGCATGGCTTTTATTAGTGCATTTGCCATTGATTGATTAGTACTTAGTATTAGTACTTCTTCTATTGATTGATTGCAGATGAAGTGACTATTTGACCTTTAATTATGAGCCTTGCTATTGAAAATGACATTGAGCTATGGCTTCACATAATCCATCTGGAAAGCCCGACATGATGCCGTTCCCTGGAGTTCATTCACCGAGAAGAGGCCTCAAGGAAGTGCAAAGCTATCACTGTGGCTCATTTAAAAAAATACTGCAGTTCTTTCTTGCACTTCAACAAAAGTTGCAGGCAAATACATGTTTTTTTCAGAGAGTGAATTGCTAGCTAGAAGTTACAACTCTAAAAACAAAATGCAGGATTGTGAAAAATATATTCACTTTAATTCTTGGTGCTTACTATGTAAAATTTTTTTATCAGCAAAAATCAAAGTGCTGCCACCATTTTGACTACCGCAAGGGCCAGTGTTGGCATTGGAGCAGCAGATTGGTAAAACAAAACAATGCAACAAAAATAATCCCACCTTATAACAAAACCAGGGTATTGTTTGTGATGGAAAGTGTATTTTTCCTCATTTGAATTTAGTAATGTAGCAGTTCTTTCACCATGGAATTCTTAAAGTAGTGTAGTCAATGTTTCTAGACTGCAAAATACTTTTAAGGAAGAATAGAGTTCATTTTAGAAAAAAACACCAAAGCACTAACTTTCTTTTCTATTGTTTTAATTTAATTAAAATGTGTTTTTTACATACTCAGCTTCTTACTGCACAGGTACAGAACTGATAGTATTCGAACAATTCTTAATAGCCTTCTGTAGTGCACAAGCAGGTTCAGAGATAACTCAGTTGTCTGTGTGGGGATCATCTAGGCTGTGGATTAATCAGCCCATGCCTTCCACCAAGCTCCCCTGCTGCACAGTGTGACAGAGTGCATCACACTCACATAGAGTTCAATCTGCTCACAGTTATCTATAATTTGCTCATGCTTTCTACAAATATCTCCTTGTAAGATTTTTTTTCAGGGTAAATAGTATATTGAATTGCTATACTAATCAATCACAGGCTCTTGTTATTGTGTGGTGATTATCACCCTTCTCCTTTAAGTAGAAAAATGCCAAAATGTTCTAACTTGTGTTAAAAGGTGGATAATGTTGACTTTAAAAAGGAGGTATCTTTTAATAATTCTGTAATAGAAAGCGAGATGACAAAACTGGGTGGATTGCCCTGAGTGAGTATTCAGGCTGTTCTCTGGTACTTTTGAAATAAGGCAGTTTTTCTCTGCTTCTGGCAAAGAACTATCCTTTAAGGCAGTTATTCATCAAGATGCTAATTGTGACTAGCTATAAAAGTGTGAATAATTCTTTTGACTTTTACATGAAGGTATGGAAAGTAATCCTGGTTAATTGCTTTCTGAAAGCTTTCAAGACTTAGACTTTTGGTACTGTCTTTTACTTTCAAAAGTTTCCTATGAGTGTTGAGCAGGAGACATTACTGCTGGCATCCTGTTGTATTTTTTGGTCTTATTAATGCTTGAATTTGCGTATTGTATCTTTTACAGACTTTAGTCTCATTCCTTCCTCAGGTGTGCAGTAGGGTGATGTAAGTAAAGGTGATCTGGCTACTCCTCTGCCTAGAATTGGTGGATGCTGACCCTTGGGGCAGAAGGGAAGCTGATGGGAGGAATAGCATCAAAGAATGTGTCTTCTGAAGGCCGTGTCTGAACCTGTCACTACTGCCAGAGTTAGAAATTTTTCCATTCTTGCTTCTGAGATCCCTCAGAAGTGGGCTTAGTGACTTCTAGAACCTTTCCTAAGTTTTGATACTTGGATTCTTTGGGCCAAAATGAAAACTTTTTCTTGTTGCTTCAGTCTTTGGCCCAGCATTTTCTTGGGAGGAGCAGCAAGTGATTAGTTGGGCTTTTTCCTCAGCTCTTTGATACCCCTCTCTGTCTCTGGAAAACAAGAACCAAGAGATTTGTGTTACATGAGAATGTACAGTGAGGAGAGCAGAGTCACCTGTAGTGCTTAGAATACCACTCACATGGGGGCTCTATCTTCACAAGAAGTCAAACTGACAGTTTTGTGTAGGTTGTGGTTGCTGGGATAGTCTGTGCCAGAGCATCTTTTACTGTCCCATGTTACTCATATACATGGCTAGCCTCGCACCCCCTGATTGCCTCCTTCAGACCAGGGCATCTTTAGAGGCTATACTTTCAGGGGGGAAATGTGCTGGCAGGCCAGTCTGAAAGTAGGAAGTGGCATAGTTCAGTGAGTTAGAGTGGCTTTTGAACACAGAATACCTGACTCTCCCTTGCATTTTTAACCACAAGTATCACTATCTAGTGTATCTAATCTGTTGCAGTTTACTCAATTTTGACCCCTCTGGGATTCCAGAAGGGGAAATACTGGAGTAAATAAGGGAATCTCCTTTCCTCTCTGACCTGAAACATACGATTCTTTGATTAGACTTAGAATGTGGCAAGAAATTCTCTACCAGCTCCCAGGGCTTCCTTTTCATCTGTATGAGTTTTTTATTAATATTTAGAAAGTTTGCCTCCAGCAGTACTAAAATGTGTATCAGAGGACAACAGTTGTTTACTGTGTTTGAACTGAAGAATCTCACCCAGGAGATCTCATTCACTTGAAGTTTACATCTCTCAATCTCGACTTGCAGAAAGAGATCGATGAATAACAATTGTCATTTCAGAGTTGCACCTCTCCAATTATTTATTTGGTTTTGCGTCTTTCCAGATGTACACATAATTGGATCAGACACTAAAAACCAGATTGCAGGTTTTTAATGACAGAAAGCTCATACCTCTTTATAATGAAATGAAGAAAAATAAACACGCATATCCATCGGTGAAATGATAATGACACAAGAGCTCTCCCTCCCCACCAAAAACAGTTAAAGTTAATTTATCTCCTTTAAGAAACTACATTATATTCAGCAGACAGCTGACAGGTTACCCTTGGGAAGATCCATGTTTGGACATGACTCAAGATTTATTTTTTTTTACCTCAAGCTGGTGGAGGCTACAAGTGTCACCCATAGTAAAGATGGTGAGTATTGAAGATGATGTTGAGTCTCCCTGAGAGAGTTGCATCTACATTTGCTGCTCTCAATGCACCTTCTGGCAGCCAGTCTGAGCTGCTGACTCCAGGCACTTCTAAAGGAGTGGGTGCAAAGATGTGAGAAATCAATAGCAACAGCAAAATTTAGACGTCTCCTGTTACAGGATAGTTTGGGAGTCTGGAAGAGTGATCCTCCTCTAAAAGCTGCCATGGCCACTGCAAGCACATAACACTAGTCCACAGAGGTTTAGATTAGGAAATAGTATCCCTCAGTATTTCTAGGTAGTGTTTCTTTCTATTTCAGAAAGGCTGTTTTCTCAAAATGCCTTCCCAAATGGAGCATTGAGCTTTTCTGGCCTCATACCTTCTTGGGCACAGAAATCAGATGACAAAAGGAAAAATTATGCTGGTATTCTTAACAAGTATTCCTTTCTTTACGAAATGTTTTCTTGGCTTACCATTTGTAATTAATTTGTGTATCATGTTCTCCTTTGTATCAAGGTTTCAGGTGGAAAAAAAGCTTTAAATAAATGCTAATTAAAAGACTATATATAAAACAGGTTGGAGTATATTCCTTTCCTGCTTGTATTTACAAATCCAATAAGAACAATTATAAAGCATGTTTGCAATGGCTTTTTTAATAATATGGGTAAGTAAAATCCATATAATCAAAACTTTAATGCTGAGAAATCTTAGCCTCAGCTGTATGTGGAAAGGGCAGTAACGTTCAATGAACTAATCAAATCTCAACTTCATGTTTTTAGGACATTTGTCAATCTCTTTGTCCAGAATTCCTTTCATCAGTAGGTCTCACCTGTTAAACCTTGAAAAAACCATTGGCTAGATAATTATAGAGAAGGGAAGAAAGTGTTTAAATTCTGTTAGTTTAAACTGTGTAGCTTAATTTTTGTAATTTACCCCGTGCCTTGAGTAGGTTATGTGTATGAAGAGTGAGCTGATAGTGCTTTTTTAATTGCTTGGATGAAGTACATGTATCAACTTACAGTGTTGCTATGCTCCCATTGTGATGCCAAATTAAAGATAAGTCACGTATAAAGTATGACTTATGGTGGTTCAAATCATTCTTGAATTCCCTGTTAACTGATTAGTACTACCATATTGTCAGACAGGTGGAGGTGTTTTGGAGTCTGAGGCACTAGTCTTCAGTTGGTGTTAAATGTTTCATTGTTAGCAGCTGGTCAGATTGCCTATGTTGTTCATTAAACATCACTTCCAATCTGAATGCATCTGTTGAAACTCCCGAAATAGACAAACTGTACTTTTCTCTCTCTTCCTCCCAGCTTTTATAATTTTATTTACTTAAAACTTTGATAGTATCAAGATGTGCTGTTCCCTAGTAACTGTACTTGCTTTGCACTTGAATTACTGATTGCTGTGATGACTATGCTGAGCCCCTTACCTGAAGAAAAAGAATTTAGTGTAAGCATTCAAAGCATATTAGGTTTTCTTCTTTTTTTTTTTTAAATTTTTGTTAGAGTAATAGTAAAAGAAATATCTTCTTTCTCCTTTATTTCTCATCCTCCTTCTCCTTCTTTACTTAAATATTAGACCAGTGCAGTCTCTTACAACATGGTGTAAATTCTTGCATCCCAGGATAACTGTATGATCTATATGTGACCACAGCACTGATTCAGTGTAGGGCTTTCCCAATAATTCTAGTTCTGCAAAAAAGTAAATCATTTAATGTAATGCAAGGGCTTGTCGGGTATTCATACAACTCATTATTCTTTCCCAGAGAGAGAGATGAAGGTGAAAATGTTTTTTGAAGATTGGGATCCAAGGAGACCAAACTGAGCTAGGACAGCCTCCATTTTGCACTTTTCTCTTGCACTTTTCTCTTGTTCTTCCACACTCCCTTAAGGTCTCACAGTCCTTTGTGAAGTCTCCCTCTCAGATGTTTTTCACCAGTTTGTGAACCTGTTTTTTGTTTTCCATTATACTTTTCACTGACCTGAAATATGAAAATGTTCTGAAAAAAACTCCTTATTGCCTGAAAATATTTTGAGTACAACTCTTCCTACAGTGTATGTGCAGGTAAAAAGACACAGTTCTTTCTCTCCAATGTAATGTGAATTCATATTACATTGGAAGGTTCTTTCTTTGGCCGAAATGGGAATACTCAATAGCAGTTATGTGTTATCAAATATTGTTCAGCTATTCCCATACCTGAAAGAAACTGGTCCTGAGGGAACAGCATTTCACTTGAGTTCAGGGCATGCTTTGGGGAGGTCATGGATAGAGGAAAAAGAATCCTTAATTAGTTAATTTGTCAAAAGCGTCTTCTCCTATCGTGATTTCAGTACATTGTAACAGAGTCTGAACATCTTCTATCCCTGATTACCCTTCACTGAGGACAGGAATAGTAGATGAACTTCTTTCTCCTCAAAACTAACCATAGCAATGATTTGTCTGGAAGAAAAAGGAAAACCCTTAAGAAAGTTTTAAAATGAGATCTGCAGCATCTTGCTGTTCTGATAGCTCTCTGCATGGACAACTTTTTTCTAATCCTCTAAATTGGACTTGGCCTCAATCTCACCACCCTTTCCCACTATGCAGTCACTGGGCTCCATGCAGTCCTATTCTGAAACTTGGCAGTAAAACATCAGGTGCTCACTGGGCACTGTCTTTGCATTGTAAGTTCAGAACTCTCCTGCTCTGGCAGCTTAGGAGCAGTTTCATGCAATATGTGCTCCTTTTTACAGGCTTTTTCTCAGCTGAAAAAAGAAATAGCTATTTGACCAATAATGTTCCTTTCACATCAACCCCTTAGAGGATCCTTCAGAAGAGAGTAGCATAGAGAGCATCAGAGAAAGCTGCCATCATATACTTGATTCATTTTGTATATTGCACTTGAATTGAAAGTTCTGAAATATATAAATGAGTTGAAAGGAGAGGTGAAAATCCAGAGGCTAAGGCTTTTCTTCCAAGTTTTTCCACTGCCTCTTTGGAGGGTTCTTCAGCATTCTGATTCCTGAATGCCTGACGGTTTCATAGCCCTAGCGATGACCTCTTTGATTTGCCTCAAATCTCTTTTCCTGAGAAGAAATGCTGCAGATTTTTGTGATGTGGAATGTGTTTCAGTAAAGTAAGCAGTAAAGTTTTAAGATAAATTGTTTGCTGTGAAGACATTGAAGGGAAAAAGCCTCTGCACTGAGGTATGTAAGTAGAGCATCTAGCAATAATTCTGCTTTGGGTGTGAGTGATAATGGCCTGTGTTTCAGTGGTAATAAAAATGTTCTATTAAGTTCTCTGAACCCATTGCAATGTGATAGAAAACAGCAAATGATGAAACAGTGCTTTAAGGGGAGCTTACACATCCAGTGAGCATAAAATAAATATATTAAAATAGAAAAAAAGGCCCTGATTTCCAGTACTTATTGTTTTATCACTTCCATCATGGGTATAGGATAAAAGAAAACTCTTACTTGCTTGTTAGAAGAAGAAAGCTCCTACTTGAAGTTCTTACTTGGCAGATGTCAGTTGAAAGCTCTGCTAAGGAATGTGCTGCAATGTCAAACTCTGTTGGGTAATTTTAGACAAATGTGTCATGTGTGACATGGAAATATGGCATGCTGTACATTAGTGATTTCCCAAGTGTTTGGATCAGGTAGTAATGTGCTGAGAAAGTGCTCTTTATCTCTCCACACTGTGTACTTGTATAGCAGTGGGGAAAGGCTTTTGGTAGAAATTACTTTAGTCAGAAAAAGAATCCATTTACAATATGTGCCTTCTAACATCTTTCAGACAATGCATTGTATTAAAGAGGCATTTTTTGATTAATGTTTTATAAACATTTTTCAGCATGACAGCTTAAAGTCCCTGTAAAATTGTAAATGCGTGCATAGTGCTCACTTCCATAAAGTCAAATGCCATCTCATAAAGTCTAGTTGGATCCTGTCAGTGACAGTGACACAGAATCAGTACCTTGGAGCATTAAAATTAATTTGCTTCATTTATATTACTGCAGTGATAGCTAGATGAAAAGAGTCCTATATTTAAATTATCTTAAAAATACCTTCAAATCTTTTAGGGTTTTTTATTATTATTATTTTACAGTTAACTAAATGTAGCGAAGTGCAGCATAATATTTTCATGGGCCTTTTAAGAAGGAGACTATGAAACATAAAGGTAGCAAAGGGGAAAGGGGAGGATGTGGGAGGCTATACTGGGTACAAAGCTGGAGCAAGGATTGAATAGCTCTCAGTTGTGCAGGCTACTAGAGAAACAGTGGCCTTCTGCCAGGGCTGGTACACCACAGCCTTGGAGCCAAATTGGAATACTCTGGAGCAACGGAGAACAAGGAGGGCTTCCCTACACTGGACTGTAGGAACAGTCCTCTCGTTCTTCCTTGCCCTCATTGAAGGTCACAGACAAACAGTGTTTCTCTTACTTGTTCTTCCTCAGGTTTGCAAAATGCTTATATGAAAAATAAGCTGAGTGAGGATGCAAACAGGGAGAAAAATGAAGTTCACTCCATGTCACAGGCCTGTCTTCTCTCAGTTGCAGTGGGGCTGTCATGTTAGTGCCCACTGCCCCTAGTGGAGCTTAGTGATTTGAGTGCAAGTACCCAAAATTTACACTGCTACAATGAGCAGAATCAAAGACCTTGAGAAGCAAACCCAAAGAGGCTAGAAGCACGGGAGTGGAGAAGAGGAAAGAAAAGGAGAAAATACAAATAGAAAAAGAGACAAAGAGGTATGAGGAAGATCGGAATGTGTGCTGGTAGGAGAAATATAGTCAGACAAAGGGAAAGAGGGAAGTTTGGGGTAGAAATCATCTTATTTGAAAGGAATATCTGTAGAATAATCTCTGTGCTTCCTCCCTTCTGCTTCAGCTGTCTGTAGCTCTGGTCAGCTGCTTTCTCATTCAACTGGATACAAATTCCTTCTTTCTTTGGAGGAAGATGGGATACAACCCTCCTTCTCACCTGGGATGGTGTTTTTTGTCCTCTGATCCAGGAGATCGACACACACATTGATGCAATAAAGCTCTTTAAAAGATTTTGGCAGCTCAATAGTTTGTTAGATACCTACTGTAAACAAAGCTGCCCAAGTTGGCACCACCATAGAAGAGAACTTTGTCATTCGGGTCTCACAGTATGTAGTGGTTGAGGGTCTTTGGCAGAGGAGTTGAACCGAGCTGCTGGAAGCCTAAAACTTCACAAACCACAGCAGCATGAATGGGTGTTTGTGGCATAAGCCTTCAGACCACGGCAACAATCCTAAACTTAAGGAAGATTGTCTATAAACTGATGATGCCGATGTTCCTCCTCCAGTGCCAATCAAGATGAAGACCCACTTGTCTTGAAATGCAGGTAAGTATCATTGATGGCTCTGTGAAAACAAAATGAAAAGTCCTTACAGACATTATTCTTTACACTTGTGAATGCAGCCTTAATGCTACAGAGGGCAGATAAATACCTGAGTAATACTGGGATGTGTGGAGAGGGAGGAGCTGCTGGGTACTTTTGAGGAAACTGAAGACTAAAGTCTGGGTTTTACCTCTGCAAAATATTACTTAGTGCAGCTCTCGTATTTCATTGGCATTGGAAACAATGTTATAAAAGATGAGGGAAAGAGCAGTGGGACACACCAAGATAAAGATAACTGTATTAGTTTTGTTTATTATTTCTTCTTTTCTCCAGTTAGCATTTCCCGGTAAATAACAGGAACTTTAATTGCACATTAGTAGCTTATAAGAACCTATTGTTGTGACATGTATTTAAACAAGCTGTGAATTAAGAACCTCTTTCCAGCCAGTGATCTAATTATATTGTCACACTAATTATAGTATTTTGTATTTATATTTGACAACTTTAATTTTCTTTTCCTAGTTTACTGAAATAGTTTTCCTCTAGAGAATTTACCTTTGAGGCTGGATTTTTTTTTATCTTTTCTTTCAGAAAATGTAGAGGAATCTAAAGCATATCTCAGTCATTTTGAATCCATTCTGTTCATGTCTCTGCCATTAGTTCTCTGTGTGATCTTAGGCTAGTCATCTTAGTGTTTCTGATTCTCTGTAGGAGCCCTGTTCAGCTAACTAGAATGACTTTCTATCTGTGGATGAAATTGCACTACAGGTACTGTCTTACAAACATAAATATAGCGTGTTCATAGCTTGGGACTCTGCTGTATTTTTGTGTGATTAGAGAATAGAAAAGAGTCAAGTTGAGACTTGGAAACAGGCAATAAAACCTTTATCTGTTTACAGAAACACTGTGATGGGCATATGAAGTAAATTATGTGCCTTAGTATAATGAAAATGGCCATTTAATTTCTATCCAAATACTATCTATTCCCAAGCCCCAGGAATTACTGTTAATAATAAGCAGCCCTGTGGTGTGATAGGTCCATGATGTTGGTTTGAAGCTAATTATAATACTGAAATCAAGCATACAAGCCTTTATTTATTTGATTTAATCTTTCCCTGGAAATATCCACATAAGTGAAGTCTAGTAACATGGGGATGAGATTTCTAGTGGTGTAATGTGATGAAGCTAATAAAAATAATTGCGAGAAATGGTGCTGTGGAAACATGAAGATTTCAGCAAGCCTAGTCATATGTCAGCAATACTGGGGCACTGGTGAAGTGTTAATGTTCAATAAAAAAGTGTTTGTTCACATAGGGAGGAGTCAACTTTATTAAGGGAAACCTGAAAGTGTTTTGAGACCAGGAATTTATCCAAAATGTAAAAAACCAGTTTACATAAATGTGGCT
Source organism: Serilophus lunatus (assembly GCA_013399895.1). Classification (NCBI taxonomy): domain Eukaryota; kingdom Metazoa; phylum Chordata; class Aves; order Passeriformes; family Eurylaimidae; genus Serilophus; species Serilophus lunatus. The sequence goes on along the minus strand of VXBA01005600.1, from coordinate 1,829,829 downwards.
GATCTGAAGTGTCTACTAATGGGGAGATGGAGGCACAAAGGTCAACTTTCTGTCGTTGCTAAGAAAGAAGACAAGGCAAGGCTGAGCTAGATGGGGATTTGAGCAACCTGGTCTAGTGGAAGGTTGTCCCCTTGGCAGGGAGTTTGGAACCTTCCAACCCAAACCACTCTGTGATTCTATGGGACACTGTGATGAGCTCTGTGGAAACTGTGTGTGGTCTGCTTCACTGCAAGGTTGACGCGGGTGGAAGATTCCTAATACAACATTTAAGATGTCATTAAGGGGGGGAAAATAAGGTATGTTCTCAGGAGGCTCCTGAGGAATCACAGCTGCTCTTGTTGGTGAGGATGCAAACACCTGGCCAGGCAAGACAGAGGCAGTTGCAGGTTTTGCCCACACCTGCACATTGTGGAGCATCGTAGCAAAGTTCCAAGCTTTAAGCAGATAATTTGGAGCAGTGACATGTTCAGAGTCAATATAATCAGTTTCATTACTGCAAAACTGAATGAAATTGAATTTTACTTATCATCAAGATTATGGGAAGATTATGCACAGACATGTCTAAAAAAATTAGCACTGTTGAGAGCAAATTCAAGCTCTGAGGAAAAATGGCCCAGCTCTATCTCTCAACACTCACTCTGACTTCATCTACCAACTTCTGTACTCCAGCTGCTTCCTAGCTCTTCACAGAGCTCACTCACTCCTTACTGCTCACTCAGTTCACTAAACCTTTTCTCTCTCATGATCTATCTCCTCTGAAACATACAGGTAGAACAGAGAGTTTTGTTCTGTAACACATGAGCACTCACCCACAGAATACTTGACTCTCTACCTTGACTGCATGAATCAGCAAGCAGGGAAGGCTGTCATTTGAGTGCTCACCAACCGGCAGGGAGGGTGCCAGGAAAATACAAACCTCCTCCAGTGGTGAGCTAACTGCAGAAAGGTTACAAAGGTCACAAGCAGGAGTCGGGCAGCTGGATGGAGGACAATCATGCAAAGAGAACAGCACAGGGAGAGAAAGTGATAAATAAACAGTGAAGAACTGTGCTCAGCACCTGAACAGAAATAGCAGAATGTGTCGTATATCAAATCTTCAGCAGCAGTTTGACAGCTATTAGCATAACAAGAAAAGTTTAAAAATTAGCATAACTACTTAACTTTGCTATGTAATTTATTTTCTTCGTGTTCTTGCGGGTGTGGTTTGTATTTTTTAGTATATAAAACTTCTGAGTCTTCATTTTGTTTCTTTTGGGCTTCTTTCTTTTTTCTGGTGAGATGTAAATGCAAGATAAAATGCTTTGCTTTTAGCTGGAGTTCAAAGTCTGAGGTGAGAACCTGTCTCCTATTTTTCTGCCTGCAGGGATTCCCATGCTGAAGATAGTATTTGCAGGTTATGAGCACCTGTCCTTAATTTCCGTCCCCTTGCTCATCTATCATCCTGCTCAGATTCTTCTTGGCAGTCTGTTGGTACCAACGATAAAATCGTGGATGGTTTCTAGGCAAAAGGTAAGAATTGCTGGATTTGATTTGTAGTAGAAAGTGTGCAATGAAAAAAAAAATACCTAAGCACGTGTCCTAAACTCCTCAGGTTCCTTCTTGGTGATCCTATGGTAAGGATTTTTCTGTTTCTTTGCTTTCTCTATAACAGTGATAGTCACAGCAGTGTCACATTAAAAGTGCTGAACTTTATCCCACTTGAAAGGGGGGCTGAAAAGACCGAAAAGTTCAAAGCTTGAAACTAGACCTCTACAGTTATTTCAAATGACAAATGCATTCAAATTATGAATTCAGACTATGTCCCATAAAAATAGATCCATCTTTAGCTAATCATCACAGCTTTGGATCTCCCTTATGGAGAAGTGACAAAGATGTGTCCACTGGCATGGGAGCTGGGGAAGTCAGGTAAAATGAGGACACTTTCTGAGCTGGATAAAAGCAGGATGAAATTTTTTTTTTTTTCTTTTTTTTTTTTTTTTCTGTATTTGGGTCACCCTTTATAAGAGCAAGAAGTTTACATCAGTGTGGTGTATCGCGTGTCATGCCAGAACTATGGCAGAGGATAGCTTGTAGGATTACAGGCTATAACCTGGGGTGTTTGGCATCAACATCACTGATTCAAATTATTCATATTTCAGTACAAAGTGAAGATATTAGCATCTGACAGCCATTCTGGGAGCTATATGAGATAATTGTAGTGGTTTTAGTTATGTTCTCAGAACAGTAGTAACCACCTTACAAAAAACTTCTCCATGAAACCCATTTTAATGTTCTGAGATAATAAAGATCAAGGAGCTGTGGCAACTGAAGCAGCCTTCACAGTCATTTTCAGTGATGGTTGAGAATTACTGTGGGAAGCCCAGCTCCATAAGTATCCTACATTCTTGAGATATCCATGAAGAAATTTCATTTATAACTCTCATAGTTCCAGTTTTCAGTAAAACCCAAGAGGCTGTCATTTTACTAGCTTCACTCCACTAAAGTAACATTCCTGACTTGAATGCTGCCATTCCCAATATCAGAGATGTTCACGTGTCTCCTGAAATGTAAAAAAGCAGGAAAATTCTCAGCTTGCAGGAACAGAGTTCAGAAATCAGACCTTTTTAAGATACACTGATCTTAGCATCCAAAAATGGAAATTTGAGAATCAAATGCCATTTATCCAACAGCCTGGAAGTCATGGTTTTTCTTTTAATCAGAAATTATCAGGGTAAGTTGTATAAAGAAATTCTCAGCTATTCCTGCAAAAATAGAGCCTAAAGTTTTTGCTTTTGGTGACAGAATGATCCCTGCAATGCTGACTTCTCAGCGTGTCACTGCTCTCTGCTGCCAAGACCAGGAGTGGAGCTGGAGCTCATCCAGACCTCCCTGATCCTCAGGGCAGTAATGGCCTTTAGGGGCTGCTGTCAGCTGCTGCAAGTTAAAACAGCCTTTAAACAGAGCATCAGAACAGTCAACCAGCACTGGAGAGATTTACAGTTCACCAGCACTAGTTTCTTATTCATTAAGCATCAAATAAACCGCCTGTGCTAATCAGACTGTAATGCTACTGTAGAACCACTTTGGGGGATTGTTGTTCTGTTGCAGCAGTTTCTTCAGTTGGTCTTTGTATTATTCACAAATGTTATTTTAATTACTCTTTGAAAAAAATCAATGAGGTTGGGTCTGGTACAGTTGCAATAAGTATAATAGAAGTGAATGTTTTGACTGGATAATGGTCTCCCGCTTTGAAAATAAACATGTCATCATCACCCTTGATGTTTATTTTCTACAAACACCTTGGCTTCATTTTTGGCATCTCTCTTGCAGGGAGAGACGGTTATCCAGTCACAGTATTCAACTGCAGTGACATTCTTACTTAATTATGATAGTACATGTGAACTGGTTGTATGAAATTGAATTTAAATATTTAGAGGTTCATCTACACTAAGGTATTTCTAGTTTGTAAATATGGCAGCAGAATCTGCCAAACTACAAAGTTAAAAAATTGTTTCCCCAAACAAAATGTGGAGCATGTCTCTCTCCAAAGTCTCTTGCTGAATGATATACAAAAGACTAATCTCAAATGGCTAGATTTAACAATAGTTAAATGTTGGTGTTTCTGAGGGGAATATAGCCTATTTATTTTTAAAGGTTTGGATTTTTTTAAGGATTTACATTTGTGCTGGAGTGATTTTCAAGCAATGCTTACAAGTTTTAAATGTACAATATTAAAGGTTAATATCTGTAATAAGGAGTCCCATCAGACATCTCTCACACTGAAAATCACTTGTTCAGCAGACCTGCTGGAAATAAAAATTCTCACCCTTGGCAAACAAATGCCTGTCTGTCAGGGCTCTTTACCCAAAAGACTTAAGGAAGAGGGAGGGTCCCAAATTTTAAGAATTTGCAATTTCACTGATTTCCCTCTCGCTCAGACCAATTTGTCTTCCACAAGAAAGCACTGAGCTTTTTTTTGTTGCAGAGCACAGCAAGGGCTGGCATCCTTCACAGTGACCGCATCAGTATACAGGAGCAACTGAAAACCTAACACCTTTTAAGCCTGTCACATTTCCCTCCTAAATTAGAGAGGCTACTCCCTTGCCAAACTGGAAGCATGATCATGTATCATTGACTTGAACTTCTATCACACACTAAATAAATAGCTCAGCCACCATGGTTGGCCAACCCCACAAGCAAAACAGAGCTGGACTCTGCCATCACATCAAGACATGGGATTTCTGTCTTCTTCGACAGCAGTAGATTAGAGCTACAAAGACATCAGGTGCCCTCTGGCATAACACCTCTGGCATAACTCTGGACTGAATTTGGCTTATTCTTACCCTTTCTCGTAAGGGAAGGGTATGAACATCAGAGGTGTGTGACATCCACCACTGCAGTAATGACTGTCCTTTGAGCAGGATTCAAGCCATGTAGAAGGAAGCCAGGGAACAGAAAGATGTTGGCAGAAATTTTCTTCACACACTTTCCCTAAGTGGGTCAGAAGCTGTTCCATCTGTGCCACGAGTGGTTTGAGTGGGGTCCAAACGGTTGCTTTCTAAAAGGCAGATGAGGTCCATCTCCACTTCCATCACTGGCACTATAGCCATAGTCCTTGTGGTTCCTCTGTGAAGACTCTCTGTATGTGGAGGATGTGATGGTCTATCAGAGACAAAAACATCATCACAGAACCCAGACCCTGTCAGCTGCGTGTTGAGTCCTCCCTCAGCCTCCCAGAAGTACATGCAGCGCTTTGTTGCCCCTTATAAATAAAAATCTTATGTTGTGCTGCTAGTTGTCTTTTAAGGACATAAAAAGTGACTGTTTTGTTTACTGTCCACAGGCACTGAAGTTAACCAGGCAGCCCAAGGCACCCGTGAAGGTTTAATTGTGGAGATGGCCTGTGTCACAGTGAATGTATATATGTACTATACTGTACACATGGACAATTGAGACAACTGGGTTTTGTGAATGTTGCTTCAGTGCATATTTTATTTTTATATATATATATATATTAAAAGATACCTGTTAAGTGCCTTACAGATGCATTTCTGGCAAAAGCATTGTTTCCAGAAGCCACTTTGTTGGTTACTGCAAGAGGTTGTACAGTATTTTGGAGTCCTTTAGTTTTTTATTTTTCTAACCGAGTGAATGGTCACGACTGACAGCTGTTTCTTCCATTGCCCCTGCTTCGAAGCCAGGGTGCACCAGCTGTAAGTCTCTGTTTTAAACTAGCCAAAATGACCAGAAGCCTATCCCACTGCTGGCTTACCCTAGGGGAGAGCTTTCTGAAGGTGTTTTTCCGAGATTGACTTGAATTTCTGTGTGACTCTGTTACACTCCCTAGTCATATGACTGTGACATGCCTTTTTCTTCTGAGTTTGTGTATACTCAGCATGGGGCCATCCATTGGATAGAAGCTGAAAAGCATGAATTATTTGCATTTGTTGACACAGTTGTCTAGACATTCCTTCAAAGTTAATGGTTTCTCAAGAAAGTTCTTTCAATTCCATTGTATGATATTGTGCCATTGTATATCTTAAATGCCTCATAAGCTTCTTCAAAGAAATGGTCTGGTGCTTGGTTATGAGTGAAGTATTTGTGTTTGCAGCTAGGAGATCCTTTTTAATTTTCCCCTGAAGTACACAAATTTTTGTTTTCCTTTTTTTTCTTTTCCTTCCCCTCATGCAATGCACAGAAACTTGCAGTGACAGAATTAAGGATACTAATATTGAAACAGAGCCTTTATTGTAGTAAGCCAAGGTGTGTTTTCTTTATTGCTGCATTGGTAATGAATGATACCTTGTGAGGACAAGAAAGTTGACAATTTATTTTTTTTTTTGCTAATTAAAAGGATCCTTCGAGTAATGAAATGCTGTCTTAGCTCATTTGACAATCAGTCACAACTTTTTAAAAAATAATGTTACTCTTTTTAATAAACTTATATAACAAAAGAATACAAAATACTATTTATAAGAGAAATGTTGAAGAGAAAGGAATGCAGGTAATATATTTGAACACATAGCCAGCCATGCACCTTGTCTGGGAGATCAAGATTTCAGAAATGTACCCTAGTACAGATTGGGAGGTGTACCAATCTGCAAAACTATGCTGGAAATTGTGCATTAAAATATTAAAAGGGATGAAAGAAATAGGTCAAACTGAGATCGATATAAATGCAGAAGTTTCACACGTGTCATAGTTAACATTGCAGCTAATGGTGCAACTGAGTGCAAACACCTTGGAGCAGATCTTTAGCAAATGTAAGTTATAGCTCTGGTACAGCTATGGCCGTTTACACAAGCTGAAGATCTTCTGTGTGACAATAGGCATGTGAAATTTATATCCTTTTGCCTTAGTGAAAAAATAATGTGCTTGGTTTACCTAGTCTGTTATTTCTAGTCCGTTATTCCTATGAAAAACAGGAAAGTTAATCTGGTACCAATCGTCGGTGCTTTACCTGAGGGTCAGCCTTTGTTGCCATCTGTGTGAGGGACCGTGGGGAGCTGACAGAAGCATCATAACCAATAAAACGACCATGTGACAAAGGTATGTGAGGTGGCAACATGCTGAATTCTTTCATTCCTTAAAGGGGGATCAAGCTCTCCCGACTAAGCAGGCAGGAGGGCTGAGGGACACTTTCCACTGCCTCTGTCCCCCAGGGCTGTGCTCTCTTCTCACTGGCCAGTGATGCTCATGGATTTGATCAGCGCATCCCTAGGCAGCACAGGCAGATCCACCTGTGAGGAACTAGGGAGAATAGCATGCATGTACTTAAGCGTGCTAAGTGGTAACTGTCTCCATATGGGAAAAAACTCCTTTGGGCTTAAAATCCCTACTTGCAGTCAGGACAGTTCCTTTTTGTTCTGTTTCCATAAACCTGAATTTCTAGAGTGTTCATTCCAATCCCACTGAATCAGTGACTCTTTCTGTTGGTTTTGAATAGCAAAACAACAGGCCCAGGAAGAGTACTCACTTTTTCAAAACATATAGGAAGAGTTCAAGCAGACAGTAACTGACTGTGGTTGTGTCAATGCTAAATAGTCAGAACACTGCAGGTACCCTTACTGAGCTACCTCTGCGTACTGAATCTCCGACTTTCAGTACATCCAACAACTTACTTATTTTCCAGTGAACACATCCTTTGGTTTTTGTTGATTTTGTTTCCACACATAGGAATATTTCAAACTGTTTTCTGATGTAGCTTTGCTAAGAGTCTTTACAAAGTCCTTGTTGATTGCTTGGAGCAGCCTAACTATTCTGTATGAGTGTTGGAGGTGTTGGTCTAAAGAGAATACAAAGGAAAACTGAAATATGTATTTTAAATCCATACTTAATGAAACTTAATTATGCACATCAGTTCTGTTATGTTTAAAGACTGTTAAAATACTTGTTTTATGACTTGTTACATGTCTTCAATAAACAGAATGGTTTGGAATTTAATTTTGTTAATAGGAAAGCAAGTTTACTTACACTCTAGGTCAAATTTTACCTCTGTTATCTATGTTTTATTCTTTTCTGGGAGAGCATTTGAAATGTTTGTTTCTTATTAAAAAAAAAATAATCCATGAACCGTATGGCAATATTTTATGAACTTGGGGAAAGAAAGTCCTTAAATACTGCCAGTTGTCATCACCTGCAAATGAATTCATTGAACCCAACCAGTTTTTCAGCAAAGGTTTAGAACTGAAGTCTTTTCAACTTCATGGCTTTAAATTTAACTGATATTAAACCTAATCAGGCAAACTGATGGCAAACAAGACCTTTGCCCGAGTAAAAACATGAAGATTTTCTTGATCATCAACACTTCTTATTTCTGCACTTCTGTAATCCATCTAGTGATAGGAGAGCTAAAAAAACCTGCCCAAACAATAAAACAGCCCTTCAGAGGTCATGGGGATTGTTAGCACTTTTGTTGAGTTGCTCAACATGTTATTTCCCTTTTTGTGCACTAAATTGAAAAACTTTTGATGACTCCAGTAATTTATCTTGTGAAGATAAATAATTTTTAATGTAGTTAAAATCAAAACTGTTGCTGTGTTTTTTCTTACAGAGCTTTAGTTAGTGTGAATAGGTTATATGACAGAAAGGCAATCTCAGCAGAAGCTGCACAGTCATGCTTGTTCACAGAGCAGAAGAAGAGTAATCCAGCAGCTTGGTTTCTTGCTTTTACAGAAGTAGTCCCCTATGTTACTTTGGCAGTCAGGGAAAAAGGAGCTGTTAGTTTTATTTGTGTACGGTTTTCTGTGGAAATATCTTGACAGCAGGAGGTTAGAAGGCAAGATGAAATATGGTCTGTCTGCAAGCACATTGATTTATGTGCAAGTGCATACGTGCATAAGAGATGAGCAGTTATATATGTAGAAATGAGACTAGAAAGGACCAAGTCCTTGGTATACAATTTTTTTTGCAAGACTACATATGGAGAAAGAGCTTCTTTTTTAGATTTTACTCTGCCATTAAAAATGAAATTTCAGACACTGTATTGTGCTTTGTATTGAATCATAATCTCACACAGAACCTTTGCAGCAGACAATCGCAGCTTTCTATTTCTTAACTGGAGACTATTGTGCACTTGAATAGCTGTTGATGCATTTGGAGTTACAACACAATAAAGGGCTAAATCATAGTTTCTCCATTTTGTAATAATCCAAATGCATTTTTATTGCTATTATTATAAAGTGCCAGAAACACATGCAGTCTCTCACAAACACGTTAAATAGACAAGAGACTAAATTCTGCCCTTGGTTACACTTGCGCATCTCCAATGCAAGGTTGTTAAGCTGCAGAGCAGTCTCCCCAGGGAAGCTGTTTGAAGAGCCCTGCCATTGTTCTAACAAAGCTCAGGGATAATGTAGCACATGACAAGAGTAAATGAAAAGTATTTTACTTGCCCTTTCCAGCATCTTACAAACCGAATCTCTTTTGTCCCTATTTCCATGGGTAGCCTCAATCTCCCAATCCAAAACTTACAGCATCCTTCAGATCAGTGTCAGAAGAGGGACATTGTTTCCTCTGCCATTTTCTTGCTTCACCCACATTATCCCTTGTGATCATTAGACTGTGGCTTCTTTGAGGAGGCCTTTTGACTTAAACTCTTCAAAGGTTATGTGTATGGTTCCTGTAAAATTCTTATTCAACAGAGTGCACCCTGCAGGATGGTAAGTAATCTTCTGGAGTCACATTGACAAGGATTTTCCAATGGCTTTAGCTGTGCAGGACTAGAGAAAGCAATGCTGGGAAATGCAGATGTGAGGCATTGCTCCAGGCAGGTCTGCTTCATGCTGGCATCTGCTGCAGGCAGAGGTCATGAAAGCAGCCTCTGAATTGTTCTCTTGACAGAAAGGCGGAGAGTGAGATCCTCAGTGAGAAGTGAAATCAAATTTGTTAGTGATCAAAAGGACAAGAGAGATGTATGCGCTGGAAACAACTGGTGCCAATGAGGCCTCTCGGCTGCTCCCCTAAGCAAATTGTGGTCTCAGTGGAATATCAGCTTCTCAGTCCATCAAATTGCAGTAATCAAGTCTGGAGCTGATGGGAGCATGATTCACCACTTAATTTTCTCATCAGTGGAGGCCAAGTTTTCAAAATATTTTTAGATGCATTTCCACAGAGAATTCTGCCAGCCAGTGACCTATAAGAGTGACAAGAAAATGAGCAATAGCTGCTGCTGAATCAGGCTCTGCTCCCTGCCACCTGCCCTTCTGACCATGGTTTCGGGCAGAGAGGGCAGGTAAATCAAAGGCCTTCAAAATTGTAAGGAAAAGAGCCCTGCTGAGCTGACCCCAACACCTGGATTTGTTAAGTAACAAAATAACCACTGAATTTTTAGGCTGTCTGGTAGATTCAAATGAACCCTGACTATGTTGCTTGCCCCAGCCAGAAGCAGGTGTGAGGTTAGAAATGGATTGTGGTCCCTGCTCAGAGACACAGCCAATACCCAACAGCTGTAGCACACAGAAGAGGCCATGCATTTTATGAGGATCTTATGCTGGTGCATAAGGTGCGTGAGGTCCACTCTATACCTGTGTTCAAAATTGCCAGCTGGCACAACCATTTTCCACATGGTGAAGAAGAAGGAAAAGAGCCTCTGGGTGGCATCCTCTGTGGGTGAGCTCCATCTGATATAATAGCTACAAAATCAAAGGCTTGCAGATGTTAGCATGTGGATGTTGCTTCATCTCTGTAAGAGGAAACAATATTTATGAGCAGTTTTCTTATGATGCAATTCAAAATTCTAAGGGAAATCAGTCTTAAAAGGGAAGAAAATGGGCTTCCTTGAAGGAAAGACAGTTTCACTGATAGGATTAAAAAAATTATGGAGGTCATGTGAGGGCTGGCCTTTTGCCAAAATAAATGCAAGAAATAAAATTTGAGAGTCCTGTGACAATAATTGGGTATGAAATTCTATTGACAAAAGCTTTTGCAGTTAGTTTTTGCTCCATTTCTTAGCATTGTGACTGCAGCCCTTCCCTGTTGGTATCCTTTGTCTGCTGCACAGCCCATACTCAAGATGTTACAAAATTTTGTTATTTCATGGTGCCTTCCCTGTGTAGTTTTGCCACTTCTTGTCAACACTGTTTAATGTAATAAGTGATGAAATGTCTTTTTCCCCCATCTCCAACGTAAATCTTCCCCATTTTTTTTTCAACTTCTCACAGTTAGCTGTCCCTAACTGAACCTCCTGGTGTCTCACCAAGATGATGCTCTCATCTGCTCTCCAAGCTCTTTTAAAGACTCTTAGAGAGAAACCAGGGCAGCTTTCCAAGATGCTGCCTGGGGAAGCAGAACTCAGCCTTTTGTGCTGACACTGAAAAATGAGAACTTTATTCCTCCAAATTATGACTCTTGTGTTCTTTGTGAGGACTCTGAGCTCCCCTGGAAGGAAACATCTACATGCACATGGGCCTGCAGCTCACTGCACTATCCATTATAGTCACTATCAGTCCTTTGGCAATCCCATAATACTATTGATATATTTTACCAAGTTCTCCAGCAAATTCCTGCTCATTCTGAATGTTGCTTTAAATTAGAGATGTTTTGAGAAAAGCTTTATTTTTCTATATAAAAATTGCAAAAGAAAGTTTTTTGATCTATTATAGGTCACTGTTTGTCTTAAAAATTAACTGTAATTTACAAACAGTGGCTCAGGACTAAAAAAGGATACATGTGCAGTATTTGCCTCACACATTCACTCTGCCCCTTCCCCAAACCATACAGTCTTCCAGGTACCTCACGAGCTGCCTAAAGCACTTTTGAGAAAACAGCAACAACATCTGTTTAGGTCCAATTCCCTGATAGACAAAATATATCCCAGAGGCATAATAGCATACTAAAAATAAGAGTATGACACAATTTCAGACAGCTAATATGGTAACTCTGTTTGATGCAGCTCATGGAGCATTAATGTGAGAAGCCTGTATCTTTCTAGCTCAGCTGTCTGCAGTGATCTCTCCCTGAGCCAGAGCCAAATCCCACAGTGGCACGAGCAGCAGTGTGGGAGCAGTATCATGTCACCCTATGCGCACAAACTCCTCTCTTTTTGGCATCTCCAAACATAAAAATGTAGAGGAATCGTGATACATGAGATTTTGTGTGAGTCAGGGAAGCTGAACAGAAGAGCTGCAGTCTGTGGAGCCTGACTTGTATCATGTTTCTGTTCAGGTAACAAGTATTTCTAATATGAAACATTAACATGTAACCTCTCTGATTATAAAGGGCATAAAGAGCTGTGTATAGCTATACTATCGCTTATCAATATTCACAAATAACCTCGTTTTATGTCTCTATTGGACATTGTTAAAAAAATAAGAAACTTAAATCTTTCTGGTATCAATTTTTTTTGGAAAATTTTTAGGTAGGTTTGGTTTTGGGGTTTTTTTAAGTACATGTAGAAAACTTTTTCCAAGGTTTGTTAAACCATTATCCTCTATATTCTGTAATATTTTGCTAGTATTTAGGAATGTATTTTGCTTATCTAACACTATTCCAATAGCAAACTCCCTCTGCTAATTCATCCAGTTTCAATTTTTAGCTTTGGTATATGCATAAACATGCTTCAGTGTATTGCAAGTAGCAACTTTCTATGTTTAAAAATAAATTTAGAAATTTAAATATTTTTCAATACTAGTGAAAATAAAATTTAATCTGTTAAGATGGCTTGGTGGTAGTCTTTGAATAGCTGCTGCTTTGCATGTGCTTGTATTTTTTTTCAGAAGTCCCAGTTTAGGAGTTTATTGTCTTAGTACAAAAAACTTGCTCTGAACAATCCCAGAAGCATAATACATTAGCAGAAGGAAAATAGTATTTATAGCCAATAATTCAACTATTATAAATGATGACTGTAAAGAAAGAGAAAAGGGCTCCTTTTAAAAACTTGCTGCCAGATTCTGGTTTCAGTGGTGCTGAGTAAGGTAAGTAATGTTCTTTTGATTAACAGTTAAGCCTTGAGTGGTTTTCATTTAAAAAAGACTTTATTAAGGTTTTTTCTCAAATTCATCTTTTTTGTTCTGTTTTGAGCAGACTTCCATCTGAAGAAAACTCTCAATGACTTTTTAGCCTACATTAAATTCCCACTGACAAACAGATGAGAATTATTATTAATTTGCTCCAGAAAGAACTAATAGGCTTTGCCAAATAAATCATGCAGATCACTAAGTGTGCTATTCATCTCTTCTGCAGATTACTGATTAAAAGCCATGATAGTTGTCCTTTAAAAATCAAAAGCCAAATCAGTCCTTTGACTTGAAGGGAAAAATCTGGACTGATGGTTGTCTTGGGCCTTACTGTTTTTTGGTGTTTTGCAGTTTGGAAAATGAGAGAGCTGGTGAGCATGGATTCTAGGTGAGTGTGGATTCTTAGCTTCTAGGGCACTCGAGCACATGTGGAGACTGGAGGTAACTGGTGTGTGTTAATGAATGGTTCAGTTATTTATCCCTGCCCAGTATTACAGAATGCCCCAAGTCTTCTGGGAAGCCAGAAGCCACCAACAGAGTTGAACTCCTTCACATTACCTTTGTCAGCAAGTGTCCATGTGTGTCTGTGTCACAGCCAAGAACGTGGCCTACATCCTGAAGTATTCAGGTATATTCCACTGTTTCAGTTCCTTCTGTTTTGGAAGTAGTAGATACTTTGTGCTTCTCTTGTCTTTCAAGAGCACATTGTAGGTAATTATGTGATGACTTAGTAGATTTTGTAGATTTGAGCTTAACTGGTGCAGTCACTTGTGATTCTGCAGCACAGGCTCCATCATTTCTTTGATTTTTTCCTAATTAATTGAAGCATCTGATCACCCACTTCCAACTTATTTTTAAGTACCCTCAATTATTTTCTTGTTTGGGAATTGATTTAGAGTTGAAACATGTCTCGACTAATTGCAAGACGAAATACCACAAAAATGTATGAATTAACAAGTACTTAGCATCTATCCTAGATACCAATTTTTATACACGCACACATGGAGGATGCTGCTACAAGCTGAAATTAGAAAACACCAACAATGTAGTTTATCCAAAGTCTGTATTTCTCTAGTAAAATTCAAATCAGCATGAGGCATATATCCCATTCACACCTGGCTGTACAGCATCTTCACTAATAACAGGTCTTCCTATATAACCCTCACGCCAGCAGACGTTGTGGTTGTAGCTGATAATACTCAATTAACATTCAGTGTGAAGTATTTCTCAAAATGCTTTTGACTATTGTAGCCATCTTAAAAAAACCTAAACAAAACAAAAAACCCACTATGTACTTTTAATTTCTCCTGTTTTTCATTAAAATGATGCCTTATGAATTTGCCAAGTCATGCAAACCAACAGCATTTCATATTCAGAGCACACCATAAATTTTCACAGGAAAAAGTGTGTTGAGGCCAAAGTCCTGCTCTATCCTGCCCACACTGTTCCTCTGCATGTACATAAGTGCTAATGTTGACTTAGTTGATGAAATAAAATTGTCTATTTTCACAGCTAACCATGTTTTCAGTCCAATTCATTTTCCTGGGCAAGGCAAGGACTTCGTCGCCCAGGACCTTCAAAATGAAGCTCCGGGCAGACCACTGGGGCACAAAGGGAAAGAATCACTCCAAAGGGCTGGAACTATGTCTCGTCAGAGAGAAGGGTGCTCAGAGCCGCTACAGGATGGAGAAGATTGGCACATCAAGGTTAGGGAGAGGACAGGAAATAACAATGCCACACACAGACACTCGGGGAGGGGGAATGCATTAAGGCACATGAGCTGGTGTGCACATGACTATGGCCTGGCATAAGCCTGACCTACTGGAACAGGCCTGGGAACGTCCTGAGCATGGCAAACAAAATTGCTGTCTGTCCCAAAAAGAGGGAGAAGGTGACAGGAGCTGCTGCGCCCTAAGGAAGAGATAGATTTCATGGGTAGTGAAGGGGGCTGGTGTGTGAGGTGGCTACACTTCACAGACACTCGAAGGATTTGCGATCATTTTGGGAAGAAGAACCTAGTGGGACCAGTGGGACCAAGGAAACCACATCACTGATGCCACAGCAGGCCAAGGTGCGCTCGCTAACAACACCTGCAACACCAAGTCTGTTCACAGGGGAGTCAAACCCTGGAGCCAGGGGGAGAAATAGCAGAGATGGGTCCCCTGTTTGGGAGGAGACAAGGGCAGAGAAAGGAAGAGTCAAGGAAGATAAAGGGGCTGTATAAACATGGCAGATGAGGAGAAAAGAGGATCAAGGAACCAGTTGCACAAACACAAGCTCCTGCTTGGTTTGCTTGTTTGACTGAGCCCCTCACCTAATCCCCTCAGGATGGGAAAGAAGCTTCTTTGCCCTAGGCTTCCCACAGCAAAGTCTCAGAGATCCAATTCCTGGTGAATTGCGTGTGGGGCTGAGAGCAGGAGCACCCTTCTCTGTCTACAGCTTCCAACTGCTGTGCATCTTTGGCCACACGTGCCAGGTGCCACAACTGCCCTTGTCAGTGTGAGCCTGGAACAGCAACAGAACAGCAAGAGGAGGTTGCTGTGTCTGACCTGGCCAGCGTGGACTGTGCTGCATCAGCTTTCACCTGTGCTTTTGTGTGGAAAGGGTGATGCTGCTTGGGGACACTTGGCTTATTGGGCTTGAACTTCATTGCTTGCCCACCATGGCTGAAACAAGATTGGCTCCTCATACCCACACACACACATGTTGCCTGCAGAAGCCATGTGCTCTGGTATGTGTTTTTTTTGGGAAGAAGCTGGTGGCAAATTACTGTAGAGAGCAGGGTGGCAAAGGACTTCCCATAGAGGAGATGATGGCACAAGGGGTGTTTTCCTGTGGGTTGTTAGCAGGCAGTGCACACCCTCATCCTGCAAGCAGAGGGGCTCCAAGAAAATCGGAGAGGGGCGTTTTACAAGGACAAAGCAGTGATAGGACAAAGGGGAATGACTTTAAAGTGACAGTAGGTTTAGAATAGATATTAGGAAGAAATTCTTCTCAAGCAGAGGAACTCTGTGGCTTCAAAGCTGCACTCAATCCAGATGCCAGCACCATCTCCTCCTCAGAGATGGAAAAAGCCTGTCACAGTCATTACATTACAGACACAAGCGCCTACCAGCAGCCTCGAACTGCGCGTTCAAATGCCAAGTGACAGGCAGATGTTTCCGGTAAGAAATACAGCCCTACCAGAGCCTCTGGTTGCATCACCCACCAGGACAGCATTGCCTCAGCCTTCCCTGGCCAGAGCTTTGACCCGCAGGAGTCACTTGAGCTCAGCCTGGCTCTGCACATCGCTCTGACTGACGAGGGGGCCCAGACAGGACTCGTGGCACTGCTCAAACTACAGACAGGTTTGCCTTTTTCCTGGCATAAACATCTTTATGTAGTAGGAAGCTGGCAAGGAGAAGGGGATAGAAGACAAGTTACCCGCTGTCTCCTGTTTTCTCAGCAGCAGTATTTGTGTAGTGGATTTCTGGAAGTAAAAGCAAAAACAAAACAAAACAAAAAAACCAAAAAGAAAACAAAAAACCGAAGCCACACTTGGGATTGTAATTAGCTTCATAATTAAGAGGGACTATAAACAACATAACTTGAAATTTCATTGATGAAAGCGCACGGGATGATAAACGCCGTGAACATCGCGGGCTCTTTGATGCAGAAACTTCTGCCAGCCTGCAGCCGAGGGCCGAGCCGCCCCTGCCCCGCCGCGGCCACGAGGGGATGTCGGCGCCGGGGCGAGCGGGAGGCTGCGATGCCGGGCCAACGCTGCCCTCTGGCGGCGGGCGCGGGCCGGGAATGCCGAGGGATGGGCTGGGCGGCGCGCATCCCGCCTGGAGCTGCCCGGCAAAGCGGCGGCAGGGACTCTGCTGCCCGGTGCCGCCCTGCCGCTCCTGCAGGCAGCGGCTGCCTCCGGTCACTCGCTTGACACGTCGCGTCGGTGCTGCCTCGGACATCGGGAATTCCTGGCGACACCTCTCTTGACTGGGTTAAATGTTTTTTTTTCCACTTCGGGCCGTGTGTTTGCGCAGTGGAGATCGGCGAGGCACGTCTGCTGCCGTTCCCTCCGCATCGGCAGCCTGATGTCCTTGGTACCTGGCCGCGGGTTCTTAATGTACATCAACGTGCTCTGATATACGGCCAGGCTGATCTTTGACTCGCCTTTGAAACAGCGACACATTTTCTCAACAACAAATTATACTTTGACATTAGAAGGTGGCAATCTGTAATGGATATTGCAATCTGAAGATTGAAAGAGACTATCTGTGATCTTTGTCCTCAGCCGAGTAAGCTGGAGTCTCTCTTCCCTCCTACATGCTATTTGATTGTGGGACATAACCTTGGGATGTACTAATAATCATTAGTCAGAGCTGATGTATCTGTTACAGGCCTGCCATGCTCGGGAAGGGAGACGTTCTCTGGAACACCAGTAAATCAGCGAAACATGCACTTAAATATACAGTAAAATGTGGTTTGAGACAGAGTCCTCCATATATCATATAACAAAATGCTTTATTGAGAGAGTCACATATATGCTAATGAGGAAAGGGGACTGCTGGGATGAGGCCTGCAAAGGAGAAGCAATTTGGTGGCAGGAGGGAACCAGGTGAGATCCCCAAGCAGCTCCTCATACAAACACAGTTGTGACTCACCAAACCTTTCTCTTCCCTCTTGCAGTGGATTTGGTGCCTTGCAGGAGCTGGCAGGAGAAAGGGGAAAGGAAAGGAAAGGGAAAGGGAAAGGGAAAGGGAAAGGGAAAGGGAAAGGGAAGAGTCCTACAGAGCTGTCCTGACACAATGAGCCTTGAGATCCTGACAGAGCAATGGAGGGGTCTGGCTTGCCAGGAGTAGTGAGTGGTTTGTTCTGCTGCTCACCAGCTTTGCAGGTCAGGTCACTACTTTGTTGTTTGGCTTTGCTGCTAAGCAGCTCTCTTTTTGCAGCTCAGTGTTGCAAGAATCATTACAGCATCTCCTCCTCTTCTTTTTCACAGGCATTTCTCATTGTTATTTAAATCTAAGTGGATAAATAACACATGCATTCATAATTCTGCCAAGGAAATGGCTGAAGCAGGCGCAAACCCACAAGGGTGAGGGACAGGACAAATCCTCACCCCTCAGGAAGGCAGCCAAAGCATCATCTCCCCATACTGGGTTTGCTGAGAGATGTGCTGAAAGTTTTACTCTCCTGGTTCCTGATCTTGCTGCTTTGCCTTCCTTGTTTTTTGTGGTCTGAAGTGGTTGCAGAAACTGTGCCAAAAGGGGTGGCCAAGCCACCCAACCAGCTCTCTGTAATGCCTGGGGCCTTGTCCTGTGCTGCTCTGGGAGAGCACTGCCTCTGCTGAGAGCCTGATCTCACACATCCCTGCTGAGCCTGACAGCTGGGGTGTGTCCTGTGACTCTTGTCACCCATTCTGTAGCTGACCAAATCAGTGCATGTTTGGCTTTTTTTGCTTATTAGTGACAATTCAACCAATGCAGAAAACGTCCACAATGACTTAACCAAGCTTTGGACCAACTGTGTTTCCTAATGCAACCTCTCCACATTACATTTAGTGCTGCTGATGTGTTGGAGGGCTGCTGTACTTGCTAATTGCTGTCAGGGTGGACATCTTTAAAAGAGCAGGTGCAGCACTGAATGTGGCAGCATCTTCTCTGAACAGATTTATGGATGGGCTGGAGGATGGGCAAAACCTAACTGGTTTCAGATACCACGGAAAAGCAGTTAGAGTCAGTGATGGTGTTGTGTGCTCAATGTGCAGGATTGATGGCTTAGGGGCAGTGGTTTACATTTCTTGTGCAGCAGAGGGAAAGCAGGAATCACAGCAACGTGAGAGGGGAAAATGAGTGTGCAAGAAAGGGCATGATGAATGGGTATGTCTATATTCAAGTATTTCTTTTTTTTTTTTTCCTTATTTTTTTGAGCTAGCATTTTAGCTCAAGCATTGTAATGGCACTGGTAAAATGGATTTAAGCCATAGACATTTTCACTGCCAAAACTGATGCTTGTTTTGGCTGGGGAGATGAGCTCAGGATAGGTGTGCATTAGCTGGTTTCCACACTCTTGGTCAGTAACTCTGACCCAAACTCATATCACTTTGCTGCAGGATGGCAGCCTGATATGAGCCACAGATGGCTGACCTGTACTGGAGGAACTGAGATCCCCATTTCCAGCAGAACATCTGTGACCAACACAGTCATACACTTAGAGAGGGAAGCAAGGCAAGTCTTTCACTTGTCTCTCCAGTAAATATTAAAATGGTTTGTGCCTTTCTTTTCCTAATTTTTTAAGTTTTTTTCTCTGAAATCTGTTCCAAGTGTGAGTACAGATTAATTTCCATATAAGGCAAGTCACTTAGAAATGGGGGGAGTGTGAATGGTTTGCCTTTTAATAAATTAATCAGTGCTCATGTTTTTAACGGCCTTAAGAAGAGATAAAACCTCCATTCTTCTTATCATGGCAATTACAATAAACAAAATATCATTCAGAAGTCAAGAAAAAAGTACAAGCACTTTAGGCCTCAGCCAAGTCCACAGGGTAGAAAAATACATTATCAATTCAAAGGAGCTGTGTCCCTCAGAGCTCACCATTACTGGTTTTACTACGAATAATACTGGAGGTGCATAAATTTAACAGAAAGCAAAGTTTGACAAAAGGCTGTGTGGTTTTGAAGTGCCACTATCCTAATCAAACATCTCCCTGAGACCTTCACTTGTTCCAATGGCAAGAATCAATGCTGGGTTGTGGGGAAAGAGCTGGGGAGAGGAAGGTTATGGTTCTGTAGGTGCAGGAGTCTGATAACATTAAACCTAGAGAGACAGGGGAAGAGGCCATAGGTATTTGTAATTTATTCATAAACAGCTATGCCATCATAAGAAAGTTTTTAAAATAATATGTGATAGTTCTTAAAATATTTAAGAGTTTGTTGACCTATTTTCTCAGTTAATTAGGATGATTTTTTTTGGCTGCATTAACAATGACTTGAATGCAGTCTGCTTTAGTTGCTACACAGTTCACCTACAATAGGTTACAGAAACATGATTTCTTTCTAAGGCACATGACGCAGGAGAGGAATGCCATTGTAAGTGTCTTGACTTGTACTTAAAAACCTGTAAACTTACTAGTAGGTAGGGCACAAGCTCAACTTACTGAATATAAAACCATTTACCCAGCATCCATCTGAGTCCTAAAATGAATGTCTTTTCAATTACAGCCCTACCCTTGGTTTTTCTGCAGCAGAAGGGCCATGGTGCAGTTGCCCCTCTCTTCAAAGTGCAATGCGTAAGACCATCAAGCTCATCTCTGCAAGCTGCATTTGCGAGTACACTTCTTTTCTTACTCATTTATTTTGCCCAGGGTTCACTAGGTCTAGAAATTAACTTGACAGAAAATTGGCCATGTGTGCAGCACAAAACAAACATCCTGTCACTGATGACTGTATGGTGAGAAATGGTCTTTTTCTGAATGCTAATAGAAGGCACTATTAGCAAAAGATGCACTATGTTCATCACAGTGGGGATAGAGTAGGAGAACTCACCACCTCTCTCCTGTGAAGTCAATTGCCAGTTAAGGGAGGACATGAGAGCAGGGCTGTTACTGACTATCCAGCATGAAGATGGCCAACTAGTTGGCCACAGGGCCCTCCTGACAGAGAGGGAAGTTGCCACCAAGAAAGCTGTGTGAGCCATCAGTGTCCCATCATTATCTGCTTAGCTCAGGGGGGATTGCTGTGGGCTGTGCATTAAGCTGCAGCACCAAAGTGTGTCCCCCATTACACAGCTTGGGGACCATCTGAGCTGATCCACCCTAGAAAAGGACACCAGAAGGGCTGATTCCTGCTCTCTGACAGGCTCTAAAATGCACATATTGAGAGGATCATAATCAGAACTCTTTCTGACTCTTTTAAAGCTGCAATTAAAAAAACCTTTACCCACGCTGTCTTCACCTTTCTTGGGAGTTGTCTAGGTTTTCCGAGAGCTGTTTTAGTGGCATCCTGCAGAAAACCACGCAGTCTGAGAAAAGGGTTTAACAAATCCAGAGCACAAGGATGCTGCTGACTTCCCATGCAGCCTTTTCTGAGGATTTCCAAAGTAACCTAGGAAGGCTACTTTTCAGTCCATGTTTCTGCACAGTGTTACTGAGCTGACTTGAAGTAAAAAACTCAGTAAATGCTGGCTGTCAGGCTTCAACAAGCTTCCTCATCAGGTGCAAATGGACTGGAAAGATTTTCTTCCATTTGCACCTGATGAGGAGGCATGTTTCTCCCCCAAAAGCTGATGTCTGCCACCCTGTGTTTCACTCCCACAGATCAATTCAGTGTTCTTTGAACCAATGTTTTCCACTAATGAGTTATTGCTTTCTATTTTAAAGTTGAAACTTAAAATCTACCTGCAAATATTTTGTCATCCAAGAGATACCAAGAGCATAGAATCAAACCTGTAAGCTCCTAAATGAGAATGGTTGGGTCTATATCACGGTTTTGTAGTTCCTAGAAAGAAATATAACACTAGAAACTTTTGCTGAGATTAAACAGGAGTCAATACCACAGTGCAGAGAAAGAATTTCTATTTCTGGCTACACCCTTAAGGCAACAGAGGAAGTGTATGTCATGGTTGCAGTGACAGCTAATGAGCAGATATACAATATTAATTGCAGTAAGTGTAACACACTGAGCAATCTATCAACTTCTATTTTCTCAGCATCAGATAACTTTTGACTAACACCTCTGTCTGAGCCGGCTGCTTTGAGTTTGTTTATCTACGTGGCAGCACACAGAGGAACTAAACCAACACTCCCTGCAGCCCGTGCTGTGCATCCCAGGTTATTTTCACCTGCACTGTAGCGCTGCTTTTGGCTTTGCAGGTGTTCAGATGATTTTCTTCTTCCCGCTGCTCGGGGGGCTGACCCAGTTGTACTCAGCTTGCACCAGCACGAAGCTGTTCTCCCGGACTTTTCGGAAGTGCATGACCTCCCCGCTTTCTCTGACGGCGAGGCCGGGGTCCGGCTCTCCCAAGGACACCTCTGTGCGCTTGTGACAGTGCTGGGCACAGACACAGCGCATGGCAGCTGCCAGCCCCAGGCCCACGGCAGCGGTGCAGACCAGGAGGATGCCAAGTTGGGCTGCAAGGAGTTGGCTTCCTCTGCCAGGGTCTTCCCCTTTGCCTGGAACAGCAGATTCGGGAGCTGGTCTGGTCAGCCAAGGCAGGTTATTCCCACCTGCCTCCTCCTTCTCTTCCTCACCCCTGGTGCCTGCCTCCTCTGGCTGTGGTGCCAGTCCTCTTCCTGCCATTTGCCTTGAAGCCAAGGACAAATTGCCAGCACCGTTGGTATCCCCAAACCAGGCTGTTGTTGCAGTTGTGTCACCCAGGTGAGTGTCTAGGTGCAGGGCAGAGGGAGATGGTGTCACATTCAGGGAGGCTTTCAGAACGGCCCCACTCTCCGTACTGGCCTTGGAAAGAAAAAACATGCCAAAATGTGCAGTGAGGGAAGAGGAAGGGGGCTGATTAAGTCCTCACAACCATGGTATAGTTCAAGTCTGCTGCTAATACCAGTGTGTGTGTGTGTGTGTCCCGCTGGCCTTAAAATAACTCCATTCCCTGTTTACTCAGTAGCTATTAGAAAAGGAGGCTGATGCAAACCTGCTCCATCCATATCAAAATTGCCATGGAAGGGACAAGGTATTGGTCTTGTTCCCAGGGGTGGCAGCGCGGGGTGAAGGCGAAAAGGTGAAGAGAACAGTTGGAGAGGAAGGTCACTGCTTTGCCTAAGTAAAGGTCTGCAGCTCCCCTTGTGGTGCTGGTGCTATTTTTCACAGACATAGTTATCACAGAAAAAAAATTACTTAATAAACAGTTCCCACCTTGAGTGATGCCAGGGTCATGCTGAAAGGGCAGGTGTGATCTTCCCAGCCAGACTTCATGTTCAGGGTCACATGGGCCCACTGGGGTTGAGTATTGCCCTTCTGAGGCTGAGGATCAAATCATGGAGTGGAGGGACCCAGGAGACTTGGGATGGCCTTTGACATCAGTGGTTTTGGGGCAGTCACATACAACCTGTGCACTCTACCCAAAGCCTGCCTTGCTTTCTCAGTTTACACAGTCAGTTTGAAATCTTCTGTCTCTCTGTGCTGCTTAACCACCCATTTTAGTGGGAATGACTGTTCTGCCTGCTCCTGTTTCTAAGGACTGTCTGGTTCATTGTGCCTTATTTTATCTGTCACAAAATGACAGCTGCTCCATGCCAGTTCTGTAGCCCAGGCTTTGCTGCAGGTGTCATCCAAAACTAACTGAGAAACAATCATACAATTTAGGACACTCCCAAATAAGTTTTCCATTCCCACTGTGCACCTGAGCCCCCATCCAAAAACTGCAAAATATACTAGATTTTTTTACTTAGGCTCCAATGAGATTTGGATCTGGCCCTCAGTAGCTGGCACCTCTCCAGCCTGTCCAGCCCAGCAGGCATTTTCACACATCCATTAATTACACCAGAGAAACTCTCACCATCTACCATCATTAGCAATTTCTAAAGCTTCCTGGGAAGACAGTGTGACAGGAGCACAAAGCTGAGGTGGGAGCCCTGGCAAGCTGCGAAGCAAACTAGTGGAGAGTCAGAGCATCCTTTGTGGTGAAGGTGCTAGTAAAATACAGTAGTAAATAGAAGAATTTCAGTGGCTGAACTGCAAACTGTAAAGTAGCTGGCTGGCAAGTTGGGATTGCATGTGTGTAGATCACTTGCCCTCAAAATGCAAATGCCACACTATAAGGATATACTGCAGGATTTGGGACTTTGGGATAGAAAATAAGATTGTCTCACAAGTCTTTGCACTATATCACCTCATTTCTCCTTTCTTTTCATACTTCTCTCCACTCTTGCCTAATTTCTCAGTATTTTTATTTCATGATGCTCTTCTGGTCTTGCCTTGTGCAGTAACTCTGCCTTTCCTTTGGTTTCCATCTTCTGCCATTTCTCCACTTCTTTCCTTGGCTATGCCAGGTGCTCATTGCACATGTCTCTTCTTTATTTGTTCTCTGTCCTCCACTCCTTCCTGAATATTTCTACCTCATTCTCTGCTCTGTGTCCTCTTCCTCTTATCTTCTGTGAGATAATTTCTCTTCCTCCTGTGGCATCCTGCAACCCAGATCTAGTTCTTTATTTTCCTTCCCCTGCTTACTAGACTTCTCCTGTTAACTCTGTACCCTGCATCTCTAAGCTACCCCTCTTTTCCAGCTTCTCTGCTAGCTCCCTTCTGAGCATCCTTCTCTCTCTCCTCCACAGCCATGGTATTCTTCAGTTTCTCTCCCTCTTCTGTTCTCTACCTAATTCCTCTAGTTTCCACATCTCCTCCTACACGTAGAGCCACTCCACCCTCCTGAGGCTGCAGTCCTTTCACCCCTTTCTGGGCTTGCTCTCCTGAGATCATCCCTTCCTGAAAGATGCTCTCACCCACTCATCCTGTCTGCCAGCTCCTGCTCTTCCAGCTGTCTCTGGTGAGTGCACCCTGAATCTGTGGCTGACCCCACCACCACCATGTCTGCCTTTCTGATCCACTCAGCCTCAGAAAGCACAGGGCTTCCTTGGGCAGCCCTGGCCAGCCCTGGATTTCATGGGTGGTACCTACCCAGCACCCCTGGAAAGGAACATCTCAGCCTTCCATAGGGAAAAAAGCCCCACATATTTCCAGCCCAGTAACATCCAGCAGCCTGTAGTCAAGTCTACATATGGGAAAGCTAGTTTGGATTGTTTTTACAGTGGGACACTTAAAAACCCAGGCAGCAGACTCAAAAATTAAAGAGACATGAAAATCAATTTCCAGTTAAAGTTTTAGCCACTGATGAGACCTACATGAGCTGCTCAGTGCTGTGACCCAGTGGAGACATTTTATCTTCATCTTCTCCTAGAGCTTTCTGTCTTTGGAGGTGTCCTCCCTAACCCTCTTGCTTACCTGCCTGTTGTCTGTACACGTCAGACACAAGCGTGGGGTGGCAGTGCTGGCATTGCTTGCTGTTCTAAGATAAGGACAGAGGAAAGGCAGGGTTAATAAGTGAGACCTGTCCCCATGGCCTATGTGGGAATCTTTATCACACTACCAAGAAGTGTGCTGCTCCTTACAGCATTTTCATGCAGTCAGTGCAGGCCATTGTATTTTTAATAACACCTGATCATTTATTCCTACCTCTGTCATTTTGACCCACACATGTTGCATGAAAGCTCATGCAGCCCAAACCTTCTAGGGCTTTTGAGCAGACATCCTCAAACCAAATTCCGTAACTGCTTTGCATCCTTTTTTTCCTTTCCCCTGCAGATGGAAAAAAGGTCTGCTGAGTTCACTGTTTCATTGAATATTTGCATGCACTTCTACAAAACTACTGTAACAGTCAATATTATCACATTTTTCAGCCACCTGGCCAGTCTTCCACTGGGCTGAGCAGTAGCGTTTGCTTCTTAGTTTTGGATTTTTTCCCCGTCACTGTCTGTCACGTGCAATCTCCAAAGGATTATTTCTCAAAACCTCAGCAATCAAACACCATGTCGCCTCCCTCCCAGATGCAGACATCTTCCTACACAGACCCTTGTTCATCTGCAGGGAAACTAGTACTATTTTCCTTGTTCATAAGGACTGGGGAAATAGCTCTTCCCACCACCCAGTTTACCCATTGGAGGTGCTGTAGCTGGTGGCATTGTCCCAGAAGGGGAAACCTTGCAAGGCGTCCACTGTTCCAGCATCTTGCTTGGGAAGGGGCGGCTCCAGCCTCCGGCCTCTGGACATGATGCTCCCGCCAGACACAGCCCGAGAGGTCCGGGCTGGCTGCTTTGGCTCAGCAATGGGACGAGTGTCTGACCCAACACCAAGACCTGGCTCCGGTGCTGGCGTTGCCATGATGCCAATTGGGCTGGCAGGCGGTGCCTGGCTGCCCAGGGGGAAGCCAGTTGCAGCTGCGGGAGAGGTGGGACCTTGTCCAGCGGGGAGACAAAACAAAAAGCAGGGAGAGAGGAGCAGAAGTCTATAGTCTTGGGTTTGTTTATTTCAAATCCCACTTGGTGCCAATGTTTGCCAGGAAGGTTCGTAATAGTGGCTCGTTTATTTTCATGTGCTGTAATTTTTAACAGGGAACCCACATGGAAATTAAAGCACCCAAGGTTGCTGTATGTGCTATGGTCAAGTAAAAAATAATTAAAATTTGGTCTTGGTGCCATGCCAAAAATGCTGAGAAATACATCTGGTTTGGGTATAAGTAAATTCTTGGAGCATCTTACTGATCAAAGGCTGCACAAATACAACTAAATATGTACCTGAAGGGAAATAATAATATTTAGAGACAAACCAGTACCTCTGTTTAGACAACATTGCTAATTGCATCTCCTTATCTTTAAAAGGGGAGATTTTAGGCAAAGTGTGCTGTGCTTTAGGGTTTGCATTGAAATCCTAAGATCTGGCAGTCCTGTTTAATTTTCTGGTACCCTCCTTGAAGCTGGCTCCATCACTTCAAATGCTGGCCCTTGCCCTCACTTCAAGGAGCTCACTGTGGCCATTGCTGATCTCTGATGGCCACAGGAGTCCAAGAGGTTCCCCCCAGCTTGATTGGGTTACTCATGTTCAATACTTGCCAGAATAAGCTGTAAAACTACTCTGCAGGAAGAAAACCCATACCTTTGGTCACCGTACCTGTGAGGTGTGTGTCAGCTGGTCCCTGTGAGGGCATGGGAGCTGCGGTCTCGAGCTTCTTGTCGCTGACAGCAAGTGTCTTATTTTGCCCTCCCTGAGCCACGACAGCAGATTCAATCTTTGCCCAGTAAACAAAGTATGACTGGACTATGGAGATGCTGTTAAAACATAATTAGGCAAGAATTTACTGCCTCCGTAGCATTAATAAAACATCTTACTGTTTAGCTAATCACAAACACTGCTTTAATCTGAGGAGAGAACCGATGCAAAAATATTTTAAAGGATTAGCCTGTCATACGTTCTCTATTACATATAAAAGATACTAGGTCTCATTAGAAAGATTCAGGGTGAGGAATCACCACTCATAATTAAGATAACCTGAAAAATGTGTAGGAACTTAAATTTAAAAAAAAAAAATTAGAAAGGTCTATTATATTCACCACGTTGATAGAAGTACATTTGTAAAACTTGGACTAGCTCTGCTTATAATCTTCCGTAGGCAGGGAAACAACAGCGGTATTTACTAATTAAAACAAGTCAATGTAACTTGTACAAACAGCAGAATAGGTAAGGGGGAAAAAGTCTCTCTTTTCAGCCCTCTGATATTTGAGGCTGCCTAATCCTCTGCTATTTGTCAGGTGCCAAAACTGCATTGGCCAACCTTTAAATGTTCACACAGAGAGCCTTATTTAAGCTGGAGATTTTGGGAGAATTTCAGCTCATATTGCTCAGATGCTTCTGAGAGTTAGCTAAGTGGAAAGCAACCTGGGTTTTTCTGTGCCAGATGACTCTTACAAGATATTTTTAAGCCTAACAAGGAGCTTTGCCAGATGCTGTAATAGGGCAAAAAAGGGAGAGGCTATCAGAAATCATCACGGAGGGTCAAAAGCCACAGGTGAGGGAAGTGTCAAAGGTAGGAATAGGTGTTGTTGGGTTTTGTTTGGGTCCATTTGGTCCATTTGGCTTTAATAGTATTTTCTGATCTAAACCAATGGCCAAAAATTGGGAATTCCAAGCAGCAATATTTGTGTTTCAATGAATTTTTATTGAATCATGATGAGATGCACAAGCCCCAGCACTTATCAGGAAGCTTAAGTTTTGGGAAGCAGCCAAAGATCTGGCCAAACAGCTTCTAAGTGGTTTTGTAAAGTCGAAATATAACAATTTAATCTCTTTCAAAATCAAAAGTTGCTCTGCTCCCTCCCTCTATGACAGTCAGTTAGAAGATGTTTCATTTCATTCCAAATCTGAACCAAATTACTTGAACAGTAGAGGACTTTGGTGCAAAACAGAGATGTCAAGTTTTGACACAGTGCTTCTTCTCTATAGTGAATAATTCTATTTACATTTAATTTCTTTAACAACTACTAATTTTTAATTATTTTTTAAGATGTCATATACAAGACTATCCTGTAGGCAGGAGAGTCCTGTGGGCTGTGTTTTTTACAAAGACAGTTCTGTCTTTATGCTTTAATATTTCTATTTCCTACATGCCTAGGCTGTCATCTTCCAGCGTATTTATTCTGAGAAATAGTGACCATGTAAATAAAAAGCAGCACTACCCTGCAGATATTAATGGTGATTTATGTACCAGCTGGGATACTGTTGCAGCATTTGGTAAGTATTTAGCTATATTGGGTTCAAGAGACATAAGCCACCTTGCTGGACAAGGATGATGGAAAAATAAAGCCAAGCCTTTAACTGAGAAGGCATAAAGTCTGGTTAGGAACCAGCATGTCCTTACAAAAACTTGATGTCTCCAATGGGTTGGTCTGGTGCTTTCCATACAAAGGACAGATTTCTCTTCAGTGACTTATCTGAGTGAGTGACAGTGTCCCCATCTTCAAAACAAGTCAGTAGCTTGGAGCCAGGAGGCATGAGGATGAACGTGCCAGCAATTTCATTGTTAGACACTTTGCGAGCTTGGAGCATAAAGCCCATATAATCTCGGGTGCTCCTCACTGTCACTGGAAGACAAAACATGGAACATGAAGGGATTTGTCTTGTAGTTATAGAGTGAATTATCTGCAATGGATTTTCCAGTGGTAGCGTTGAAACACAAAGAAAACCTTGGGCAACAACACTGAAAACATCTTTCTGTCTTTGTCCTCACAGTCTGTTTTGGATATGCTGGATGCAGAAGGCCAGACTTCACCTTTGGCTTTGCAGTATGTAATTGCACACAGAATTTGCCACATCCCTCCTTGATGATAAGCTGTCAACCACATTGCATTAAGCAGCATGCATCCACTTTTATGGAAGGAGGTTTGGGCAACACTCTGTACCTATGCAAAAGCTCATGTTGTGCTCTGAAAGGGGTTTTATTTTGCACAGGGATGAACGGGCACGTGGCCACGCAGGGAAGTGATGCCTCTCAGCTCTGTCTGCATCTGCACAGGAACAGCGATGCTGGGGACAGGACATGCTGCCAACCATACCAACCGTACCAGAGTCACCGAGACCCCTTCATGGGGGGCAGAGGGGGCAGGAAAGGTGACTTTACTCTCTGGAGGTTCCTCTCACGTGCCGTTGCACATGATGAGGTCTTGCATGATTGCGACACAACTGAGATAAATATACACCAGAAAAAGCACCCAAACCTACCAGCTGCCTCTTCCCAAACATCACTTGAGATTAGTTGCTGTGTATTTTTCAGGTGCAGGATGAGAAGCTGTTCCTTACCTGGAACCTTGTCACCTGGGAAGTAGAAGGACATGTTGATGTGGACGGTGACGTAGTTGCTGTTGGGGCTGTGCAGCTGCACTCTGAGGTGCCTGGGCATCATGTCAGTGCAGGCAGAAAGGCTCGCACCGTGAGAGAAGGCGGCTGCATAGGACACCAAGCACAGGGTGGTGCATGCCCAGCCAACAATGGCAGTGTGGACTCTCCTGCCATCCTCCATCCTGCAGCAAAAAGCAACGTGCAGCTTCACTCAAAGCAGCAGCTTCAGCAGCCTGTGAGCACGTCTGGTGCCATTGATTCAGCCGATCTCCAGAGCCACCCTTCCCACAGGCTTTAAACAAAGGAGAATAAATGACCTTCGTGGCACCTGGAGCCACTTTGGAATCCACAGCATTCACATTCTGAAGTACATTTTTGAGGCTGGGAGGGAAGAAGCCCCACAAGAGGATGAATATTATTGTGAAGTTGCTCCTGGAGAGAGTGCTCGGGGAAGATTTGCTCTGAAAAGTCTTGTGGGCTTTAGGAGGAGGAGGAGAAGGCTCTGTACAGCCACACTCAGCACCCTCCACTACTCCCAGCCCAAATGTACAACCTGATGAAAGAGGGAAGCTTTTGCTCTCAAACCTGCAGAGCTGCTGCAGGTCCCATTGTGTGTGGGGCTGGTGCCCTGAGCAGAGCCTCTCCCTGCCTACCATCACAGAGCCATGTCTCCACAGGGACAGCATGTGGCTGCCCCTTGCTCTGCCCCTTGTGGATGCACAAAGGAGCTTTTAGAAGCCCAGGCATTGAGGCTTGGAGATGCTGGGCTGCTTGTGGCCATCAGACCTCTGTCTGGCCACCCAGCAGCACTTAGGCTTGTCCTTCTCAGTCATGGCTTACTATTGCTGAGGAGGCAGTAGTGATGCTGTCTTTGAAGCCAGAGTTGGAAGCCTGAGATAAACTGGTGGTTGTTTCAGCTATTGCCAAGACTTCTTCTTATTCTCCAGTTTTTAATCCAAACTAGCATTTTTCTCAACACGGTTCAAGTTTAATATTTAGTGTGCTGTGTCTTTAGTACCTCAGGGCTTTGGGGCTGGCATGAAACACATTTCCAGATTAACTGGAGTACTGTGTTATTCTGATTTTTCAAATTACACTGTTGAAAGTGAAGCTGAAGGATGAGTGTGGCATATTTATTGGAATGGACATCATAAAGCAGGTGGTTCTGATTTTAATGTAGCACTTTCTAACATCTCCTTTCCAACATGCAGCTTTTCCTGCCTTCAATGTCATTACACTTAGTCAACAGGTAGATATAAATAAATCAGAGGAAAACAGGGGCTGAGGTGTAGCTCACAGCTCCTTCTCTAGAACTTCTGAAACTTGCCAGCTGACTAATGAACTACCAGTGCACACAAAACGGTTCATGCCCAGCCTGAAGCAGCAAGTAGATGGATGCAGTCTAACCTTCCACAGCCAAGCATCCTACCACTCCAACGAGTTACGTGCCACGAGATGCTTGTGGGTGCCACAAGAGCCTTTGCTAACTATCCCAGCCCCTGTTGGACCAGTGGCAGGACGCTCCTCTCTTCTCTGGGCGCACATAAACCTCTCTTGCTGGATACGGTTTCAGGCAGGAGCTTATGGAAATACCCCTGAGCAGCGGCTCTTTCCCTCGGGTGTTTCCCAGGCTGCGCCACCGTTCCCTATCCCACCCCCAGCTGCCCTTCTGTGCCCATCCCTGCAGGGGAGCAGTGCTCTGCTCCCCAGGGCTGCCCGGTGCCGCCATCGCTTACCTTGGGACACGAACACTGCCGGGCTCGCTGCCACTACTGCCCTCCCAGCCTGCCGGGGACCCATCCTTTCAGGGACCTTCTTCTCTTTCTCCTCTAATGGGAAGCGCAGCAGCTGTTACTGCTAATACCCACCACCCACAGCAGCTCTCTGCCAGAGCCCAAATCCTGCTTTAATCATATTAGTTTTTCTCTTCTCAGCCCACCCCTTTTTTTTTTAGATCTCCAAGTTTCTGTCACGAAAACAAAGGCAACAAGAGGGGGAGGAGGGGGGTACGCACCGCAGCCAGTCATGGGATTTGTGCGGGGCACTCTGGAACTCCTTTGCAAATGTGCAGGATAGTTGAACTTGTGCTTCCCCATTGCCCGTCCCATGCACACATCCCCCCTTCCATGCTGAAGCAAAGCAAAGCCACATCAGCTCCCCCCATGACCCCCGAGCAGTGTGCCCTCTCTCTGGTGCTTACATGGGATTAATTTTGGCTGTAAAAGCAGAATTTTTCTAAAATGGCTGGGAAGGTGCATCCCATGCACCAGCCCTTCCAGAAGGAGCCACTGACACCCTATAAATCCCCCAAAGCCAGCACAGGGGACTAAACATCTGCTATGTGTGACTGTCCGCAGCACGAGAGCTGTATTTAAGTCCAGGCTGTCAGCCCTGCTTCTTGCCTGAGCTACTGCTGGCAGTCAGTTGCAGAGCTGAGCCTGTCCCCAGGCTTCCCAGCTCCTCCTTGGATCCACCTTGTCACTGCAGGCTGCTCTGGTGATTGGGACTCTGAGCTGACCCTGGCCACTGTCACCAGGCTCACCCTGCTCCCTGCCAGTGGCTCATGACTCGCAACAGATGGAAATTAGGGTCCAATTCATCATTAGAGCTTCCATCAGGAGATGCTGAATAAAATGCTGGCAGTTTGTGTCCCCAAGTAGGGCTGGATGAACAGAACAACATCTCCATAGACTGGCTGGATTTTCTTCAGCCAACAGACCCTTAGGAGGCAGCATCAGATGTCCCAGGGCCACTGGGAGAAGGGCTGGCCCTGTGGTGCAAGAAAGCTATGTAAGATGGATAGGCAAGAGTGCTTGGGGCTATTTAAACCCTCCCCCCCTCCTTGGATAAATATGTGTCGACGGCTGAATGAGTACGTGCTGATGGTTGGGCCACTGTCCCAGCAGGACACCGCAAAGCTCTGCCTGTGCCATGACTGACGAAACTACACCAACAGATAGGCAACACCACCGGGTTTTGTTTCATCAGTTCCAGAGGTGCCTAATATTTAATCTTGTTTGGGGTTTGACCAGTGTGGGAGTGTGTCCAGAGAGGGCACACTGGTGACCTCTGCCTAGGGCATGCCACAAAATGTGGAGGCAAGCTTGTAGATGTCCCACTTATTAGAGCTGCTCCCATCAGCCTGCTCTGCTCTACAGCTTGTCCCTCAGAAGTGATACAAGATACTGAGCTGGTCCCGATGTAATGCTGCTGACAGCCCAGCTCTGAGCAGTTTAACTGGTTGGAAAGTATGGGAACTGGTGGTACTGGGCTCTCATCAGCCTGCTGTCCTCTGCATTTGAAAGAGTCCTTGAAGAATTTCAAGATATAATGTAAGTCTTGTAGTTTCCTTTTGTCAGTGAAAGCAGAGTGTCATTCAGGGGAAGAGAGGAAAAGTTTGCTTCTGTTCCAATCTGTAATTGCCCAAATTTCATATACAGAAGAGAATACCTTTATGCTGTATCAATGACTAATCCTTTCCTGAAACCAGCTGGTCTCTTAGAGCTTTTGCTTACTAACTTATTCCTAAGCTAAACCATCTCTTCCTTATAATAAAGCAGTAGCTCCAGACCTCTGACAATCCACAGGAGAAATGCCAAATATGTTACAGCCGTTCTGGCACAGTGACCAGGTCTGAAAACAGTATTCCATGTGAGTGTGGGTCTTTGCATCACAGCACAGTGTTACAGCACTGCACTGTCTTCTTCAGCTGCTGTCACAGATTGGGCACACGTCAACATTATGCCAGCTCCAGTGAGGACCATTTCTCCATCGGCTTCCACCTGAAAAGTGAGGAGAAGCAGCAAAGAGCAGACACTGAAATAACAGTGTTGGGTGTTCCCTGGAGCTCCATGCAGAGCTGGATAAAGAAATGAGCGCCAGATCCAACCCATCTGTAACAACACAGAATGTACAGCAATGCTGATCTGTCTCTGCTCACTTCCAAGGCTGCAGCAGCCTCTG
Source organism: Serilophus lunatus (assembly GCA_013399895.1). NCBI lineage: Eukaryota > Metazoa > Chordata > Aves > Passeriformes > Eurylaimidae > Serilophus > Serilophus lunatus. Next base: position 1,797,054 of record VXBA01005600.1, on the reverse strand, counting down.
GCAGGGAAGGGCAGGAAATGCTGCTGTAGGCAGGTTTAGCAGCACCAGTCAGCAGAGCTGCAGGGTGCTGCCTGGACACAGTGTTAATTGCTGGGCTGATCTGAAATACAGCCTTATGCAGCTGTATTTCAGATTTCATCTTCACTGCCTGCTCTCAAGCACNAGATATTAGGAAGAAATTCTTCTCAAGCAGAGGAACTCTGTGGCTTCAAAGCTGCACTCAATCCAGATGCCAGCACCATCTCCTCCTCAGAGATGGAAAAAGCCTGTCACAGTCATTACATTACAGACACAAGCGCCTACCAGCAGCCTCGAACTGCGCGTTCAAATGCCAAGTGACAGGCAGATGTTTCCGGTAAGAAATACAGCCCTCCCAGAGCCTCTGGTTGCATCACCCACCAGGACAGCATTGCCTCAGCCTTCCCTGGCCAGAGCTTTGACCCGCAGGAGTCACTTGAGCTCAGCCTGGCTCTGCACATTGCTCTGACTGACGAGGGGGCCCAGACAGGACTCGTGGCACTGCTCAAACTACAGACAGGTTTGCCTTTTTCCTGGCATAAACATCTTTATGTAGTAGAGAAGACAAGTTACCCCCTGCCTCTTGTTTTCTCAGCAGCAGCATTTGTGTAGTGGACTTGTAGACATTAAACAAAACAAAAAAACAACAACAAAAAAACCCCCAGAACCCACAGCTAGAAAACCACAGTTGGGAATTTAAAATAGCACTGGGAAAACTGTGTATGCTCCGTAATAATAGCTTGATAACTATGATGGACTATAAACCATTTAACTTAAAATTTAATTGAAAAAATGCATAGGATTATAAACCCAGTAACATTCCAGGATCTTTGATGCAGGTACTTCATGCTTCTTGCAGATTCCTTCTACATCTCGATAGCACCTGGGCACAACAAGGACAGCAAACGTGGAGCAGGTATGCAGTGGAGATCAGTATGTAATATGGGCATGGATGTAAAAAACTCAGAGCTGATACACGAGAGCAAGCTGTTTGCTTTATTGACAGGTTTAGAAATGCTTTGCTGCTGCAAGATAATAATAGTTTTAATGAGTTAGAAGTCCCTCCTGGTCAGCTAGCAGCCACATGAGTTCTGTGAACATTTAAGCGGGCTTACAGAAGTGTGGGCAGGTTGATCAAGTTGATCAAGTGCAGAACTTGAGGGTGGCAACAGTTGATTCCAGATCAGAAGGAATTTATCACTAAACCAGCAAATCTGGCAGGACCACTTTATTTAAGAATATTTCAAGTCATCTTTAAAATGAAGAGCAGTGGCCAACTGGGAGATAAGTAGTTAAAAACCCATGGTAGTCCCACAGGGAGAAATAGAGAGCACTGTCTACATACTGACATCTCAGGGCTGACCTGTGCATGTCTGTGGCTCTGTTTTTAGGGAGACGAGGGAAAAGAGGATGTTATTCTGATACTAGTTAGGCAGAATGTTGGGAAAAGTATTGGCAGGTCCTTCCCCTTTTATCCAGTTGACCATTTTTGTTCCTCTATCAGACTTACTGAAGTGGGACAGCGATTAAAATGTTACTGCTGGGAATGAAGAGGCACTTACACATGCACACAACTTATGTGAGACTCTTTCCCTTACAAATTCAGCCCAGAGAAAAAACAAAATAACACTTTATTTGGTAACTATTGCATCCTGGGCAGCTGTTCTGCACTAGAAGAGGGGGTTGAGGAGAGGGGGAGAGAGAAAGAGTGTAGGGCTCCTTCTGTATCTCAGTAAGAACTAGCAAAAAAATAGCTTAATGATCGCTTTAGTAAGACAGAGTAAGATGATGAATACAGACAGCAAGTAAAATGAACACCCCTTCAGATGCTGGGCACCCCACATTCATGTAGGATGGATGGATTTTCCCAGAGTGTGCTGCACAGAGCAGATGCAAACCATCCGTGGACAGCTGCTTTCCCTTCTCATCACTTGAGATACTTTAGAATTTTTGTACACAAAAACAACTCTCTATTCTAAAGGATGTTCTCATGACAACTTGTTACTGCTCTGTTAGATAAGGGCAAGGCCAGGCAGGTGGGAGCTGTCTGTGAGCTCTGCTGTTCCAGTGCAGAGTTCTCCTGCAGCCAAGGGGTCCGAGCAGACCTGAAAGCCATGCTGGACACGCAGCCCAGCCCAGCCCAGCCCAGCCTGCAGCTGCTGTGTGGATCACTGACTCCCAAACATTCCTTGATCAGGGTCATTAACACCCCTTTCCAACCTGATTTCAGGCCTTGGCACAGGAATCTGAGACTTTGAAACTGCTGACTCCACAATCTCCTTGTTTTCAAAACAGCTGGAGCTGGCCACAGGTGTGAGTTGGGATTAAAGATCAGGCATTGCTCCGGTACCATCAGTCAAATGTTGGAAGGCTGTCACTTTGCAAACACTTTCATGCTTTCTTGCCCACCATCAACCACAAATGCAGCTGAAACCTGCAGCTGTGGGGGCACAGCTGGTTTTCAGAGCTGGGAAGGAGCCTTAGGACTTCACGTGCAAGTCATACCCAGAAGAACCCTGAGTAGCTGCTTTGTCATTGTAATATCACAAAAGAGAAAGAACTCCAAAAAATGATGTTCAGAGTGGTTTGCATTAGATTCCCTTTGAACTAGGAGCCAAGTGGCAACAAATTGGTCATCAGTGTGTAGTACCTTTAAGGCAAAACCTTCCTAGCATGCTCTGCTCCCTTTATATAAGGGGCACTCTAGGGCACTGCAGGCTCTAGTAGCAACCTGGGTCCCAGCTGTTCTGTCCCATGGTGAGTACTTGCCTCCTTCTTCCAGACTTGCTTTTGTAGTTTCCATGGGATCTGCTGGGCTGCTGCTCCAGCTAGGAATTATTTTATGGAATTGTGGCTCACTTTGTCTTTTCAAGTGCAAGAAACTTGTGCTGGATGTGGGAATGGAGCAAATTCAGTTACTGCTCTTCCAAGAGTCTGTCTGTAAACTGAATGCATAGTTGAGGGCAGTGTAGTGGTTGAATGGACTTAATGTGATCTTACTGTGTAAAATACTGGTGATGTATGTGATGCAGCTTTAGTCTTGTAAATTCAGTCATTTTTGTTTATTAGTCTTGGATTACTTAATTTTGGATACATTCTTCTCAGAAAAGTCATGGCCAAAAGCTTGCAACTTGTTCGAGGAATGTTTCATTGTCAGTTCGGATCTAGTTGAGTTTGATTCCCAAGCAAAGCTGTTCTATACATAGGTACCAGGTAAGAGCATTAGGACGTGGTAAATGAGGTAACATGAAGGATATGAGCACTAGTATCTCCCACTGTCTTTTGTGTATAAAGACATATTGCTTTTGTAAGAGAGTATTTTTATCTCCCAATGGGATCGAGATCTTGTAACTTAGGTTGAGTCATCAAGAGTTCATGAAATATACCATTCCATTTTGATGTTTACATACATAGATAATGCAACTCTGGATAGCATTCCCTGTCCCACTCTGAAAGCTGTTGATTTACTTGCCAATGGAATGTTGTCCTACAGAATATGTAAGTCAAAACGAAATCTAAAAGATAGGTAGAATAAATCCAATATGAATGTTGTATCCAACCAAAACTAGACTACATCCAAACACTGGACTGCCTAATTGAAGTCAAGCTTAAATGTCTACACAGGGGTTAAAAGTTGAATTAAAGGGGATAAAATCTTGTAAAATATACCAAAGGGCAGCAATTGTGGAAATTAAATGTTTAATTTCTTTTGCTACTTTTGCAATTTAAATATGAATTACAACAGCTGATCTTCAATGCAGGTTTTCTAGTCTCCCTCAGAGTAAGTAGTGATTTCATGAGTAGAATGCATTAAGAAAAACCCTTGGCATGTAAACTACATAGTATTTTCTCTGTTCATTGTTTAATATGTGACTAGACACCAGAAGTAGCAGATGACACTGAAACATGTCTTAAAACTAAACTTGCAGAAACAGAACTGCAGTTAAAAAGTTAGGGATGCAAACTCTTGAAAGTAAATCCAGGTCTGTGCAAAATGTGTTGTTACAGATGGCTAGAGGTTGGGGGGGGAGATAGAAAGGTGGAGAAGGTAGAGGGAGGAAAATTAACCCTGTATTAAAATAAAAAAAAAAGCCAAACCAACAAAATGCAGACTGTCTCCGGGACTGAAAGCAGACAGTAAACTGTGTAGATGACAAAGCAAATGAGAAATTGCATGCCCCACTTAGAGGCATGTCTTCATTTATAAAAAAGAAGTCGCTTACAGAAGAGCAAGTTGGTGATTTGTCTTACATCTTGGACCTTTTTCAACCCTTGTCAGAAAATGATAAATTGTTGAAGCGTATTGTACAGTAGCAAGCTTATTTGTGTGTTCTGTCATGGCTTCTGAAGTGCTTAATGTGGAAAGGTTAACTACTGCCTGCAAAATAATGCAGAATTATTTCTGGATCTTAAAAAAAAAGTCAAATTAAAAATTTGCAACCTAAATTCTCTCCCTTTGATAACTGGGATGCTGTTATTCCCTGCTTGCATTAAAGCTACTAGTACTTGGGAAGAATGGGCCAATGTTATAGTCACACAATTCTCCTTCGTTAATCCATCCAAAAATAGAAGCATTTTTGTTCCTGGAGGCACTATAAACTGTCCAAAGTATAAAGCAGGCCTTCAGGAAACTCAGTTAAAAAATTGTCTCAATAAACTCACCATGAAGTACATTACACTAACTTAAAACTTCGTCCTGAACAACAAGAAATTCTGAGTATGTGGATGTCACGTGCAGGAACACTCAAGCACAGAAATACCTGAATGTTCAGTTTTTCTTGGCTGATTGCATGTAAAAGAAAATATATTTTATAAATTGGAATAAGTATCCATGTAAAATTGAGCTGGATTTGCTTACTGTGCTTTATCTAGGAACGTTGTTCCAAAATATACACAAACAAGTTCTGACTTTGTTATCTGCTCTGAGGTTCTCCCTCCCTATTGCATGCCCCACAATATAAGCTTAATGCGTTTGCTTTCAATTCTGGCGAGCACACAAAGAGAATGTACAGATGGTACCAGGTTTGGAGGGAAGTGGATGGGAGAAAGACTGTACTGTCTGAAGAGGATACATATGGCATGTTTATAAAAGCTTTTAGATTCCTAGTCTGTTTTCAGAGTAGCTTTAGGTATTAGTTAAAACTGCTTTTTACTGCAGAAGTCCATTGTGTTTGGTAGGGAAGCACGAAAGAAAGGTCACCACAAGCAGAGGCAGGGTGGGGGGTGCACAGGCAGGAGGTGAAGCAGCTACTCACTGTACTGACACACCAACTGAGAGCTCTTCACCTCTGACTGACTTCCCCAGCTGGCACAGAGCTTCCTTTTCACCCTTCAGGCTTTTCTTCCATCTCATTCAATTCTTCCCCCACCCCTAACTGTTGAAGTGTCACTGTTGCATCCCTTGATTCAATCCACAATTCAAGATTTTTTGGACAGCTGAACTTTTTACCCGATGACTCTTACTAAACTGGCATTTAAAGCTGACCCTGTGTTTTCCAAAAGGGACAGGTCATTGTCACCAAAACATTAGCACTTCCCTTCCCAATATCAGTCAAACTTTTGTTTTGCCATCAGTACAAGGCTGTGATTTGCAACTACTCCATGCCTGCTTAATTTCCAATCAGTATTTTGGTAACTGTTAGCATAATTAAACAAGCTGTTGCTTTGAATTAGTTTTGTGGCACTATTACATGCTTTTATTTTCTCTCTGTACAGTGGAACACAGCAGTGCTTTGAAACAAAAATGTTCAGGAAGTTTACAATGGTTTACATTTATTTAAAAAAAATATTTAAACACTTGTGTATTTCACCTGTGGATTATGAACTACAAATCAAATAAGGCTCATCACTTCAAAGAGGTTCACAAGTACAAAACAGCCTCCTTCTGGCATCTTCACATCCTCCTCTTCTGTGTGCTTATGTACAACACTGTGAAAAAGAGAAAGCGACACACATAAGAGGGCCTTGGTAAATAATGTGCAGAAGCCTGTTTATTTAAAACTTCTTATTCCCATGGTTTGTAAATCGATGCTGTAATGAATGCTGTTCAGCAGGAACAACGTCAGGAAACTTTTAAGGCCAGGTTTCAAAAAAATGCTATCAAATGTAAACATTATGCATTACTTTGGTTCAGTATTTTTTAATATTCACAGCCAAACTACACCCCAGCAGATGGAGGCTGAACAGAAGAACAAAGCTAGTACCCTGCAGTATTACTGAGGGGAGCAGGAGAGAGTTCCTAAGCAGCAGAATTACAGGTGTCAGACACTAATGCTGTGATCTTTCAACAAAAGCTGTAAATCCCAAGCACTTAAGGCAAAGCTAATGATAAGCTCTGAAGCAGCAGATATCTTCCACCTGCATGGCTGGTGATATAAATATCTATTTCTGGATCTTTGATATATTGAAATATTGATCCTTTGCTCCTAAACCTGGGATGTCTTCAGCTTTGTTCAGCCTGTTCTTCAGCCCGCTGCCTCTCACCCATTTGTTTTGACTTTCGTAATAGATCATTTCCCTAATTGACTTTCCTGCTGTAATGCCACTCCACTCCTTAGCATAACAGTCCACATGCCTTGCAAAAACCATTTGGCTTCATTTCAAGGATTATTTCTCCACCCAATGAGCTCTTTTACAGGGGTGCCACATTCTCTTTGACTCTTTTTTATAACATGGGATTCAGTCCTTGTTTCCTTTTATTCATTCCCTCCATCCTTGCTGACCTCCACTTTCCTCTCGAGTAACTTGGTCAAACTCTGCTTTGTTTACCTTCTCCACAAGACTCTTCACATCCAACTTGTGAACCTTTTCTATTTTTGGGTACTTTTCTCCCCAGCATATCCTGCTGTTACAGCCTAACTGATACCAGAGAGTCATTTCAGGAGCCTGGGATTGTCCTTGAAGTGCACCAAAATCCACCTACTGCACTGGGAGATATTCAAAGGCTCAACAGTCAAGCATGAGTAATTTTCTTGACTGGTGGTAAAATCTTTACTCCAAGATGAAAATAGCCTCTAGTACTAATGAGAAACATCCATTCAGTTCTGGACAATATCTTCTCACCAGAAAATATTAGTTACAGTAATATCTGCAGTGTAGCACAAATTTATGCAGTAGCTTGCCTAGCAAAACACAAACTTCTGTGGTGCAGAGGCCAACTAAGCAAGCAGTAAGTGCAAAGGGTAAGCCTGTCAAGTGATAGAAAATAAGCTCTGAGAAAGGATAGAAAAGAAGGTGCTTCTTTAGATGAACTTGAAGTTCAGAGGCAAAAAGGGCCACGGGGATGCAGAAACACACAAAACCCTGGAAAGTAAAACAGTAAAAAATAAATATGTTAAGGTTTCCAGGAGGGCCTAAAATTACTATTCTTGCAGGCAGCTTATTCAACACCTCAGCCACTCCTGAAATTCAGAAGTAAATATAAAAATGTCACTTTTTAATGAGCAATAGCAGAAGGAGTAGGAATTACCATTATTCCCTCGGATAAATGCGTCCCCATACTTGTTCTTTAGTTGTCCATTTACATATTCTTCAGTCTGTTCCAGAGCTATATTCATATACCCATCCAGGCAAGCCAGGACACCTGAAAACAGTGACAAGAGAATCAGCTTAAACTTGTCTTAAAATAAACAAAAATGCAGCGTGTTTTGAATAGTGCAGGAAAAAACCCCAACCCTGTATCTTCATAACAAACCAAGAGCCCAAGCTTGGCCAGATGTGTTCTTCCAAGAATTTAGCTGTGAGAGAGGCACCCCAGACTTTCTGGTAGCAAGGGTATCAGTTGATACAGAGTTGATAAGAGTTGTGGGGGTAAAAAAAAGTCATTGAGGCATGACTTTCAAAAGATGGACTATGCACTTTGACACTTTCAGTTCTCCCTTCCCACCTGTGTTTTAAGCCACACATCTACAAAGAACCTGTGACACCCAAGTGCATCTGGATAACCTAAGGGCAAGGCTATGTAAATTGAGTTATCACCAAACCCTGTGAAGGATGCAGCTGAAACACAACCCTTTTAACACAGGGCACCATACACATTTTTTCATATTTGTCTTCTGGTTACAGATCTAGAACACTGGCTGCAAGTCTGTTTTGATGTAAACAAAATTCCATGTATTTTTCAGCAGACAAAGGGCTTTTGAACGGCACTGAAATCTTCCTACAAAAATAGAATTTCACTGTTTAGATAATGCAGCTAAAGAAAAAAATCTCTGCTATTTGTAATATCAGATGGGTCTTTTGATCAGGAAAATATGCATTTTAGTAGCACTTATTTTGGACAGGCATTTATGTTCTCACTTCACAGCCCCTGTTGAAGGCTGTACCTTGTTCACACAGTACTTCCCAAGTGCTGGCAGCATGGTGGCATTTTTTCATTCAGAAATTGCTCCCCTGTGTCTACACCCACCCTCAAGATCAGAACCATGGCCATCTATACATTTAGCTCATCTGACCAACAGATCACTTGTGTAAAGAACTGAAATGTGGGGATTAACAGAAGCAAAGAGTTGCCCACAGAAGGCAATCTGACTTGTTCATTGTGCACATAATTAATGCAGCTTTCTACAAGCTGTTTTATCTCCCTCTTGCATGTGTGTTTTCCTGACTTCATCCCTGTATGCACATACAAGACTATTAAGGTAATGATTTTCTCTCTTTGAAAAACACCTAGTTATTTACCTGGCAGTAAAATTTGGAATAGAGTATATTGGATTTACCTGGAGAGAGGGAGAAAACTGCAGTTTGAGAATCCTCCTCTAGAACACATTCTCATTTTTCAGAAGTGTTACTGCAGAATCATCCATTTAATAATAAGGAATATCATGGTTTAGAGATTATTTTCCTGTTTTTCTTTCCTCTCTTTTCACAGGCATAGGAAAAACTGACTGGTCTCAAAGTGCATCAATAAATGCACCAAAACATCCAAACCAAAGTCAGAACTCTTTCCCACCCCAGTAATCCTGAGTGCTCCACGCAATAACAGAAAACAAAAATGTTTGCCCAAAATTAGAATCGGACTGTTTGGATTTATGTAAGCTACCACTCAGTAGGCCGTATGTGCAAAGTTTCCCAACTCTTTTGTTCCTAGAGTGCATTCCTGGCTGTTTCATTCTCTTCCTCCTTTTCTTTGAGTTTACTCTTAGGCCACTAATGGCATCCAATATTGTGTCTCTGCCCTTCCTGGCCAGCATTTTACCTGTTTTATCGGTGTGTAGGGATGTTTTAATGTAGAAATCCACCTCTACACACAGAAATTGGACATGAATACACCACTGATGACTTTCCCAGGGCATGTGCAGCACTTGGCTATGAATCAAGACATTTCACAGCTGCACATCAACCCTTGCATTAGGCCACCTTTGTGTGCATGGTGCCTCAGAGCACAGACATAAAATCAGCAACACAGCCCAGGGGAGAACCCAGACAGATCTGCCACAAAAGCCTGAGGTGCTGTTTCTTAAATGTTTGGCTTTTACAAGTGTTGGTCACTTGCTGCAGAAAACAAAACAAATGCATGTTTTTTCAGATAAAAACAGTACACAGATTTTTCAACCACAAGATCACATCAAGCAGGAAGGTTGGAGAGCACAGGGAAATATAGAAGGAAAAGAGAGGGGAATCCAGTAACAAATAAGGAACTATGGTTCATTTCCTGGTAGGTCTGACTGTAAGCACATTAAATTAACTTTGTTGAGGCAAAAGTTGAGTAGTTTACCCACAGCATTTCCAAATGGATCTTACAAAGTGGAAGAGAGCAATGGGCTCAAAATAAATAGGAAGTGCACCAAAGAGCAAATCTGGTTTGCATGTACCTTCAGGTAAATGATGACTTGCTTTAATTGACTTTAATGAGCAATCTCTACATTCTTCTGCAAGAGAATTTACAGAGATGCAGCAAAGTTTTTAAGCCACCAACCCCACCCGAGGTGCTCAGACAATGTGGTTCTCAAAGAAATGACACACTGCAAATTTTGTCAGCTGAGTGACCCTGAAGACAAACAGGAGGGATAAGAAGGTGCAGTTTGTCCTGTCAGTGAACAACAGCAATTCAAAACTGACACAATACAAAGATTCCTTGACACAGTACAAACAAGTCTCCTCTCACAAGTGCCAAGCTGAGCCAGTTGAGGTAAATCTACCTGTAGCAGAACCATAATGTTTAAGTTATTACAGAATAATCTCTATAAATTGGGCACAACAGAAGTTTTAATTAAGATTGGATGATACTACAAAAATTGGTTCATTGTGTTATCTCAATAGGAGTAGGACCAGGACACTTTACTGCACAGAAGAGTTTAATTTACTGCTTAAAAACATCTATAATCCTGGATACAGACAGGCTGAAGAGTTCTGGAATAAAACTGCTGGTCTGTGTTAAAATGAAGAGCAAAATGTTCAAATAAAGGAGCAAAGGCCACACTAAGCTTTCTCCTGATCTTTGTGAGTCTTGATCCAACATGGGTCTAAGGCAGCTATAAGCTGGCTGTTACACAAAGGATGAAAGTTACTGACAAATGACTGACAGCACAGTTAACTCAGAGAAGCTTTTGTGGACCGAGATCTAGACTAGGAATTGGAGAACAGAAAGGTGAAGAAAGGGGTAGTTCCAGCAAGGATTGCTATCAGAGCACTGAAAAGGGCCATTTCAGGAGTTGTAACTTCAGGCAATTTTTACAAATGCCATTTTAGAAACTGGGAATCATCCCAGGACTCCAGTTGCATCATTTGTGCCTAAGGACATAATGACCTGAGTCTACTGTTAACCTCCTGTTTCATCGGTTTCTCCAGATCCAATTTCCTACTTCCAATGTCACCATTCTGGGATCCGTACCCATATATTCTAAGATTCCGGATCACACTGCTTTGCTTTTCAAAATCGATGCCTTTATTCCAGCCACCACAGCCAGGTACTTTACCGTGTGAGAGCGAGACGAAGGCCTTACCTCGATAATCGACTCCAGAATTTAATTTGACGACAACTGGCCTCCCGATGATTTGTTTTAGGAAGTCGCTCGGGGTTTGCTTCCGCAGACTCATCCTGAGCTTCCCTGGCGAGCTGACAAGGCGGGGGAAAAACACCCGGTCAAGCGCCACGCTCCCGATACCGTCCCAAACCCGCCGTGCACACAGGCACATCCCCGGTCCCGAGCATCCCTCCCTCCCGCGCCGGGCCGCTCCAGCCGCCA